>CM042438.1:5860655-5948155 GCA_023631565.1 Gymnocephalus cernua | reverse complement strand
CAGCTTGTTTTCTTCAGGGGGATTTGATTCTCACCTAAATCCCCTTTTGATTCCCACAAACAACTTTCACTTGATTTCCCATGAGCCTATCGGCACCATCCACAGAGGCATAACTGAATCCCAGGTGTATTATGGGAGCTTTAGTTCTATCTTTGATATATATATATATATATATATATATATATATATATATATATATATATATATATATATATATATATATATTTCTTTTTCTTGGTCTTTTTTAGGAATATGTTCAAATCTGAGCCACAGACAAACTTTTGAATTTAAATCCCTGGAAGAAAAGTCTCAGAGCGTCTTACACTTCTATCCGTTGATGGAAGAAGAAAATATTCTTTTTTCTTTTTGATATCTGGGATTTTTGGATTTCTCTACAGACGTTTCAGAAACTTTTTGACAGTGCTATTTTTCTATATAACTGTGATGTTGAGCATGTTACAACTTTTTCTGGCGGGCGTTTGAGGCCTGCTCTTCACGTGGTGACACTGACAGTTTGCTGTTGTATGATGAAACAATATTGCGGGTAATGATGAAAACAATAATGTGATAATATCATCACATAATAGAATAACAATAATGTACACAGCCTTGTTATTTCTCCTTCAATTTTGTGGATACTCAGCTAACTTCTCCATGTTGTGACTGACTGTTTTAAACTGCAAGTCTCTTGAACACAACACTACCCCGACTCCTCACCAGTATTGTGTGCAGTCCACAGGGATGATGTGGTCTGGCGTTTTTCCCTCCAAACACCAATAAAGGCTTATCCTCACTCACTGACAGAGCTTTTCTGGTGTCTTGCTGTGTGATCTGAAAGGAAAAACGTTATATTTGTGAACTGTTTTTAAAGATGTAAGTGTTTGACTTGGGGCTGAGAGCCACAGACAAAGGATAGGGAAATCAAAGTTTTGAGAGACGGATTAGAACAGTGTTGTTTTTGGTGTTTTAATGGAATTTGATTGGCATCTTGAGATTGATATTGGCCTATCACAGTCAGCAGTCATGGTTGCTTGGCCCTCCTTCGCTTCATCCAGGCATTACACTGTTGTTGATATTTACCTGCCCAGGGACTGCTGATGAAATTTAGCTATTGAGCTAATTCTGGGTCAGTCAATGAAAGCCCTGGGAAATAAATAAAAACGGGATTTTCTGGCTACAAACAACTAGGAATACAGTGCAGGATGGTGTTTCCAAAATCCTTCAAAAACCAGAAAACAGGTGATGGATGGCACATGAATGTAAATAATGTAAACACTGAAGCTTTTACTGTTTGATCTTAAGTATCAGTTCCAATTTGTACACATTATTTGTAGTTACTCACTTTAATAATTCCTCTGATTGTATTAGTGTGCCCTCTTCTGCCTGTATGTGAGATATTGACTAAAAAAAATAGTGCAACAGCAAACCATTGGGAGGCACTCAGACCCTTCTGACAGCTTTTCTGTTCAGACATCAGATCCACAAGGAGTGTGTGTGTGCGTGTGTGTTTGTGTGTGTTTGTATATCTCATCCTGTCCATGTGCATTTACATGTGTTTGCATGTTCTAATGTGTGTGTTTCCATGACTACTACTATGAATTGTATAGGCCCCCTGGACAGGCAGTGAAGCCTCTCAACCCGTTATGTAACACACCATCCTGGTCTGTGTGTGTGTGTGTGTGTGTGTGTGTGTGTGTGTGTGTGTGTGTGGGGGGGGGGGGGGGGGGGGGTTGTTTCAGCTGTTCGGCAATGTTTGCGTCATCGGCTCCCCCTCATCACACCGCAGACCATCTGCCCAAGCTAGTGCTGATGGTCCGAGCCAAAGCGTGCTACATTGGCCCGCTCTGTGCCGAGCTGTGCCAGGTGGTACCAGGTGGTACCAGGCTCTTCAACCCTGCTGCTGCAGTTATTTACAGTCAGACCGAAGGAGTCCCAGAGAACAAGGATTTGAAATCATCCAGTTACTAATTCAATAATATTCCCTGTACTGTTGAATAACTTAAAAGCAATTAACTTAGAAGGAGAAAATTATGAAGATTACCAGTTAATCAATTATCTGGATCGACAACGGTTCATTTACCAGATAGTTCTGGTGACGCCAGAAGTTCCGCGTGGTGACCCTCACTGTCCTCTTTGTGTTTACTTTAAACTCCGGTCGCATCGAGGAACATTTACCGGAACCTCTGAGCAACGTTACACGCTGAAAAAATGGCAAGTTTTAAAGAAAATTTGGATTCTGCAACAAGGCAGGCCTGCTTGGTTCGTTTAGGTAATGATTGTACAGATTTACAAAGAATATGTTTATGGCATTTACTCTTTTTGGGACCGATTGGCAGGGATTTGCTATGGACAAAATACACATGGCGATACACTGGTAAGAGCAAATTACGTTAACCATGCATCCAGCTAATTTAAATAGAGATACATGTAAGGAATGTGTGCTTCCATGAAAGTGTGTCCAGCAGGAGAACTGGGTGAAAGGTAAGTTCAATGTTCCACCTCGAGCCTCAATGGAAAGCAGATGGCTGACCTCCACACACACACACACACACACACACACACACACACACACACACACACACACACACACACACACACACACACACACACACACACACACACACACACACACACACACACACACACACACACACACACACACATTTTACCTCTGTATCCCTCGTTAGTTCAATTTAAGAAACACCTTTTCCTATTAGGTTGTAACTCCATAACATTTAAGCCTACTATAAAAAACTAAATTATTAGAATAATTCAAATCAATTCAGGGAGAACCAGACACAGATATTTAGATTTAATTACAAATGTGGACAATTAAATCTAAATAAAAGTCACAGGTCAACATTAAGTCAGTTAATTATTTGGAAGATTTCACCTGAGACACACAGAAGAAAGATCTCCTCTTCCTTTTACACTCTGCCATCATCCCTTTAGTCCCATTGGTTGCCTTGACAACCCCGTGTGTGTGTGTGTGTGTGTGTGTGTGTGTGTGTGTGTGTGTGTGTGTGTGTGTGTGTGTGCACAGTTTCAGCCTCCCTCCAATTCTAAGAAAAAAAATCTTCAAGAGTTTGTCATTCATGTATCTCGATATGCTTTCTATTTTGTGTAATATTATTATCTTCTGTAGGACCCTTTCTGTTTTCTTTTTACATGTTGGAAATAAATCAATCAATCAAAAAACATCAGCGTTGTAAATCCTGCAGGTGGTCGGCTGTGAAGAGAATACACACAGTTCTGTGTTCTGATGACATGAGAATAAACTTTAAACGTCAATGTGGAAAGATTAGAAATATTAACAAAGCTAAAGAGTAATAGATGTAGGAGATTAAAATACCAATCATAAACCAATATAAATTACAGGGATTTACCTATGAAACATTAAACAGCATCAGAAACTCTAATGACTTAATTGATGTTTATTTCTGTCAGTCAATTCAGGAGTCATACGAGGGTCTCAATGTGTGTCTTTGTAATGGGTCAGCCCTTTTGTTTAAATTTAGGACACAAACTGGATGTTTAAGGTCACAACTCTTTTAGAAAAGCATTACTAACTTGCACCAAACCTAATATACCAGTAATCAAATTGAAATTAGGCTTATTTTCAGGAGCTGTTTGTGCAGTTTAGCAGCAGCAATTATGTAATTGAAATGGATTAAAGCCCCCCCAAAACTGTTTAGTGCTAATTAACTAGAGTCAAATTGATTGTGCTCTATAGTTTACCACCTATAAAACTACTTTTAACCCCAAGTACATTTTATTCCCATACTAATACTATGACTTACAATATTTTCCAGAAATACTCTATTTTATCAAAAGTCTAGAGATAATTTGCTCCACTAGTCTTTAGAATTAAAGCTCTAATTAATCGATTTCTGGCAAGCAACCTGTAAACACTGACGCATTATCACCATATAAAGTCAACATGGGGAATGTGTTAGCAACTAGTTGCCTAGTTACACATCCAGCAGACAGAGAGGAACGCTAACATTTATTTGAAGTCATGGTTCTGGCCCCCTGACGAAGGTAAGTCCAATATTGACACTACTTTAGAAATTAGCTGTAAAACTGGCTCTTTAGCTGCTATATGCTCCACTTGGTTCACTAGTCGCTAACTGTGTCTGTGTGCTAAACAGATAGTGTGTACAGTGGGTAGAGTTTAGAGCTTTTTTGCCCGAAAACTGCTGCTGTGAAATGAGGTTGATGAGAGCGGGGAGAATGGACCGAAACAGTGAACAATAAAGTTAAGGACCTATAACCAAAACAACGAGCTAAAAGATGCTAAAACGATCAGTAAAGCTACAGAGTCTGGTGATGAATCTCTGTGGGGTTGTCAGTATGAGTGCCAGATTTCACATTAAGCATATGCAAATATTGATATGTCCCACTTGAAGTGTGGCATTGACTGACTTTCCCTACGTATTTCTACATGCTGCGATCATTTAGTTATCGCAACATTTCTGGTGATATATGGAGGCAAATGGTAATTCTTTCCAGATCAAAAAACTAAAGAGAGGACCGTGGAGGAAAACG
The DNA here is from genome assembly GCA_023631565.1 of Gymnocephalus cernua. NCBI lineage: Eukaryota > Metazoa > Chordata > Actinopteri > Perciformes > Percidae > Gymnocephalus > Gymnocephalus cernua. Next base: position 5,943,607 of record CM042438.1, on the reverse strand, counting down.
TTTTGACACAGAATGAATAAATAGAAAATGATTTTGTCAAAGTGAGCAGTTTAATGTAGTGAGTTCTTACTAAAACAATTAAAACTATTTACACATTGCTTGTGTTAAATTGTGTTGAAGACGTTCTGAGTGATGTTCAAGGTCTGGTGGACTGAAATGTTTTAGATGACAGAAATAAAATTAGTCGGAATCCGACGTTATTGTTTTCTTCTGACATCATTGTTTGGTTCTAGAAACCCAGAAGAGGAATTTCACCCAATGCCATTTTTTAAATGACAAAAATAGTTCATGCCTTATTTTCCTTTTTCTCGAGCACTCACACTTTGTAAAGCTGATGTCTGAGCCCACTTCAACCTTTGGCAAACACGTGTATGTGTATGTGTGCGTGTGTGTGTGTGTGTGTGTTTGGATTTCTGTCTAACAGGAGAAAGAAAGACTGTAATGGTATTATCAAAAATACCATCGTGTGTGTGTGTGTGTGTCTGTGTGAGAGTGAGAGCACAGACGGCAGGTCAGATCAGGGTTTAACTGTCACATCTGTTGCTGTGTCACTCTCCGTCTCGCTGTGAGGACGTCACTCTAAATGTCTCTCTGAGGCTCCGTTTGCCCTCAAAAACCTTCAGCAGCAGCAGCAGCTCCACCTGATCCCAACCAGCTGTCAATCACAAGCCTCCTCCGGCCCTGTGAGATCCACAGCAGACAGGTGTGTGTGTGTGTGTGTGTGTGTGTGTGTGTGTGTGTGTGGGCACAAACAGTGTTTGAATTCACTCCCCATAAACAGCAAGCCACTTCTGCTGATGTTCTATGTATTTATGTTTATAAAAATAAAACCTTGTATCATTTTGTCATCATGAACCTGGTTTATAAATGGAATTTATCACATTTCTTTGTCTCATTTAGGTACATTAAGACATCGTCTTAATATTAAGACAGAGTCATAATATTGCACCATCATCATTCCTGAGCTCTGCACCGTGATGCAATTTAAATAGAGATCATCAGCTCAAGGAACATGAACGGTCAGACGATCTACCAAACTTATGTGGAACAGAAAACCAAAGTAAATGATTAAATCATAACGTCCATTAGATTTTACTGACTGACTCCTGGTGTGCAGGACACCGTTTAACACTTTCAGTGGCACACACAACCTGTGCTTGCAGTCCGTGTTATTGTCTGATCCTCCATGTTCCAGGCCTGTTGCATGCTGGTAGAGGGACTTGCTCCATCCCCAGACCTCAGCAACATGACGAAATGATGTCATGGATGTTGGTATGACCAAATGTTGTCTTGAGAAAACAATGAAAATGTGTGAAAGACCCACGTTGTACTTACATTACTGTAATGGTCTTGAATTATGCTGTTGTGTTTTTACCACCTTTAAATATATATATATATATATATATATATATATATATATATATATATATATATATATATATATATATATATATAAAGATATATGTCCAAAATGTCCTTTTTGGGATGGATAAACCCGCTTAGCAGGTGATAATAAAAGCATTCCGTCACTTTCTGCAAGTCTTCACACAAAAAATCTCATCATCATCATTTACTGTAGGCTCCAGGCTTATTGGGTCAAAATTATTTCTTACGTCTGTTCCTCATCAAGAATTAACTTTATATGTACATTTTCTTCAGGCTATATGTTTTATCATTTGTCAATGTTGCTGTGTGGGTCCCTAAAAACTTAGAAAATGCACCATCATGATTTTGATGCATGAATATTTTCTACCTCTTTTCAATGTGCTTCACAATGATTGGCTCGTTCACAGGTGTGTGGCAAGTAACGTCCAATCAGATCCAAGCAGGTGCGTAGCGCGGACATTACGACCTGACCCATGTTGCTCTGACGGTCGCCCATGCTAGGCTACTACCGCTGTTCTGACACAGGCCGTGCTTCTGGAGTTGGACAACTTTATAAAGAAGGAAATGTGACGGTGCTGCTCCAATATCTCAGTTATCCATTTTTCTGTCGGACCGGAACCACTCTGTCTGAGGCCGGATCATCACGCGCCATCACGCCGGGATGTAAGCTAAGTTTCTGCTGCTATGCTGATTGTGCTTTCTTTCTCTGCTAGTAGCATTGTATGTTTTGGCTCAGTAGGCTGCAGGCTGTGTTGGCTTGGCAGTGTCAGTAAAAGCTACGAGGCTGCTTTGTTGTTGGTTATTTCTTGTTTCGTGCTTTTCAGATTTATAATGATGAGCATGAATTATTATTATTGGCGTTTATGGCTTCTGCATGCTTGCAGGTGTTGCTGCTAGCTTCCCAGTTTGCTGAATCTCTGTTTATTAATTTGCTGTGTGTGCATTTGCATTCAAATCAAGGAAATTGAGTTGTGCAGCTAATTTCTTTTCTTTTTTTTCTGGCTTGTCTTGATGTTGATGTCCTAAGTGATGGGCCTACATTTGAATAGTAGACTATTAGGGCTGAACTGGTTTTGTATGTTTTAGGGGTTTCTATTACCTCATCATGCAAGCTGTTGTCATCAGAATTTACTTACATTTGGTCTGTGCAATATTCAGTGTTTTGTTTTTTATGTGGAATGTGCAGTAAATGCCTATTGGAGTAATGTAGGCCTATGGTACCATGCAATATTCTTGGTGTGTATGTTCTGTGTATATGGATCTGTGTGTGTTACTGAATATTAACTGTAGTTAGTTTGTACATGGATATATGGTGTGTGTGTGTATATATAGGCTGTGTGCTGTCACCTGTGAGATTGTCTTATGTTTGTTCCTATCATGATATAACCTATAGCTGAACTCCTGCTTATTACTTGTTTGGTTTTGTATTTATGGGAGAGGAAGCCTGGCTTGTATGAGATCAACATGTGTTTGTGTTCATAGTCTAGGTACATTTAAACTGTTTATTATTTCCCCATGTGTATCAAGATACTTTGAGTATTTTGCCTACTTACTGTATCACTGTTTCTCAGCAGATTACACTCATGACAACACTGTTTTCTGCTGCAGCTCCCTCCACTTCTCCAACCCACTCCTTACGTGGTATTTTCTATTCACGAGTTAAACTAAGATATACGTTCAGGTATCCTCAATGAATCCTTGTTCCTGCCCAGATATCATGATACAATACAGTATATTGATTCTTTGGACAATAATACGATATTTGCTCATATCACAAAGTTTGCCACGATACGATTTTCATTTAACCCAATCGGTTACGTTTATATTGGTCTATATCCTCGACGTTCCACTTCTGGGATTGCTCAGTTGCCAATGGAAATTCAGCCGGATTTCACTCATTTAGCACACTATTTAGTACTAGGCTATGTTTTCTGGCAGAATTTATCATTATGATCACCTTAATTATTTCCTAGATTTCGTATCATCATAGTCCCTTAATGTATGTAGAAATGGGATTCAAATCGAAAAACATTTTTCTGGCGGAGAAACCCCCCCCCCCCCCATTATGTCCCTCGCCTTTTGAAACCAAATTACACCCTTGTGTGTCAGTATCCTTCATACCTGACAGTGTGTGTGTGTGTGTGTGTGTGAGAGAGACGATAAAGCGAGCAGTGAAATGTCAACAGCAGCATAATAATGAGAGAATCAGGCGGTCTGATCTAATTGTCTCCAGGCTGTTGCTGCTAACGTCGACTCTGTGGACTCGATTAGACAGAAATGCATTGTGGGACCTCGATCACGGCGACTTCAGTGCGAGGTTTTCACACCGATATCTCGCTTAGAAAAAAAAAAAAGTCAAATGCAGAGGCAGGTTTACAGCTTTGTGATTGTAAAACATTGTTTCTGTGTCACAGAAGGAGGGAAACAGAATTTAGACTCTCTCCGCTGCAGTCTGACTCCGGGGATTGTCAGCGTCTTAAAATTATAATGGGTGATGAATTTTTATTTTCAAACACCGAGCTGGCCTGACATCCTGAAAGTTTAAACAGTGCCTCACAAACTGCTCTGTCTTTGAGCCATGACTTCATTCAATTATTGAGCTGGTTCTCTACTTAACTCTGGATTTAGCAGTTCAGTGGAAAGTGTGCTCACATGAACAACAAATGAATCCGATCCAGAGGAGGGGGTTTAACCTCAAATATGATGAAACCTTTGATGCCCGTGGAGAAGATAAGTTGTTGTTGCAGCAGCAGAAATAATGTTTCAATAAAAGATACAGCTTCCAGACACAGCAGAACAAATCAATAAGAGAAGATAAAATAATGGAAAATGAAAATTACATTAACAATGGGAGTTAATATATACAGCGTATACGCAGTGAAAAAATATCTTCTTTTTTTCTGTAATAAAAAAAAGCTTGTTCTAATGATATGAGGAACAGTGAATTGTAACAGTTTAAAGTCACGCTTTCTTCTGCAGATTGTGTAAATACATAAATGAACATTCTTTAGTTAAGTTTATGTGACAAAAACATTTATATCTGAGCTCTGCAGCCCAAAAAAAAAAACATGTGGCGACTGTTTCAATAGAAAATCATTTTGTAGAATGAAACTCAACAAGATGAAACATTTAACGAGTATAAAAGAACAAAGTCTCTTTTTTTTCTTTAGCGATAAGCCTTTTTATTAAATGAAAATGATGATGTGGTTCAGAGCTTATAATGGACCAGTACCCACTAATGTACAGAGTAGTACTGACACATTATACACTCACCTAAAGGAGTTTTAGGAACACCTGTAAGATATCTCGTTAATGCAATTATCTAATCAACCAATAACATGGCAGCTGCTTCAATGTCCATGTCTAGACAATCTCGGCAGTCCTGGGGGGTGAAAATGCCTTGTTAATGCTCGAGGTCAGAGGAGAATGGGCTGACTGATTCCAGCTGATAGAAGATCAACTTTGACTCAGGTAACCACTCGTTACAACCGAGGTATGCAGCAAAGCATTCATGAAGCCACAATACGATCAACCTTGAGGTGGATGGGCTACACCGGCAGAAGACCCCACCGGGTACCACTCGTCTCCACTAAAAATAGGAAAATGAGGCTACAATTTGCACAAGCTCACCAAAATTTGACAGTTGAAGACTGTAAAAATGTTGCCTTGTCTGATGAGTCTTGATTTCTGTTGAGACATTCAGATGGTAGAGTCAGAATTTGGCGTAAAGAGAATGAGAACATGGATCCGTCATGCCTTGTTACCACTGTGCAGGCTGGTGGGGGTGGTGTAATGGTGTGGGGGATGTTTTCTTGGCACACTTTAGGCCCCTTAGTACCACTTGGGCATCGTTTAAATGTCACAGCCTACCTGAGCATTGTTTCTGACCATGTCCCTCCCTTTATGACCACCATGTACCCATCCTCTGATGGCTACTTCCAGCAGGATAATGCACCATGTCCCAAAGCTCGAATCATTTCAAATTGGTTTCAATTTTCAATTTGGTGACCACAGTCACCAGCTCTCAACCCAATAGAACATCTTTGGGATGTGGTGGAACGGGAGCTTCGTGCCCTGGATGTGCATCCCACAAATCTCCATCAATCTCCATTATTATTGACACTGTTCATCACACCCCCAACGGGCACCGTCAGACACCGCCTACCAAGAGCCTGGGTCTGTCCCAGGTTTCTGCCTAAAAGGAGTTTTTCCTCGCCACTGTCGCACTGAATGCTTGCTCTTGGGGGAATTACTGGAATTGTTGGGTCTTTGTAAATTATAGGGCGTGGTCTCGAGATAACTCTTGTTATGATTTGATGTAGAGCTGCAACGATTAATCGTTTAATTGATTAGTTGTCAACTCTTAAATTAATCTGCAACTATTTTGATAATCGATTGGTCGGTTTGAGTAATTTTTTAAGATAAAAGTCAAAGTTCTCGGATCCCAGCCTCTTAAATGTGAATATTTTCTAGTTTCTTCTCTCCTCTGTGACAGTAAACTGAATATCTTTTGAGCTGTGGACAAAACAAGACATTTGAGGATGTCGTCTTAGGCTTTTTGGGAAACACTGATCCACATTTTTCACCATTTTCTGACATTTTATAGACCAAACAACTAATCGATTTAATTGAGACAAAAATCAACAGATTAATCGACTATGAAAATAATCGTTAGTTGCAGCCTAATATAAATAAAATTGAATTTAATTAGGGCTTCAGCTATGTCAGACACACAAACAGCCAATCAAACTCTCCGCTACATGTAGTCTCATACATTGTCGTCCCTTTACCATCCCTCCATTGTGACCACAGATAAATCAAGTGTCTGTCTCTCTAACTTTTGCCCCTGAGCCTTCTAACAACGTTGACTTGGTTTGACTCGGAGGCCACTAACGATGTGATGGAGTGCTCACTTGTGTGTTGCTGCGACAGTGGGAGGCCTTGTTCTGTGAGATTTATCCTCATTAGGTGCACTGCTGCAATATAACGGCTAAAAATGCTCCAAATATACTGTGAATATTGCCAATATTGGTTGTCAACAAGAGTTATTAAACACAGTTAAATGGCTAAGTCAAGCGCAGCTAAGTACATGTGTGCAAATAACCAGCAGAAAGCAAGTTCAGTTTTCTTTTAGAGTGCATTACATTAAGGCTGATTTAAGCTACATACAGTGTAAGTGAATATAAAAGATGTAGAGAAATTTGAATTTCAAATCACTAATATGGCTGACCTCTAAGGACCAAATCAATGTCAGTTAGATTGATTGTAAGTGCTTCATTTCAAAATTTTAATTATACTGAGATTTTTCTTGATTTAAGATGCCGTATTGATTCCCTTCCCTCATGTGGTGTAAGCAGAAGGTTGTATTTTCAGCAGCCACAGGTTTAAACTGACGAACACTTGACTTGTATTTTATTATGTTGTTGGTCACTGTTGCTTTTTGTGTATATTTATTTATTCCCCTTCTTGTTTAAATACTTGTGTACATAATAGTCCTGTCCATTCCTCACCTTATTTGTCCAGCTTCATTCTCCTTGTTCATAGCTGTTATGTCTATTTCTGTTTGTACATTGAGAGCAATGCAAATACCAGAGTCTTATTCCTTGTATGTGCACACACTTACTTGGCCAGTAATGTTTTTGTCGTACCTAGTACCCTAACTGTCTTACTTTGGTCATCATTTTACTTTGGTCATCATTTTATGATGGACAACAAACATTCCTGAAGATGTTCAGCATGCAAAGCACTAACGGACAGATTAATAGAGCTAACAATAAAGCAACACTCAGGTACTCAATGTACACAGCTTCCATGTGGTAATATTTGATAATGTATTTAATATGATTTACTTTTTTTTAAGTTGATATGGTGAACATGTTAGCAACTTTAGCTTTGAGTTGTGTCCTTACAAATGCAAGTCTGATATTCACTTCCTTTGAGCATCATGACTTTAAGCATCATGACTTTGCGTAAACATACACGCCACTTTCCTAAAGCCAAGTGGTGTGTTATCTGTACGCATTTTGAGCTATCTGCGTGTGTGCCTACGCTGTATACAGCGGATGTAAACATACACACCACTTGCCACGTGCCATCGCCATGTGCCATGTTATCGCGAGAATGGGCTGTGCTATCGCGAGAACAACGTTGCACGCGTGAAAAGACCATAGACAGTTAAATAATAATAATAAATTCTGATGGAGACCAGTGAAGTCTATTAGAAGCACTTTTTTTACCCATTACCCATCCACCACCCCAACTAGCCTCCTTGCGTGGACTTTTGTCCTTAAATACTAGTCACCATGGTTACGCAATAACAACATAATGTAGGTCAATGGATGCCAAACGGCGTGGAAAAGCACGCTAAAAAGCGAGTATGCGTCTTGATAACACGCAAATCATGCCATAGGAATTTCAGGAGATCAGTCTGGAGCTCTGGTTTTGGTCTCCATCAACTCAAACACAACACACTGGTTCTTCACCAGCTAGTCTCTAACTTTGTGCCTCTGCGGTTTAGTGCTGAGCAGGAGGTGTGCAGTGGGTTTATCAGGGATTGTTAGTTTCAAACGGCTTCCTGATGTGACTAGAAACAACGCAGATGAGAGCGGTGAAACTGAACCAAAAATACAAAGTTAAAGGAGCTAGAAAACCAAAAGAATGAGCTGAAAGAATGTAAAAGTAGAGCTGCAGAGTTGGGTGATAATTCAGTATTAGCCCAGAGTCGAGCAGAGTCCTCTACAGTAAAGTCCAGAGATGAATGTGTTCAAAAGATGGTTCACTCTGGGAAAAACCTCCCTGCCAGAGGCTATAAACTCTTGACATGATAATAAATGGAACACTTCCTGCATCACTGAAGGACTTAAAGCCCATCAATATTGTTCTATTTACCACATTGGTAGATTTTTAGTTCAAGCTGACCAATTTTGAAACACAGCTCCCTGAGAACCGATTTAACACCAAGTGGATGATCCCCGTTAAATAAAGTGAAAGCAAATGGGGCCAGTGGGATTGCTGTGAGCAGAGAGTGAGGATACTCCCCAAGTTAGAGTCTAATTGGTCCGTAGGGAGCAGCCAAGGGCGCTTGATGTGGAGCTAAGCGAAATAAAATTGAAGTTTTGTTTTATTAAACCGAGGGTCACTGTAGTTTTTTTAAAATCAAACAAACAGAAGTAAATAGTGCATTTGTTGGGGACTATTTTCAGCGCCGGATTAATTAGCATTTGGTGCTCTAGTGAGTATTTGTGGCAACAGGACGGTGTTTGAGGGGTTGAGTCAAAACAAACTACAGTGTGTGTGTTCATGGTAATGAAGGAACATGTCACCCAGTGCAACCGTGTGGCTCATTGACAGTTTGTTTGGACAACAGTAGAGCTCTAGCCTATATTGCACAGAGGAAGAAGATATATCAGCCCTTTGATACACACAATACTTAGATCGTAGAATCAATGTATGGTTTGTTTTGGTCTTTTCATGGAAATGACAATATAAAAATGTATGTCTAGCCTTATATGTTAACCAGATATAAAGACCCAAGCATAAAACCATAATTCATACAGTAGCTGCATTTAGAGTTACTAAAATAAAATCTGACACGATGAGAGATTTACCAAAACTCTGTTTACAAGCCTTTAAATTAGGCAGCAATTAGGCTAACGAGCCAAAAACAGAAATGCAACAAAAGAAAAACAAAAGAAAACAAACCGTGTGATTGCAACATAAAATGTCTCTATCCAGGGGTCCTCGGCATAGAGGAAAAGAAGTTTGCAAACTGGAGCTCCGACGCAGAATGCAAGCATTCATTTTGTACAGCGCTTGATGGATTTTCAAATTAAAGTGGTGACTTAGGAATAAGGCGGTGAGTGGAAGTGTTAAGAGGCTCTGTGATCCGGCGGTACAGTAAGTGTTCCTGCTCTAACGACTGTTTGTTTATGGAAGGCTGGCTGCGTGAATCAATGGCAGTGACTTTCTGGAGAAAAGCTTTTTGAAGAAGCTGTTGCCTCCCTGCTAACACGAGACACACACACACACGCGCACGCACGCACACACACGCACACACACACACACACACACACACAAGGGGGGGGGGATGGAATATATAGCCCTTTCACACATTTACATTTGCTCAGACGCACAGAAAACATGAGATATTCTACATGCATATGGATGCTTGCATGTAAATTTACACACACACACACACACACACACACACACACACACACACACACACACACACACACACACACACACACACACACACACACACACACACACACAGAGAGAGAGATGTAGTATTCTTCATCCAGTTTGGCATGCCCCATTGGCTGTCTCATTTGCCCACTGAACCGCCACTCTCTGTATATTGTGTTGTTTTTTCCCCCCACAGACTCTAATTAACGTTGTGTTGTCTCTGAGAGAGTCGTTTGTCTCTACAGCACCACTGCGTGCTCTGTGGCTAATTACAGCCGTAGCGATGCAGGTCAAGACTTTGGTGGGGTGAAGACATTTGATAGCCAAAAATGTCATCAGACTAAGAATAAAATCAAAGTTTATCGTCTTTTATTTGATCTTTTAGGCCATACCTGAAAATCTGTCTCTATAATTTAATAAATAATAACTTCAGAGTAGCTCTCACCATATTTAAGCATTTATTCCCCATAGATAAAAGACAAGTTGTATTGTGGAGGGAAAGTAAAAGCTACACAAGACCTAAGGAACTGCCTTAATTTACATCTACAGCTTAATGTGAAGTAAAGGTGTTTTTTGACCCCCTTCTATTCCCTTTCACCCTGTTTATGGATATTGATACAACCTTATCGTTGCATCACAGACAATTCTGGGAAAAATCAAGTAAAATTGTGTTCAAATTTGGAAATGTGAAAAGTGTGTTTTTAAAATTTGGTTAATCTTTGATTTAGCCTATTTTTTCGTTGCCAGTTGATTAGCAAAGACTTTTGTCCTGTTCATTTTCTTCATAGTCAATGAGTTTCTTTGCATGCACACTAATATTCCACGAGTATGACAATATTCCAATTCCATTTCTCTTGGCACAGCTACCAGAAGACTTACAACGTTCAGACACGTTGCTCACGTCACATCTACATCGAAAATTAGTTCACTTCCAGATTCTCGGTCAATTTTGAAAGAATTTCAGAGTGTTCTGAACTCGCTGAAGCTTGTTTTTACACACCTGACTTCTTCTGAGTTCTTCTCCAGTGAACAGCTGCTCACAGAGATGATTCCTTAGAAGTTAGAAGTCTGCTCCTGTTCTTATTTGTATGCCGAGTGTTTGTGTGTTTTACACGTTATAGATTTTTTTACTCAATGTACTTTTATATACAGTATATTGTTGTTGGAGCAGTCATGCGATCTGTGTGTTTTAAGCTGACGCAAACTTCGGAGTCACAGGCAGACTCTCCGCCGGTCTGAGGCACGTTTTCCCTAAAGTCCTTTTTCTAGGAGCTGACAATGCCAAAGGTTTTCTAGGAAAAAGGGACCCCTGTAAATATTTTCAGTGCTGCGTCACATTCAGACCACACACACACACACACACACACACACACACACACACACACACACACACACACACACACACACACACACACACACACACACACACACACACACACACACACACACACACACACAGGCCCCTGTGTTCTTACCATCACAGGTTTTATTATCCCCTCCCTCTCCATCGACATGACTCTCTCTCCTTCTTCTTCATCCATCTCCTCACCTAACCTTTGACCCAACATTCCTTCTCACTTTTGCTTCCATCCCTCTGTTTTTCCTGGCTCACCCTTTCTGCTCATATCCACCCATCATCATTTTCTTTTTTTCATTTTTGTCCTTCCTTCCTTCCTTCCTTCCTTCCTTCCCTGGTACTTTTCTCTCCTAATTGTTTTTTTATCACTCTCACATCCTTCTCTCCTTCCTCCTTTTCCCCACTCATTTATGTTCACCTCTTCTCTCCTTCACCTATTCTGCATTTCCTTCTCTCTTCCTTTTTTCCTTCTCTCATCCTCTTCCTCCTGATTTGTTTCCATCCCTTCTTTCCTTCCTACTTTCCTTTCCTCCTTTTTTCCCCCCTTCATTTCCTCCGTTTCTTCATCTCTTCCTTTTCTCCCCTGGCTTGTCTTAATCCCTCTCCCCTACACTTCCTTCCTTCTCCCTACTGATTTATGTTATCTCTTCTTCACCTTTCCACACTTCCTTCTCTTTCTCCGTCCCTACCTCCTTCCAGATTTGTCTTATTCTTTTTTTACAGTCTCCTCCCTTCCCTTCCTTCCTCTTTTTCTACTTCCTAACCTGCTTTCCCTCCATCTTTCCATTGGAATTCATCAGCCTATCTCTGCTCTAAAAGGTGACTGCCTGTTTCTCTGTAACAGCTTGCCGATTGGGTGTTGTCATGGAAACGGCCACTGGAGGGTGGTTGTTTGGGACAACGCTCGTCCTGAAGAGGTTGAAGAGGAGATGCTCCGTCAGGCATGAGCACGTGTATGTTTGTACTTGATGAGCGTGTACTTTGAACTTTGTAATGCTCTTGGTGTGTGTGTGTGTGTGTGTGTGTGTGTGTTGATGTATGTGAAATTGATTTCTCACTGTGTGTGTGTGTGTGTGAAGGAGAGATAATGAGGGAGATGTTATTGTTTGCTCAGTTACCTTGCATGGATCGTGTGTGTGCCTTTTCAACACTTGTGAATGCTCAGCTGTGTGTGTGTGTGCTTACCTGTCAAATTTGACAACCATATACCTTTACATTAGTATTCTGTTACACTGCGTGTGTGTGTGTGTGTGTGTGTGTGTGTGTGCATTTTTGGGCCGTGTGTGTGTGACAGCAGCCCGCCTGTTCATATATCAATATTCATGCATGTCAGTGATGGTGCAGCACAATGTTGAATTTCCACCTAATCAGAATTTCTGCATGCTTATGATTGTGTGTCCTTGTACATGTGGGCGGCATTAGCTAAAGGCAAGAAACACACACACACACACACACACACACACACACACACACACACACACACACACACACACACGCACACACACACACACACACACACACACACACTTGAGCTTCCCCTCAACATCAGGGAGCTGCTCAGCTCGCACTGTGAGTGTGTGTTTGTAACCATGCCCTTCGCTGCCAAAGAAGGGCCGTAGAGAGAATGAGGTGAAAATCTGAGAAAAACAGGGATGGACAGAAAATGCAAATGTGGCTGAGTATGGGTTGTCAAGAATCAAAGAGAGCATGACCGCACTACTCTTCCCTCCACCGGATTAAAAGCAACATTTAATGAGAAGAACAACAAAATCCTTAATCCTTAAAGGGAGAAACCATCTATGCAGAACAAATAGAATAAAACACTAAATAAAAACTCATTTGTGCAGTTTTTATCATCCATTTAGAGAACACTTTGCAGTATTAATTCCACCAAAATTAAACTATAGTGGGAACATTGTGAGTGATAATTCCAAGAGCACCCATATCTATATACAGCAGGATGGCCTGGAGGTAAAAGAGTGAAGTCCTTGTGTGAAAGATTTAGATCAACTTTATTGTTCCCCTGAGGGGAGCAGCAGTGAAGAAGAGAGAAAAATAAAGAGGAAATAGGATTTAAAGTCATAATCCTGTAGATCCTCTTGTTTCTGTTTCTCCAACTTTGTTGCTTGTGACTGAGTCCTCTGACACTGGGGGAGACTGTGACCACAGGTGAGGCAAGGCAGGCTTGGTTGTATTTCACTTTTCAACAACAAGAGCTTTATGCAAGACAGTGATGATGACGTAACACCAAAAATGTATGAAACAAAAGTGGAATATTTTTTATTTTTCTGAAAAGCTGTCACTACGTTTTGACGTATAAATGATGTCATAAACAAGCAAGTCTCTTGCCGGTCCCTGAATTTGTCTGACGATTTTGGCCTTCGCTCCAGTTAGGAATTTTCGTTGCCGTATTCTTCTTCACCCTCGTTGTTTTATTTTCTTTTGGTATGCGGCATCCCGCATGATAGAATGTCATCAACACCCCCATTCGCTCGCTTTGAATTCTCCTCTCTTCACATGTAGACTGGTGGAGCAAACTCCTTTGTTCCACAACCACAACACCCACAAGGCTCCTCCCAGAACTCTGGCATAACTGCATTCAAGTATACAGGATTTAAAATATTTACAGAGATTATTAGGCCTGCAACTAACCATTACTATCATTGTTGATTATTTATAGTTTGATAGTTTGGTCTATAAAATGTCAGTAAATGGTGAAAAGTGTCGACCAGTGTTTTCCAAAGCCTAAGATGACGTCCTCAAATGTCTTGTTTTGTCTCACAACTCCTAGATATTCAGTTTACTGTCACAGAGGAGTAAATAAACTAGAACATATTCACATTTAAGGAAGCTGGACTCAGAGAATTTTGACTTTTCTTTTCATAAAGAGTTTTAGAGATGTTATACACATTTGGACATTCTTGGATACTTCCAACCCCCAGCAGTCACTTAATGAACATACCAAAGGTCACAAATAACAGTATCACATAGCGGAGAGCTGTTGGTGTTTGCATGCTTCATTAACCTGCTAAGTTAAGTGCCATACAGCCATTAAATTCAGTTCATTGAAGGAAGACATTTTTTTTTTTTTTAAACTAAGCCTCAGTGAACCCTTCCAACTCTTCTCCCTTCACCCCTCCTCCTGCTCTCTTCATGTTTTTTTGCCACCGTGGGGAATCAGAAAGCATTTAGAGAGAAGCAATGTTTTACGTCTTGTTTGGTCTCGGCGGTGCAGACGCCATAATTGCCGTCATTATCATTGTTATGAGCAGCAGCGGTGTAGTGCGAGGCTGCTGGGGTGTAATTGGCTGCTCCGCTACATGAGGTGAGCCTCATTTGCAGGCCTTGTTATCTAGCGTGTGTGTGTCTGTGTGTGTTATGTCATTGAGGTGAAGGTGTAACAAGGTTAGCTGTTAAGCGTGATTTATGCTTCTGAGTAAAATCTACGTCGTAGCTACGTGGAGAAACGGTCCCTATGCCGGACCCTACGCTGTAGCCTGACGTGCACCTAACTGTAACTACACGCCGTGGTGACGCACGCTGCTCGGCCATGTCTTGGTAGCGTTGCATTTCCCTCGACTCATTTCCTGGTTCTCCTTCTCCATAAACAACATGAAGTCAGGGAGAGGTTAACTCTTCCTGCTACAGATTTCCTACCGTGGTCAGAAAGCACAGGGGAGACACTTGTTCTCTAGAGTCGCTACTTGCACCGAGGCTTATCGCTGACACACACACACACACACACACACACACACACACACACACACACACACACACACACACAGACACACACACACACACGTCCGCACCACGATGCATTGATGCAATGATTAATTTCAACACCCCTAATGTTTAAAATGTATGATGAAAACCATGATGTGCACATTTCCCACACATAAATTAGTATTTATAGAAGAAGTGTTATTGTAAGTTATAGCGTGCAGTGAATGTGCAGATTGTGAACACCTCACGCTCACACATACTTCAGACCAGGTGTACACGCAGCTTTTTCTACAACCGGCTGCAGGTGATATAAGGAGAGAGATGTACACGTTGCAGTAAAACATTGTTTGTTTAGCTTGTTTGCCAATTTTACTGATTGTGTTGTAATTTTTGCAGCCGGCACAGCGTTCCATAAAATGTCAAAGGAGCATTTATAAACCTAATTTAAAATGATCCGAGTGATTCATTTCATATTTTTTTAAATCTAGATTAAAGCCATTTTTTTCATGTCAATAATATTAAAATGTTATTGTGACTTGTAAAGTCTGTATTAATATGAGCTATATAAATGAATCATTAATGATCCTTCTGACGTTTAATTATGATGATTGATAATTGTACTGTACCGCGATGATGGTTTACACGTATACATGTGATGGATTATATAAACAGCCGTGCATGCTCTGGCGCTACTGGAGAACCTTGTCGAGGACATTTTGGGACGTATGGGTAAAATACGGAGGCTGTGGCTGATGGGCCCTCTGGATGGCTGGTAGACTGGCTGTGTGTGTTCTTGGGTTTCCCTTCTAAGATGATTATGGTAATAAGACCAGTGTGTGTGTGTGTGTGTGTGCGTGTGTGGGTGTCACTCTTAGGGCTACACAATATTGTAAAAAACTGAAATTTTGGAGACGTATTACGTCTTTCCTGCAATATACAGTATATTGCGATATGAAAAAAGACTTCTTTTTTTTTTTTTAAAGATAATTTTTTTGGGGCTTTTCCCTTTATTGGACAGTGGATAGACATGAAAGGGGGAGAGAGATGGGGGACGACACGCAGCAAAGGGAAGCAGGTTGGATCCGAACCTGCGCCGCTGCAGGACCCAGCCCACATGGGGCGAACGCTCTTACTGGGTGAGCTAGAGGCCACCCCAAAGACAATTTTTTTCCAGATGCCATAAACAGAATATAAAGCTCTATTTGGAAATAATAAATCATTCTCGACTAGGGTGATTTTTTAGGGGAGTGCATCTGCAGTTTACTTTTCTATCAAGCAGCAAAAAAGTTGTTGCGTTAACATCGCACATCCTGCGATGTGACATGTGCACATCGCGATGTGTGAACAAAATATGGTGTAGCCCTACTTAATACCACTTTCCAAAGTGCCTCTTTTGAGTGCTTCTTCGTCCTTCCGTTTCCCCTTTATGATTTTGCGGTTTTCCTTCATTCACTCTCCACTGGTGATAACTAGTCACTCTTTCCATCTCTTCTCATCATGCTGCCTCATTTGCCTTCCATTCCTCCTCCCATAACTCTCCCTTTCACCTTCTCTTTTTCAGCATTTCTCCCTCCCTCCTCCACTTTCTCTTTCCCTCCATAAGGACAGCAACTGACAATTATTTTCATAGTCGATTAATCTGATCTGATAATCAGAAAAAGGTAAAAAATGTCAATCCGAGTTTCCCAAAGCCCAAGGTGATGTCCTTAAATGTCTTGTTTTTTCCACAGCTCAAAGATATTCAGTTTACTGTCACAAAGGAGTGAAGACACTTTTTTTCATAATTGATTAATCTTTGCAGCTCTACCCTCCATCATCCCTGTGGCTACGTCACTCCGTTTTGCTCACTTCTTTCTAGCACAAGTGATTTACAGTAAGATGTGGATTCCAGTTAGGTGGGGGGGGGAGGGAGGAGAGGGGAAGAGAGGGGAAGAGAGGGGAGGAATTCTAGTAGAGAGGAAGATGGTAGAGTGAAAGGCAGTGGATTCATGGGAGAAGCTTGGGGCCAGATGAGATGGTTTCGCCCATTGTTGCCATATTATATATGTTAAACACATGTTTCTGATGGTCATTACCCATGAATAGACAGGGTTACACACACACACACACACACACACACACACACACACACACACACACACACACACACACACACACACACACACACACACACACACACTATTGCTCCCAGTTCCCTCATAGCTGTACACACACTGATTCTCATTATGCCTGAATGCGTTGGTAGAAACATACTGTAGGTTCTATTCAATGTGCTGCATAATGATGCTGCATTTCCATTGCTACTCTACAGCAGCAGCAGCTCTGTGAGGCTGTACTTGGGCACAGTGGTACTTTGAGCTAAATGCTAACATCAACCTGCTAAATATAATGTAGTGTGTTTAGAGTGATGACAGTCCGTGGTCTCCGCTGCTGCTGTATGGTGTGATTGAACGCTCAGTTTTGGACCTTTTGCCTCCAACCTTGCATATTTTCAAATGGAACGGCATGTGTACACACACACGTTGTTCTGTATCCATCTGGGATACAATTACCCACCGTTGGAAGAAGAAAACCAGACGATGTCTTCCTGATGAAGGCAAAGCAGCAGAAGATCACTTGATCCTGCTCCATAGCTTCTTCTTTTAATGTGGCCTTCAGTTCCCTCTTTCTTCTCTCTATCTTCCACTCATGGCTATCTCGTTCTGTTTTCTTTTCAAGACTCAGAGGCTGAATGGCTCCCTTCTTGTTCTCTCTGCTATTTCATGCTCTCCTTTTCACTCTTTCCCATTTTAAATCTATAATCCCTTGCGCGTCGCTCTCTTACAATCCTCCTTTCACCCTCTCGACACCGTCATCGCCTCCCTCTTTAGCTGCATTCTGCTGAAATGAATGAAGAGTGAGTAATCGCAGTGGGAATGCCATTCACTAACGTTAATATGGAAATAATGGCAGAGCGGTGTGTGTGGGTCAAAATAGGATCAATTGGCAGTTTGGGTGCATTGTTCCGTTTTTTTTCTAAAACTGATACTTAAGTGAGATATTGTCTGTATTGTTTGAATGTGTGCTGTATTCAGTTTCAAGCCTTCAGTTTTTTGTAAATAATTGATGTAAATTTGGATTTTAATTTTGGGTTTGAGGGAGGGACTCATATTCACAATTGGTAAGCGGGTAGATTTCACAGTCACTGAATTGCGTACACACGGGGTGGGATTAAATAAGTTTATACTACTTCCCACTCCTCGGATAAATCGGATAAGATTAAATCGGATAAGATTTTGTCAGATTTTGAGAGGCGTTGTCACGCCCATCCCGCTCATCATTTCCGGGTTAGCACTCCACCAATCAGATTGGTCATTGAGACCGACTGCCTGCCCTCCGATTCAACATGTCAAATCGGCCCAAATGAAGGCCGACGGCCCCTCCGACGGACGATAGCACGGAACACACCGAACAGACTTGAGTCACTGACCTCGCCAGACTGACTGACGGACAATTATCAGGTTGGTGTGTCAGCGCCTTTAAATAAACCAGATCTACTGTGACGTGTTATGTAACATTATGGCGTTTTTCCATTGCTAGTACCAGCTTTACTCGGCTCAGCTCGACTCGGCCGCGTTGCCCCGTCCTCCTTGTTTCCATTGCAGCATTAGTACCGTCTCATGCGTGAGGCGAGCGTGGCTGGTCGTCTTATAGCGGCGTCGCAGGAAACTGCCGTGACCCGTCTGTTGCTTTCACGTCACCTTTTGGTATCGGCTCAGCTCGCTTGGAATCTCGACTGAGGTGGTACTAAAAAACGTACCAGGGACTTTTTTTTGTAATGGAAAACCAAAAAAGGCGAGTCGAGCAGGTACCATGTAATGGAAACACACCATTAGTGAGACTTTGAGGTGCTGGTTTGTTTTCTTTGCCTTTGGACAGAGCCAGGCTGCTTAAGCTTGGCTAACTGGCTGGAGCTAGACATGTGCGAGTGGTTTCAATCTTCCCATCCAACTCCCAGCAAGAAGGCAAATAACCTTTGAACTTTTAATTTCTTATTTCTTACTTCTTAATCTCCAGTTTTGTTATGTTAAAATAATAAATTCTTTGCATGGCCTTAAAATCCTGAGCCATATGAGTAAATGACAACGTAGTCTGAATGCTGCATTTGGTTATTGTTTGCTACGGGATCCTTCACCGCAGTTTATTTTCCTCTCTTCTGCATCATTTGCTGCTCTCTCGTCTTTTTAAAATGAGAGTTTTGTCATGAGCACAATTAAACTTCAGTCTTCGAATCGCTGCACTTTTGCCACATTGTTTTGAAGCGCTGTTATGATTGGATTGCGATGAGACTGATTTGACTGGGCTGCAGGGTCCTCCACAGTACATCTACATGCATCTCTCCCTCCGACATACAGTCATCACAACCTCCACTCTGTATTTCTTCTGCAGCAACCATCGTAATTTCCCAGGACCCTCTTCGCATAAATTCAATCTCTTCCATTTGCTCGCTAATGCAGAGCATCAGCCTGTGCATAATTATGCTCATTTAAGCTTTTCAGAACCGAAGCTGCCTTCCCTCACTCGAGTGCATCTGTCTTTAGAGATTTCATATTTCAGTGCGGAGAAGTATTCTACCTGTCGACTATTAGGAATGTTTTAGCATGTAAATGACCCTTCTCTGTCTCACATTCACAACCTTCCTTATTTGCATTGCTAACAGCGGCTGAATGAATGTGTGATGAGTGTGTCAGTGAGGTTGTCATTTCAAAGCTATTAGCCAGCCGCTAACCTGGTGATTGAAAGGGAGATGAAGGCGCTTCAGCCTCCCTCCTGTCCTCTGCTGAACAGTCTGCCTGTCCCTCGATCTGTCCCTCGATCTGTCCTCAGTCTGTCCCTCAGTCTGTCCCTCGATCTGTCCTCAGTAAGTCCCTCGATCTGTCCTCAGTCTGTCCCTCAGTCTGTCCCTCGATCTGTCCCTCGATCTGTCCTCAGTCTGTCCCTCAGTCTGTCCCTCGATCTCTCCTCAGTCTGTCCCTCAGTCTGTCCCTCGATCTGTCCCTCGGTCTGTCCCTCGATCTGTCCCCGATCTGTCCTCAGTCTGTCCCTCAGTCTGTCCCTCGATCTGTCCCTCGGTCTGTCCCTCAGTCTGTCCCTCAGTCTGTCCCTCGATCTCTCCTCAGTCTGTCCCTCAGTCTGTCCCTCGATCTGTCCCTCGGTCTGTCCCTCGATCTGTCCTCAGTCTGTCCCTCAGTCTGTCCCTCAGTCTGTCCCTCAGTCTGTCCCTCGATCTGTCCCTCGATCTGTCCCTCGATCTGTCCCTCAGTCTGTCCACGTGTTGCATTTCAAATACAAAATGTAGTCACTTCAGCTAACCACAGCAGGCGTGTTTTTGTGACAATGGATGTTTTAGCTCATCCAGTGGGTTTGTAAATGGTTTATTTAGCCTGAGAAGAATGAGAGTTTATTTATTTTTTAGGTTGCAGTTAGGTTACACTTAGGTACCAAAACTACTTAGTTAAAGTTCAGAAAAACATTGTGGTTTGATTTAAAATCAGACATTACTTCACTTCCGGTGATGCTGAACGTGACGTAGCTCTGTTTGGTCCGTAAAGTAAAATAAAACACTTGCTGTTAACTTTTATTTTCTAGCGGCACATACCCTGGTCACCGGGTTAAAAGTCCTGTTTGTTTGACCCATCCACCACCCCATTCTGCTCTTAAGGTGTGTGTCCATTGTCGGCATCGTTTCCCCACTTCTCGTTAATTTGTATGGGAACAGCCGTGCAATGCATTCTGGTAGCGTCGCGGGGACTTTGAAGAAGCGGGGTTGGAACCAGCCAACTTTATTAACAAATGAGGAGCGCCCGGCTCGCCGCCTCTCAAAAGCTGACGAAAATCTTTTCAACTTTGTCGATCTAAAATGAAGACAGATTCAGCAACTGCATAGCCTATTTCTCACTTAAAATGTTTTCAGAAACATGTTTCGGTGAGCTATTTTCAAGATCGTATTCCGGACAAGCCGCCATTGTGATCGGTTTTGAAATCCCGGAACAGACAGACCCACATGACGCGTTCGTCCAATCAGCTTTAGCCATTGCGGTTGTAGGAGGGTGTGGACTGTTTTCTTTGCTTGTCAGTGAAGAGCGGGGCGATCCCATCCGTGAAAACAACGCATATATGGACACCCACTTTGCCACATTACTTTCTGCTTTATTCCTGTCGTAATTATTTCGTCCACTAGAGGGCGCCACCACTATCAACATTTATGAGTCGTAATTGCTACTTGAACAAACAACCTATGGGATCATTTGCAGTAGTAGAGTACTGTAGAGATGCAAGTTATCTATAAATTTGCAGTTAATACAATTAAAAAAACAATGATGAGGCTTTTTAGTGCCCCTGCAAAGCCAGCATGACGCTCTGTCCTCTGCTCTCTCCATTCTATTAAAATGTCGTCTCCCACGTGCTCTCTCCCCTCCTTAAATCCTTCACTTTCTCCCTCCATCTGTCTGTCCTCTGTCTCCTCTCTGTGTTTTTCATCATCTCTATATAATGTGTCTGGGGCCTTCTGGACCCTCAGCACCAGCAGCAAACATCAAACAACACCCTGTCTCATTTCTCCTCACTTTCTGTCTCCGACACCTCCCGTGTCCTCTTTATTTCCCCTTTCCACCTTCCGTCGCTCTGCAGCTGCACACGGCACCCGTCCCATCAGTGTAAATCACGAACAGTGGCTCCGGCAGCAAAGACTCTCCATTCTAAACTAATTGAGACCCTGTGGATTTGCTCTATTTGCCCAAATGAAATTCTGACTTTGACTGTGAACACTTGTGGGTGGGGACTTATGTCCGCCCACATGAAGTGAAAAATGGAAAGGTAACAAATTGGAAAACTCTTCCAGAAGCAGAAAGGACCACCCAGAGAAAGTTTTAGTATCATGAGGTGGTTGGTGAACATCAACAGTGTGCAGTTTAATAATGATATGAAGGACATAGGAGTTTCAATATCAGCAAAATGATTGCCTCTCACCTTCATCTCACACTCTTTCTCACTCTCTCTTAGGGTTGGGTATCGTTTGGATTTTTACGATTCCGATGCCGAACCAGTACTTATTTAAAATGATCCCGTTTCCTAAACCGATTCTTGAAAAACTGAAAAGTGAATGGTTAATATGCTTTACGTACGTCCGTTTTGGTGAGCCCAGAGGGAAAGTATGGCATTTTAAAAGTAGCCTACATTTACAGTAGCTAGCTAACGGTAGACTACAGAAAAAGTGTGATATTTTTACGTCCGTTTCGGAGCGACAGAGGGAAAATATTTCAGTCGACACATTAAGTGACACCGGAATGAGGAACTGAAATTTGCGTTCTAATCCGGTCCGATTCCTACCGGTTGCGTAGGAACCGGTTCCATAGTGAAATATAATTTCCTAGAACTGCAAGCAGTTATGAACGGGGTCCGTCCCCCCCGGCGAAAGTCACCCAGCGACGGACCCTGCACGCCAACGGACAGGATGCATGTTGCAGGTTGAGAGAAGAGTAGTTTGGAAAAACAATTGGAGGACATGTCATGATTTTGCAATAAAATTGCCACCTAGCCCCTTCTCAAAATATTGAGAAACTGCGCTATCTAGTATCTAGTAACTGATTGGCACTATATTTTGCACACAGCCTTAGCGGACCATGGGCAATTACCAAGTCATATTTTGTTTCAATTGGAGTAATAGTTGCCAAGATATCTTCCTGTTCTGACTGTAACCTTCAGGAAGTTAATCCTCTTTAACTTCCACATTTTTTTTATTATCAAAATTATTTCGAGAAGTTTTTATCATGAGTGTCCACAGATTCAACATGCAAAGTTTTGTGCAGTTCAGAGTTACGGTCTACGCGGAGTTCGCAAACGTATGTTTAAAGTATATTGCTAATTGTTTAAATCTTTTTGAAAAATGGCGTCACCTAGTGACCGATTGGCGTCACGTTTTGCTCAGTCTCAGTGGACAATGAGGAACTTCTGAGTCATGTTTCAAGTTAAGGTGGATATATACCAAACAGGCCACATTGACTAGTCTCCCCACATAGGACATCGGAAAGCCTATAACTTATTAGTAAACTTCATCTTACGGTCGCAATCGGGACAAAAGTTTATTCCAAGGAGTTAATTGTAGCATTGACCCCATGTCTGTAAACCATTCCTCTGCTACGGAGCATGTTATACTCACTATGACAGAGGAGGTTAAAAAGAATTTTAATGAATCAACACCGCTAATAATCTAAGAAAGTCTTAGCTTTTAATTTTGCCCTTTTGCTGAAAAGTCTGTGGACTCAATTTTGTTTTTTCCTTGGATGAATTCAATGCACATCTGTGTTATTAAAAGAAGTGTTCAGAACAACAATGCCTCCCTGTGCCAAACCGTAATGGACTCCTGACTGCCCCCTAAGGCCAGAGGGAACAATGAGACCACTCTACACTTGAAAACAAACTTGGGCAAGCTGCTCAAAGAAGAGATTCACTCTTTATTGGAAGTGAAGATTTAAAGTGTATGTTTTTGGCTTAACAAGAGGACTGCTTCAAGGACGCAGAGCAACTGGTTAGTTTGATAAATTTATCTAATGAACCTTTCCACCGCTTGCAAATCAGAATCAGAAATGGGTTTATTGCCACAATAAGTTACTGAGGTGGAATTTGCCTTAGTGAATGGTGCATACATGAACAAACAAACATTTTAAACATCAATATGAAATAAACAATAAATACATTATATATATATATATATATATATATATATATAGATAGATAGATAGATAGATAGATAGATAGATAGATAGATAGTCCAGGATGAAGGTTAATGCAAAGTATAGTGACTAAGCGTCAGAGGGGGAAGACACACGGCTGCTTCCCTGAGCTTTTCTGCGGGAAGCAGCAAGCTTCCTAAAAGCCATTTTTGAATGACCTTCTTCTTCACCTCCTATCTCTCTTCCTGACATTACACTACCATTGCTCTGCCTCTTCTCTGTCACCCTGTCTTGTCCCTCGCTACCTTCCTCCCCATCAGATTGTCAGGCATCAGCTTGGACCATCATCCCGTCTGTTAGAGTGAAGCTGGCTGACAGAGAGAGGGGTGTGTGTGGGTGTGTGTGTGTGTGTGTGTGTGAGTTGTGGTTTTGTGCTGGTGTCAGTTTGTTGCCACAGTACACAGATGTGAACATGTCAAGAGTGTAGTCACACACACACACACACACACACACACACACACACACACACTGTAAATGATTCTTCTCAAGTGGTCTTAAATACATTTTGTGTGTGTTTGTGTGTGACATGGGAACAGATTGTGTACCAACGTACACACCTGCCCAAACTTAGTGTAGACATCACCCACGGGGAATAAAGAGTGTGTGAGAGATAAAAAGTGGGTGAAGTTGTATTCTCTTATAGTTATGGACACACTCACACACACACACACACACACACACACACACACACACACACACACACACACACACACACACACACACACACACACACACACCCTGTTACTGGTGGCTCTGCAGCACAGTGCTGCCACCCTCTGGGGTTCTCTTGCCATTGCAATAACTAATAACTCCAATACATGATCATAAGACCCCAAATTTATTTTATATTAAACAACACTTTTTTATTGTACTGATAACGACAATAAATCTAATGATATGTTGTATATTATTGCCAAATTGTTGGAACAGTTGTGCGAGGGGAAAAGTTGCCACTATGCCACAGAAACACACTGCCAAAAACTTCATTTTCATGAGGTCAATTGGTCTGTAATTTAAGTACTATTCTCCTAAAAGAAGTGACAGGAATGTGCCAGTGCAGTTACAATAATAACTGGGTTTGATGGAAGTTTCTGAAATAAAGTTTCTTAATTCTAGCGCAAGAACCTGTTTTATTAAAGTTGTTTCAAGATGCAGACACTCATTTCTAGAACATTATTGAAACATGTTTAAACATTTTTCAAGGACTTATTTTTTTTTAACTTCATAAAAAAAAAAATGCTTTAACTGAAGTTTTAATTAACGGACTTAAGTTTTAATTTGTAACTTTGAAGAATGCAAACAGCAATGTACAGAGCAGTGTGAGTGTGAACGAGTAAATGTTTTATTCAGAATAAAGAATACAATAAACTTATTTTTCTCCCCAGTACACCATAAATAAAACATAGTTTATTCAAAGCATTTGTTTTGCAGTATAACTTTTTAAAGTTGACCTTGGATTTTCCTGTGTCGCTGAAAGCCCCTGAAAATCCTCCACGGACCTGGTCGGTCTGGTGTCGCCACAAAATTTGTTTCATAAGCAGAACTTAACAAATCCTTGCACCCACGTCAAAGAAGAAGATTTGAGATTCCTCAAAACTTTGTCTTTGGAAATACATTATATTACATTATATGTTATGCATTTCCATTAGGGCTGCCATTTATTGCAATTGACCCACGATATTGGAGGGAATTATCTTTTTTTGTATCATTATTCTTAATTTCATTGAAACATATTCACATGAAAATGATGATAGTGTGATTTTTGCGAGGATCTGTTACAAAAGATTTTTTCTTTAGTCTGTAGGAAACAATTTGTAGGCTTGGACGTCTCTGCGATTCATTGTGATGCCATGATTTCCATGTAGTTTCTTTAGGCCAGGACTAAGTGTCTGACAGCCTTGACTTCCTGCTGATCCAAGATTTTGGTAGATACTATATACTGCATTAATAAAACAGGTGGATAAGAATCTGTTTCCTCCACCCCAAAGACAGTGCTTTAGGGTTTATATTAGGGCTGTCGAAATAACGGGTTAATTTTGATTAATTAATCTGAGAAAAATTAGTGTGTTTAAAAAATGAATCGCAATTAATCCATTCCATATTGACCTTTCACCCGGAGCCGTTCTGAGACCATGGATGTAGCCTATTAAGAGAACAGAGTGCGCAGAACAGAAACATTGCTGGCTAGTTAACAGATTAACAACTCAACAGCAGGTAACGTTAGCCTTCTGCTAGCTAGTAGCTGGATTAAACACGGTTAAAAAGATGACAGCTAATGCTAAAGTTTGACTGTTTCTGCTGTTGTCGGAACACAGACGAGAGATGGTTGTTTGTTTTTATATATATATATATATATATATATATATTTTAATCGATTGACATCCCTAGTTTATATATTCAGCATGCCATTAACCGTGTAGAAAACAATATTACTGTATGAATGCTGCCTCCATGAATATTATAACCAGTGTGATAAAGCAACCGCCAGCCCTATTCCCAATCCCATAATGCTCTTTTTTTGTGATGCAATATTGATGTAAGACACAGATATGCTGTAACTCGGAAGATGAATGTGATGAGGCACTGTACACAGCTTGAGGTTCCTTACAGAGCAGTGTGCCATACTGATAAAAAGCACCTGCCTGGGGCTTGGGATGGGCCTGTTTTGAACTTTGTTCTATGAAACATCTATGAGGTGGCGTGGACTCTGCAGTTAGCCTTTGTTACACAAAGACGTCCTGGTGAAAAGGAATGTGCTTCAGAGAAAAGGATGATTTCTTTTTGCCAAGGGAGAGGCCAAGGAAATAGTTAATAATAGAAGATTATGGGGCGCTCAGGGATATATTGTCTTATGATTTCAAGTCGGGCCTCACTGTGCAACTCTGCCAACTGTAAGATACTCTTTCCAGAAAAATATACCAAGTGAGGTGAAAGTGTTTTGATCTGATATTTAATGATGAATAAATTATATTTGATGTAAGTCAATGTGATAAGTGGGATTGTGGTTTGTGCCAAGTCCCTGAAATATTATACAGATATTTAAAAGGGAATTTTAGTAACAGTTTTAATCCAAATATGAGATGCATTTTTGGATTGTAATATACTACTACTATATACTACTATATACTACGATTTAATTGATTTTTTGCACGGGTTAAGGCTGTTATTAAAAGATAGAAAACCGTCAAATTCACCAAAAAACGTTTCAGCACACACTTGAATGTACCTTGTGCAAATCCAGGGTGGTTTAAATAGATAATGTATGGATAGCTGAACATATTTTAATTTTTGATTAGATTTAAGATATATTAAAAAAGGGGGTACAGACCTTTTCTAATTGTCAAAATAACAGAGTGATCCTAGATATTCCATTTGAATTGATTATATAAAAGTGAATACATTAAGAGCCTTTTAAAGGTAAGAATAACGAGACATGCTCACATGAGTGGTGTGTCTTTCCATTGTTGTGTTGAAGATGAGAAGCTTTTAAATCTGAAACAAAATGAGCTCTCATGTTGGTGAGCAGTGGATGACATCAAATGGGATTACGTCAAGAATGATGACTGTAATCCAGTTGGATTAGTTTTTCTGAAAGGGTTTTATTTATTCACCGGACGAGAACAAGCGTGTTTTGATTGGGTCATGAGAGCTACGTCATTTTGATCATGAAATCACAGCTCATTATTACTGCACATGTTAACGCAAACAGAGAGTACAATGTTGTCTTTGAATGTTGTTAGCTCTCTTTATAGATAACCACAGTGCCCATGAGCAATGCACAAGTGTTTTTGTCAATGGTGGAAGAAGTAATCAGAAGTAAAACTGACAACATAATAATGTAAATGGACTACATTGCTTTTGACTTAGGCAGAAATACACGAGTATCATCAGCAAAATGTACGTAAAGTATCAACAGTAAAAGTAATCAAGCAGAAAAATGCCACTTGGGGTAAAACGTAATAATAACCATCACCAAAAAATGGTAAAGTGATGGTTATTTAAACTTTAGTTAAAAGTTAT
This sequence comes from Gymnocephalus cernua, assembly GCA_023631565.1. NCBI lineage: Eukaryota > Metazoa > Chordata > Actinopteri > Perciformes > Percidae > Gymnocephalus > Gymnocephalus cernua. The sequence goes on along the minus strand of CM042438.1, from coordinate 5,916,163 downwards.
TTGACTGTTAACAAACAAATCAAATTTAATATGTGATTATTAGTAATGCTATTTCACGTTATTTGACCAGTTCATTGTTGCACACATCATAACAGTTATATATTCTATTCTAGTGCTGGGCGGTATACCGTTTGTACCGTATACCGGTATTAATTTCCCGTATGATATGAATTTTTCATACACCGTAATACCGGTGCATTGCCGCAGAGAGCGCAACGGCCGAAGTAATCTGCGAGTAAATTGAGAACGGGAGCCGTGTTACCTGCGTACCCTTCTCACTCATGGTAATAACTTTATACCACAACGATTAATAACCCACAACTAACTCTCTTTTACAGGACAAAACACCATAGCACACAAGTATTTGTGACTTAAACTATTTCTAACACTAATAATTTTACAAATTTACACCGCCGAACGGCATGCTGGGTAACATTATAGCTGCTAGCTAGCCAGGTAGCATAACAGTCCGTTAAGCTGGGAGAGGCTCCGGTCGCTACTGCACATTCACGAACACAGAAGAAAGTTAGAGGATGAAGAAAGACCGGAGATACACCAGAACAACGATGCTCAAGAGAGGAGCCGTCTGTTGTTCCCAAGTTTTTTGTTTCTAAAAAATCTGACATAATTTAGCCACTGTGGTTGGCCGTCGCTAAACATTACTTGGTTGAGCTAACGTTACTCTGCTGTGGTAACATTAAAGACTTGACACTTCAAGCATGCAGCGGAGCAATATTATGAACGCAATAACAATCCACCTACGCTACAGACTGTTGAGAAAGACGGGAGAAAGACTGGTCAGAGCAATGATTAAAACACTGGATTTAAGATGCCTCGCCTCGCTGAAATACGTCCGCCACCCTACTAACATTATTCAAATACTGAAGCAGGCTGACAGCGGAGCTACGTTCACTCGCCCACTTTTCTACAACAACCTAACGTTACCTGTGGCCAAGGTAGTGTTTATACAACTATCTTACAACTATTTTGTTTTGAAAGGGAAACAATGTTACATTTCTTTGTATGTGTATTCATTCGATTTAAGTTTATTTTACTACTTTGCAGTTTGCACAATAAAAATAGTTTAGATTCTGTAACTGTTTCATGTATTCTCCTTTATATAACGTTATTGTATAATGTTGTGGACCCTTTAGTAATCAAAGTTTTTAGTAAACATGACATTAAAATGTTTTTGTGATATTCTATGTACTCCTGACAGTAGAATAGGCCATTATAAACCTATATAAAGACCCAGGGGGAAATGTATTAATGCAAACTGGCACTGTGCTGAAAATACAAACACAGTCTGCAAACCTTGCCGGATCCTGTAGATGGAAATAAAAAGGAGCTCTGTGTTGTTTTTATTTCTTTATACGTATTTAGGTTTTTTGGCAGCAGAGTGCTGTTCACTTGATCCCATAATCACTGCCGTCACCGCCTGATTAATATCCGATATGAACAGGTCAACAGGATGCTAATGGCGAGATGATGGGTTTGTTTACCCGAGGACCACAGTCGGGGAACGTGTGTGTGTGTGTGTGTGTGTGACTTTTAGATTTAAATTGCATGTGTATAGATAGATAGATAGATAGATAGATAGATAGATAGATAGATAGATAGATAATTATCCTCGCTGACATGCTAATTACAGCGTGATGTTGTGTTTTGAACCGTAAATGTTAACGCTAGCTAGACCCCCTCATTCGTCATTGACATTTGTAGGTTTTACCTTTTTCAGATGTCAAATTGCTTGCCAAGAGAAGCTAGAAGCTGAGACACTGTTTCCACAAATGTATCCAAAAACTGAGTTGGGTTAGGATAGGAAGCAGTCAACTTGCCCCACTGACTGACATCCTGTCAGAGACAGCGTGTACTTTGCCTAAATTGGCCAAAAATGTCAACATCTTTGAGTTTGAAAACTCCTGTGCTCAAAATGTGGTTCGTTAAAAATATTTCCAGATGCCACAAGATGTTCAAAAAGCTACTCCAAATAGCTTTTATGGTAAATGTACTTTTTATGGTAGTTGTACTTTTGATATAACCATACCATCTATATATGGTAACAACAGTGAATTTTGAAGTAATTCTACTAATGAGAGAGAAGTTTCCAGCAGCGATCTCCATTGCAGGAATGTGAACTCAAGCTTCCAGAGCAACTGAATTGAGAAATAGCTGCAACAGTAGCAAATGAGCACCATGAGCTGACCTTTAGAAATTAATCTCAGATGTACAGTTCAAGACATGCTTAATGAAAGCTCTTCAGCCTCGTCCACACATACTTACTCCAGCAGGAAAAAAAATAGTTACCTTTGAGCCTAAGAGGGAATTGAACCCTAGCTTCTGGCACTGTTATGAACTTCCTTCACCTGTTCAGCTGCCGAGGACATCTTGATGAATTGGCCCTGAAATAATCTGGTTTGAGCCGTCACGACATGCTGTCGGCAAACGATCACCCAACCTCATTAGCCTTGCGTATTGACATGAATGTAAATCTCATCTGAGAGCATAATGCTCTCAGATGAGATTTACATTCATGCTGTGGAGTATTGATGTCCTTTGTAAATCAACATTGGTGGCAAATACAGCAGGTAGGACAAGGACTCTCTTCAACAGGTGTTAAGGGAAATCCAGCAGCGACAATAATAAAAACGCTGAGTTTGAAAGCCGATTTGAAAGGATCATACTTTTTGAGACTGTTTGCTGCAGAAAAACAACTATGTTAAAATTGTAATGTTGTACAGCAAAAGCTACTGTAACAGTTCCTATAACACAGTGACACGTACTAAGGGTGTTTGAATTTGGGTGATGGAGACTTTGACGCCAGAGTTTGTGTTCCATCTAGCCACAACAGTGTAAACCTACATTCATTCATTCATGTTGGTTTGCCTGAACCACATCTTTACCTAACTTTAACCAAGAAGTTAAGTTGCCTAAACTTAACTAGACCTTTTAACCATCAATGTTACCAGGGACAGAATCACTGATACCGATAAACAATATTGACACTTTCTATTGTTATTATCAGTATGCGGTTTGTCCAAATTAGATTACATTTGGATTATAATTTGTCTACATTAAACCTACAACACACTAACACTACACACTAATAAACATACAACAACAAGTGTGCAATGAGCATAAACAGCATGTGGAACGGAGGTAGGTTACAGCCTTCAAGAGAACACATTTAAAATACTTAGTATTTTCTTGTGCAGTTATTTTTGCATGCAGTGCGGGTAAAGTTTACCCACGACTAGCGAACCGTCCCAACTCTATTGGTTCAGTATTTTTTTTAATTGTCATTCTTTACCTATCCATTTTTGAGAATATTGAAAGATGCATTTTGCTTACAAGGGGGATGGCATCCCCTCTCACCTCCCCTCAAGTCGCCTACCGATTATTATTATTATCTACTGTTATGTGGAGGAGGAAAATATGATCTGAATGCATCACTAATAGGCTACTTCTGGATACATTATCATAATTATCACCAAGTAATTGCCACACAGCCATTTCATTTCACTATTAACTGTCACAAGACAGGTTGTGCATGCAAACAGCAGCAGCAGGGAAGTAAAGAGGATGAATGGATCCATTGTTCTGGCATTGATTGCTACAATCGATACAGGTTAATGGGATTGGCTATAGTGACTTATTTATTTTTTTTAGATTATTTTTCGGCTATTTTACAACAGCTATGTTTGGCGATTGGGATTGGTTTAAAGATTTCAGCATCCTGGAATGCTGTGTGGACTAGCCAGACCCTCCTCTGCTCCGCAGCGTGTGGATGGTTTGGCAAAGCGAGACTATTAAATGTTGCTGAAGTAGACATTTGTAATACCACCAGACTACCACCATTATGGTCCTTTTTAAACATGAATACCTCTTGTTTTAATCAACTACCTCGCTGATGGAATCTTTCGTAACACTCTTTAATTTGACTTAACTTCTGTGGAAAGTGAGCGAGGGAGAATAATTTGTCACAAAATGATCACTATTAATAGTAGGAATTTTACAACTTTCCCCGATTGGGTCTTCAAAGTTTTCAGGGTTGTTAAAGTGGAGCTGAATTTCTCAAGCATGTCATGTTTTAGTTTAGTCAACACACATTTACAAATGTGTGTTGAATGAGCAAAATGCTGTTACTAATTCAAATGGCAGATGTTGTCTTTTGCAGTGAAACTCTTCATTAGTTGTGCTTGTCGAATGAAGTGAGTTTTGATTCTGGGTTGTGTGTTCCTCTGGGCTCTGAGCCCGGGGCAGCTGCACTTAATAACACACACAACACACACAACACACACAACACACACAACACACACACACAACACACACACAACACACACACAACACACACACAACACACACACAACACACACACAACACACACACAACACACACACACACACACACACACACACACACACACACACACACACACACACACACACACACACACCCTACCTTCCGCCCCTCCACTTTAACTGGAATCCCCAAATCTGCTGTAAATGGCGGAGTCCCCTCAGAGGCTTTTTCTGTGCTCCCGAGCAGGTTAGGTGTTCAGCATAAGTTACCACGGCGATTTAACCCGGTAACAGGTGATCCACCATTGTGATACACAAAACCCTGAGTTGAACCTGAAGTTACCTTGGTAACACCAAATCTTGCTTCATAGTACAGGCCTCAGACCTCTTTTTTTAGTCCAATGGAGTGGATTATACTTAGTCCTAGTAGGGTTGGGCATCGTTTGGATTTTATCGATTCTTCTCTTAGAGTTAGGGTTAGAGTTAGGGTTCATGTATCATGACAGTGTCATGTGTTCAAGTAAAGTGTTAACAAGTTTTCTAAGTCTTGTTATAGTTCCTGTCGGTGACCGGTACAATGTGATGCCCTTTCTTATATATGACAAACTTGCATTTTTTGTGATAAATGGGCTTGGATAGGATTAATGAGGCCCAGAAGCTTTTAAACAGTTACAGGTAAGAGTTAAGGGGCTGCACCCCTCACCGAAGTTCTTTTCCTTGAACACATTGTGAAGAGAACTTATTATTCCTGGCACAGAACAAGAGATCCTTCAGAGGGCCGAGAGCTGATAGGTATAGGATTCATTTAGTTCTCCACATCAGCACTTTCTTTCCAGTTCTCTTCCCCCAGATTAAATGGGGGGGTATGCACGGGAATGTGTCTCATTTGGTTTACCTCTGCCCAGAAGAGGTAATAATGGGCTCCGGGATGCAGCGCAAATGAGAGATTTTATCCTCTTGTGAACGCCATGAGGCGAGCGACTGTGTTGAACTTGGTTTTTGTGTTTTTTTTAAATGCAACAAAAGAATGACTTTTTATTGTCAGGAACGTGTTGGAGAAGTTTTGTTTCTTTTTCCTTTCATCCGAGAAGTGCAAACCTCTGCACAATCCAGCTCCACTTAAAATACATCTGTGCTGTCAGTTTCTGGCCAGTGTTAGCGTGTTTATTGTATTTGCTGTATAATGTAATAGGTGGAGGCTGCAGGGGAAGAGGGCGCCTGCTGCTTTGCTTGCCCTGCTGCCACTGTAACTGTGGCCCAAACAAGACGCATTAAAAATGGATTAAAGATGGATAGATAGATGGATGGAAGGAGGTACAGTATTAGCATGAGTATACTGTAAGAAAATGCCCTGGCTCCTGTTTTTGTCTAAATGTTTAGCTGCAGCCGCAGTATGTACATCGTTTTCAACACACCCAATTAAGCCAGACAACTACTTCTTCTTCTGAACCTCGGCAAAAAGATAACAGCTTGGTCTTTTTATATTTTAAAGTGTCTCTGAGAATGTTGGTGCAATCAATCATTCTGTGAGTAGGTCAAATAGTTTCTCACGAGCAAAACACCTCAAACGCTCCTGCCGATTTAAACGGACTCCGATTCTAAATGTGCAGCATAATTTATTATTGACTGAAAGAAAATAAGAAAGAAAACACATTTCTATATGCAGGAGTGAACAGGTACAAATTGTTTGCCCAGTGAGAGGTTATTTCTATTTTCTAAAGACCAAGAAGTTGTAATCTGAGGCTACAGGCTGGCCTTTCTTAGAATACGCACCTGTTTAATGTAAAAAGCAAAGCGCTCCGCTAGTCAGTGCTAACTACCGGGCGCCAAAAACATTTTCCTCGGATGGCGAAGCCATAGGGGAAGGCAGGGACCCGTCATACTCTCCCTCTGATTGACTAGTACTCGTCGCCTGCTAAGGTTGGATTGGTTAACGTGAGGGTAAAATTGTCAGGTGAGGCAGAGTAGGGCGGGACATGCCTTTGCTATCCTGGGAAAAAAAACATACTCGCCTGCCGGGTAGCTAACGTTAGCGGAAACAGTGGCTATTAGTACAATCAATAAGTAATAGCAATACAGGTCTGCTGCCTTATTTTTACTTTACTTTTTTATTGGTCTGTTGATTTTTTATTATTACTTGTTTTTATTGGTATTGAGCAATGTTGTAACTTTATCACGTTGTGTGTGTGTGTGTGTGTGTGTGTGTGTGTGTGTGTGTGTGTGTGTGTGTGTGTGTGTGTGTAAAAGGAGGCTGACCCACTCATCACTCACTGCAAACCAGATCTAACGTTCACATGTTCCACCAAAACAAGTTCTTTCCCGAGGCTATTTTTCAGAGGCACTGTTGCGCCGTACGGCACTTAGCGCCACCCAAGACGATTGTGATTGGTTTAAAGAAATGCCAATAAACCAGAGCACGTTGTTCTCTCATCCCGGAATGCTGTGTGGACTCGCCAGACCTTCCTCCTCATTTTTGTCACACTAATGCCACCATGCCATGCGACTCAAACGTATAATTAAATGACACCATCGTACTCCTTAGTTCATTACTCCCTCTCGGCCACACCTCACTTCTTCCAGTCAAATAGGCCTACAGCGACCTCGTCTCTGTCTGATCCACACACGCTAGAGCCAATCACCACTCATCATCCTCTTCATCAGTCCAATTAGCAGCACCTGCAGCACACTGATGAGGATGCCAAAGCTTCACCACCACAACCACAGTCACAGCGAGGAAGTGAAAATAATCTCGTCGTCACGTTTCCCCCCATTGAGGCACGAATTACATACCAATACTCCAAATCTGACAATTTGACTGTTTTGAATAATAAAAGAAATAAAATCTATGAAGACAAGTAAAACAATAAAAATCCATTACATTCAAAGAGTTTCAATATTTACCTTCCAGAATGAAATGGAATTATATTTATGGCAACGTGGAGACGGCTTTGAAACAAAAAAAATATAGTTAAACACAGTTAAACAAATATAATAAAACTTTCACATTGTCAATTGATTTTGGTACTATAACATATCTATAATAGCTGCTTTAAGTATGCAAACAACAAAACCAACTGGTTTAAATTTCCAGTCAGTCTATTTATTTACTGCAGACGTCGTGAACCTGCTAATGTGAGTGTAGACGGTCTTCTGTTGCATTGCCAGTATTGATACCATTGTTTGCTTCCCGATGCGGATTCCGATACCTGAACTTGCGTATCAGTCGATACCAAGTACTGATCCGATACCAGTGTGTCATATATTTTACTATGTTTTAACAGCTGTATACTACTAATACTCCCTGTATGGATGTGATATGATTGCTATCGTGGTTGTACCGTCTGGCTCAGGTTAAACGTTTCGTGAAACATAGACGCCATAGAACTTTCTTTTACTATCCAGTTTGACAGTGAGTCATAACAGAAAAAGAACATAAATGAACTACTTTAAAGTAGATTTTCTTTGGGGCTAAATTACGTGGTATCGAATCGCTTACTGATCGGTTACAGTACTTACCGATACCAGCATGTTAGGCAGTATCGGAGGCTTTTCTGATACTGGTATCGGAGGCTTTCGGAACATATCTATCCCTTAGTGAGTGTCCTTAAGCAATTTTTACATATACTGACTTTATTATCAGCTAAAGCCTAAACTTATGGAATGTCCCTGATGCCATTGGTCCACTTACCTGCCGTCCACACAAAGTACAACAGATGTGCTTCATATTACATTTCACAGCATTCTGTAACTCGTAATGAGTTTTATTTTGCTTCCAGATGTTCTTTCATCTGGTTTTCGGTGCAGAGTTTTGTTTTCACATAACAGACGTGTTCAGAGATGTCCTCTCTGACAGGAGAACAGTTCAGGGAAAACAGTGAAGTCTTGCAACATCTGTGTGCAAAGATTATTGCCACACTTGGGGGAAAAAAATGAATACATGCTGCAAAAACATATCAACATACAATATATCATGTGTAAAACCAGCTCAGGGAACCATTTACTGTGCCCAGCACAACAAAACACTTTTATTCTAACGAGCCAAATAGATGTGTGATTACTTACTCTCTGGCTCTCTGTTCTTTCATTCTTTTATTCTCTTTGTTAGCCGGAGGGAATTGATGGAGATGTGTCGGGGGTCCAGAACCACAGGTGTTAGGGAGGTAGCCGGTAATGAATGGCTTCCAGCAGAATGTTAATCATGATTAACGAGTATGAAGAGCCAGGAGGCAGCGGTGCCTGACAACAGAGCGAGCCGACCAGGCGTGGCAAACGCCGGCCTCGGCACAAACTCGGCGACATATCGCAATAGACACTATGAGATTTTTTTGTTAGTTGAAAGAAAATATCAGTTGAAAACTGCACTTTAAAGTGTATATGTCATTCATTTTTAGTAGTGCTTGTCATTGTCAATTCAATGTTCAGTTTGTTAGAAATTATTTGTTTTAAATTCAACAAGCAATTTGTTGTATTTTAAAAGAATACTGAAAGCAACAGAAAGTTATCGCAATATTCAACAACGTTATTGCGTATCACATATTTTCCTCATATTGTGCAGCCCTAATATGCGTACATATCCAGTGTGATGTGGAGGGACTTTACCTTTTTGTCTCTGTCTTGTGTATTAAAGTTGTTCTGTGTATTGTAGTCTCTCTGTGACCGGAGCTGGGAGGGGTCGGTCTACAAATTGTTTTATCCCCAAAATGGACAAAGTCATTTCTCCAAATGATAACCTATTGTCAGAGAAAGTGATTGGTTCACGTTTTTATTCATATTCATAAAGAAAAATATGAGTCTTTGAGAAGGCAAACTATCCACTCAACTTTTCTACAATTGCATGTGTAAAATTAAGCAGCAAATGGAAAACACGATATTTCTGGTCTATTGTGTAGATCGAGCTCCCAGAAGCTTCCATGCATAGTTTATTTCTCCCTCATATGAGGCCTGAGGGAGGAGGAAATTACCTTGTCACTCGCCAGCGAGCGGCTATATTAGCTCCATGTTTTGTCCGTATGGCAGCAGTAAACATGGATGCTGGAGCGTTTGCTGCTGTAGGCGAACGGGACAGGTGCTATGCTAATCAAGTGGGAAAGCATTTATGGGTGTGTGGGTGTGGGTGCACGCAGGTTAGACTCTGCTTTTGTGTGTTTCATCGAACCACCTGTGTGCATTTCCTCAACTTAGATCTCTGTGTGTGTGTGTGTGTGTGTGTGTGTCTGTCTGTTTTAGCAGAGTGGCAGCATGCTAGTGAGAGGGATTACGTTTCCACGATGCATTAGGCACCCGCAGGCAGGCGGGTCAAAGGTCAGACAATGTATTCACTGAGGGTTGTTTATTTAGGTTCTCCATCTCATCAACTCGTGTCGTCTGTGAGGTCCCACTTTAACCTACTGACCTCTCTGCATCGACATCTATTTATGAGCACGTAAGTCTGTCATTCTTTATGGGCCTTAACAGTTAATTAAGGGCCACAGACATAGATTTGTGGGCAAAGAAAGTTATTTAAAACAAGGGGTTTCATTAAGGCATCATGATTTTAAACACACAGTATGCACCAGACACAGAGCTGCAGCTCTGAGGACAGAATCACAGAGAAATGATGTCACTTTCTGACCTGCATGCCTTTAAGAAAAGAATCTCTTACGTTAGCGTTATGATAACCTTATTAATTGGCTGACATGTGAAGCTTGGGACTGTTGATTTGCCTGATAAGTAGGGTTGGGTATCGTTTTGTTTTTTCCGATACCGGTGCTAAATCTGTACTTTTTAAACGGTGCCGGTGCCTGAACCGATACTTTTTAAGAAACAAGAAGGATAGGCCTACTAAACAACAGTCGGTGACATTTAAGAACACATTGTTTATTACTAAGGCCATATGGTCAAAATTAAATGATTTAATAGTAATGTAATAACTATAACTTATAATACACAATAACTTATTTCACCAGTAAATTGCTGTTTTACAATAACTTTGAATGCACCGTGAGGCTGTAGGTTACCAGTTTCTGTGAATGCACCGTCTGTGTTTTTCCGACGTCGGCAGCTGCTGCGCTGCAGAGCAGACTGTTGATATACAGTCACACTTTACACTGTTTAACGTTACCTGTCAGCATTTTAACTGCTAGCTATAGGTAGGCTAACGTTACCTGCTGTCGAGTGTAGTGTAAAGTCAGGCACCGAAATAAGGCACCGGAATTTTCCGGTGCCTTATTTTTTACCGTTTACATTGGAACCGGGGACCTATTGGCACTGAGTTTCCATGCCCAACCCTACTGATAAGGTTGGGTTGTTTTGATTTAGCTAATGCTAGCCATCACAGTTTGGACGTATTGTCAGGTGTTAACGTGTTAACGTTACCTTTTTGCCGACGAATGTGCCAACTAACTTAACGTTATATGGTTCCCTTTTCTTTATGCTAATGAATTATGATAATATTAGCAAGGCTAATACTGTCATCAACCACGATGCAATAAAATTGACCTAAGTTACATATGATGTAGTTAAACGAATGCTTGTTACAGTAGCCTTATTACAAAGCACGGGTGCGGGGAGGTAAGAATTTCTGCCCCTCACTCACGGAGCTGTTTGTTACCTTCGCTCCCCGCTCAAGGCGTTCCCAGATGTTCCGCTCAATATTGCTCCACGCTCAACTAGAAGTTTACCCAGCTCTATTTAAATTGATCCCCTGTCGCTCATACATTTTTTTTTAAATATGTGTTGTATTTATCTTCATGCCGGGAGCTCCGCCAGCAAAACATCTGCTATGTGACGGGCAGGAGGGCGGAGTTCTGTGCTGCAGTAACACACCGGACGGGCCCAGGCATGCTTCAAACTCATGGTGTAGAGCCGGGGGAGATACAGCGAGTCCACGCTTGGTAGGTTGACATTTCAGCATTCAGGGTTTTCAAATGTATCTGGTATGAGACAACCTGCTTACAACATGCATGTATTCATCTATTCTAAGATTGCCTCTGTCAGGACTAAAGCGTCAGGTAACAGAGTCTCCTATATAAGGTGTGGAGGTTATTTTGTGTGAGCACAAGAAAATAGTTTCTGTATGTCAGCATAACCACATACAAGAAGGACCCACCTCATGTTCATGTCAGACACTGGAATACACACATCTTGCGTGTGTATACATGGTTCTCCTTTGTTCAATCTTGAATAAAGCTGCAAATTAATCATCAATGATGTCACTCTGACTCTGTGACAAATGTCTCCTTATCACTTCTAGTTATTATTTTATTACAACACTCCGCTCACATGCTCTGTCTAATTACAGAAGGAAGCGAAATGCCAAGCTCACTGAAAACGACAGAAACCAAATTGAAATGACCTTGTGACTGTTTATTTGTAGTGGTTGTGTAATCAATTTATAAACCTCATATCTTTTATTTTCAAAGATGTTTTTGGCTTTTATTGCCTTTTATTGATGGGACAGATAAAGTCAGGAAAGTGGAAGAGAGCGGGGGATGGCATGCAGCGAAGGGCCGCAGGCCGGAACGAACCTGCGGCCGCTGCGACAAGGACCGAGCCTCTGCACATGGGGCGCACGCTCAACCAGGCGAGCTAACCAGGCACCCCTTAAACCTCATATCTAAGCCTTGTTTTTTAATCGACCAAACAGCAGATGCAATAGCTGCAAGGAGCAAAAACACATTCATTTTTACTACCCCCCACCTCCCCACCGCCTTTTCACCCATGATGAGTTTGCGCCCCTGTTGTATGCTCACATCTGCTAATTAGCACCAAACACAAAGAACAGCTGAGGCTGATGGGAATGTCATTAGTCTTGCAGGTCATAAACCAAGGTTTCGGATAAACAGACATTTTGACAAAATGATGGTGCTAGATGTCGACCGTGTGGTTTGCCGCCTGCATGGCGATTTAACCGCTTCTTCTTCCTGTCAGCAGTGTGTCAACCAGTTTATGTTTGACTGGGATCCAGTTCCAGATGTCTACTGCTTGTCGCTGAGCAAGAACTCCGGTTCTTCACATTATCCTTCCTCTTCTTCACCTATCTCTTCTTAAAACGTTGCAGAAACAGTTCACACAAAGCTGAACACGCGTAGAATGTCTCTCACCTCTCGTAATCAAGGTGAAGTGGGCTTCGAATGTCAGTTATGACAACACCAGCATGACATGCAGAGTGTGTAGAGTGTCCAGCAGTGCATTGAGCCACTGTACCTCTCACATGTCCGTCTGTCTGTCCCTGATGCCCTGTCTGTCTCTCTGCCCATGTGTCTGCCTGTTTGCCCTCCCTAATTATCCGCTGGGGATAATAAAGATTGACTGAGCTGAACTCTACGACTGTGAATGACCGATCAGCTGTCCGTTGCCAGGGTAACAGGGTCTGTCTGTCTGTCCACATCTTCAGTCACATCTCCAGCTTGTTCAGCCCACCTGTCTGTCCACGTGGCAGGTTTTGTTCATATTTAATTCACAAGCTCCAAGGCTTTTCACGGCTGAGATTTGAATTTGTGTGCTTTTTTTATCACAGGCCATCTGTGTGTGTGTGTGTGTGTGTGTGTGTGTGTGTGTGTGTGTTGTGAGATTGTCTGTGTGTGTGTGCGTAGAACGCAATTAATCTATATTCCTGAATGGGGGATCCTAGAAAACGGCTTTCCAGCTTATCACTGGCTGATAGCAGATCTGAGATTGGGAGGTTTGGAAAATGACATCTCCACTGGCAGCTTTGCCAGCTGGAAATCTTTCTGAGTAAAAAGAAATGAGTGTTTCCACGGGCTGCGGTGTACAAGCTGCCATAATGATATGTCAAACGCTCCGTAGGCCTCGGATGGTGGTTGTTGGCGTGCCATGAAACTGTGATTCTTGTTTAGAAGGGTACAACAAGTCCATGATGTATAGTAGTGTTGGAGAACTCTGAGTTACAGAGTGAGGACAAGAGCTCTGAAATGTCTCATGCAGTCACTTGGTTCAGTTGTATAAGAAATAGTCTACATCCACAACGCTCCACTTCTGGGATTGCTAGGTTACCAGATTTCACTCTTTTCAGCTGGATGTCTGTCACCTTCCGCTTTGTTTGGGGTGGCGTTCTAAACTCTGGTGGATTTGTGAGGACTCTGGTTAACTGCTCCTCAGATCTCTGCAGGGTAAATCCAGACAGCTAGCTAGACTATCTGTCCAATCTGAGTTTTCTGTTGCACGACTAAAACAACCTTTGAACGTATACGTTCCTTCCCGAGGCAGTTTTGCAGCGGCACCATGGCTCCGTACGGCGCTTAGCAATGCCCATGACGATTGTGATTGGTTTAAAGAAATGCCAATAAACCAGAGCACGTTTTTCTCCCATCCAGGAATGCTGTGTGGACTAACCAGACCCTCCTTTGCAGCGCTGCGGAGGAAGGTCTGGCAATGCGAGACTATTTAAGAAATAAATCTGATGCATAAGCTTAATAAAAATGTCTTATTTCAAAATGTGTAAAAGACACAAGATTCAATGTGCAAATACGCTAGTTTTGGAGTTGTTGGAAGGCATATTCTTACTTTTGATGAAGCTAGACCAGAAGTTTCTCACTGTGTCTACCGAACAATGAGAAATTAAGAAAGTCTTCTGATCCTACAAACTCCATAGCTTTGATGTTTTAATGGATCGCAGTAGCCCTCACTAAGGACTAATTCTCGACTATAGCTTTTATGGGACAGATTTTAAGGGAAAACATCCGTTACATTTTTCTGAATATACTGTTGATTCATGTGTTAGAGTACATGTGGGCATGATGTCTTGTGACATTCTTCAATAATTGTATCAGTAGCTGCTGTTATTTGCACACATCAAGGGTTGCGTTAGTACAATTGAAAAACCCCTTGTTTCATGACTCATTTCTCTTAAATATGTTGCTTTCAGAGCATCTAGGTAAGTTATAGGCTCTCCGTTCATTATCAGAGAAAAAGCAAATGCACACGCGCTGCACACTTAGACACACATTTTCTATCCATTAAGCTGAAGCAAATGCCGTGGGAGAGCTTGTTAGGGCTGTAGAGTGCCTTAATGTGCCGGGGGATGAGATGAGTGATGGAATAAAACAAAGGAGGGTTGGCGTTGTTCCTTTCATCCTCCGGTGTGTTTAGCGGCAGACTTGTTATTAGTTTGTACTCTGATTAAAGACGGGGCTCACCTAAATGCCCGAGAGTCGCTCATTCTATTAGCCCTCACAAACCTGTGTGTGCTTTATTCAATCACTACCTTATTCATTTTTTTTGGTGAGGGGCAGTCAGTTTTGATTACTCCGCAGATTACAGTGATGGCTTTATTGATTAAATGAATATCCATTATTTACTTTAACCTTCTCAGCACGGTGGCAACAGTTGTTTAAGGTATTATTAAGAGACTGCAGCATGGATCACAACCTTACCCTTTGATTTGAAAAAGTTCTTCTAAAGAAAAAGATAATTTAACATTGTAAATATAGAAATGCGAGTGATTTGAAATGTCTTAATGTATCCTGAATGCTCCTCGTCTGGTGACGTTAGTGGTGAAGTTAGTGAAGTTAAACTTAAACTGCAGAGATCAGACTACATGATACTGTATCAGCCAGACCCAACGGATACATTGGGGACAAAAAGGACCTTTTGGGTGCAACAGTTGCTCATTTTATACAGGTCGGGGACAATGGTGGTCGTCTCGCTACCCCCTAACGCCTGTGAGCGGAAAAACCACCCTTGCAACTTTTGGCCAGCGAGTCGCCAGCCTCAGCGTCAGGAAGTATGCTTCACAGCACTGCACACATACAGGAACCGGCTAGCTATAAGAAAAAGGTAGCGATGGAGTTTTTCACACTATCGTCATAGCTGAGCCGGCAAAAAAGAAGCAGAAAGCGTTGTCGGAGGAACAGAGAAAGAGGAAACGGCAGACTTACCGTGCGAGTCAGACACAAGTAAACATAGGAGCTGCCAAATATCTATTCTGAAGCTGTAGGGGGAGCTCTATAGAGAAACCTGCGAGCAAACGGCAAGAAAACAGCGAAGAAATGGCCAAAACTGCATAGCGCCCCTTTAACACTAACGCAGTTTTACAACATCTACGATGTGTTGTGTAACGTTGGTCCAATAAGTCCTCCAAATTAAACGACAAAATAGGCTACGGTTTGTCCTAACGACACACGTACGCGTTTTATGATCCGCACGCCAATATTGACAAGATGTCATCATTTGTCAGTATCAGCCTAAAAACGTTACAAATCACCGTTGGAAAATACATTTTGTGATGTGACAACACTATGGTTAAGGTTAGGTTTTAGCACAAAAAAGACCTGGTCAAGTTTAAGGGAAAGATCACAGTTTGAGTTAAAATAACTACTACACGTTGTCATGGTTCAAAGATCCAATTACCACCATGTCTGTCGGTAGTAAAAAGGAAACGAACAGCAGCCTACTGTGGCTGGCATTTTGTCGACCTATCCATCCACCCGACGTCCTCCAGCTGTGGATTTTGTCACACTTTAAAGGTGCCCTGCCACATGTATTTCATTACTTTGTGGTAATGTCTGAAGTTCTACCATGGATTGTGGGAAAAAGTGCCTTGGTCACCTTGTTTCAACCCATTCCAGCGTGGTATAGAAAGCCTGCAGGAAGACTCAGCTCGATTTGTGCCAGTTCTCATTAATATTCAACTAGCTAAGCTGCTTGACTCTGATTGGCTAACATCTAGCTAATGAGAGCCTGGCTATCAGCATCTTTTACCCAGCTCAACTGGGCAAGCTCATGAATAGTAATGAGCTCAGGCAACATGATGTCAGACTGACCAGCTTTTGGAATTGGCCTGATTTCTCCGCTTATTTCTTTTCAGTGGCTAGAGCTGACAGAGGAGGTAGCAGCTCATTTTCTCATTCACGACATAACACAAACACATATGGACCGTACACGGTTTTGTGTGGCAGGGCACCTTTAAACTATTACACGTCATCGTGGTTCAAGGATACAATTACCACCATGTCTGTCGGTAGTTAAAAGGGAAACGAACAGCAGCCTACTGTGTTAAAGTCTGGCGTTTTGCCGACCTATCCAGCCGCCCAAAGTGCAAGTCCTATTTCCTGCCGCTGTAGGAGGTCTTTGTCACTTGAATGTTAACATGTTGCTGTCATCTCCCTAGTCTATGCACAAGTAAACAAAAGAGCAATGCTGTTTCATTTTAATCAACCGCCACTCAATGGCCATGAATGAACTGTGAATTAGGTACTTGTGTCATTGCGGAGGAACAATCAATGCACTGAAAAGGAAATGCCTTGGGCGTGTTTGGGGTTAAAGCAAAGCCTGCACCCAAGAGCAAGATGCTAGTAACCTTCCTTTGGGACTACAGATTATTAGTATGACGGATTAGATTCTCTGATGATTATCTGATCCATCACAATGATCACGGATGGAACAAAAACGTCATGTTATGCTTTGAACGTGAACTTTTTGTGATTTAATCTACATACCTTTTAATTTCACCATGTTCAATCTACAGACGTACAGCCCTTCTGAGGCCTTCACTTTATTTAACATCATGATGGATTCAGATATCATCAGCCCTTTGGGACTCCGGCACTGACTGCTGTTCAGTCTCATTTTAAAGGGAAGCAAAAGCGCTTATCTTGTCTGACAGGCGAAGTTTGTCATTCTTTAAGCTTCTGACAGCTCGGCTACTATCAGTGTCTCACTTATAGGTCAAACGGCACGACTGCAGTTTGGAGTTAAAGATGTGTCATAATTGGTAATGACTGTTGCACTGATTAATATAAAAAAAACTAAAGGAAATTACATCCAATAGGTGTGTGAATGAAAGAAGTTGCTGTGTAGACATCATTCGGTGCATATTTGATTTTCTCATTCCCCCACAAGGCCATGAGGTTTTTCTTTACACTTTGTCTGCAGCTTACTGGCAAAAAAAGGGATGTCAGTAGGTAATGTCATCTCTCAATTCACCGCAGGGACTTGAGTAAGCGAGACCAACATTTTATAACAAAGATGTCGGGGACAAGCGCTGTTGGCTGGATTGTGTCAGTGGCTTTGAAAGCTGCTCTCACTCCCAAATACCAACACACCATGCACCCTTTAGTGTCTGCATGGGACGCACCGGGCAGAGCAGCTGTTCAACCGCGGCGCTATAAGATGACGTAGTATGCAGAGCAACAATGGTAGCGAGTAGTATGAAAGGTAGGAACGTCTGAATGGTGGTTAGGTCAAACAACACAGGACCTTCCCCCAGGAGACGGGGGTTTGTGTCCTGTTCTTGTCCCGTGTGTCACCTAAACATATATTTCTTTTTTTGTGATTAAGAAAAACATAAAACTACAATATTCAACACCATTCAACAAAATAGACAATAAGCCATACACCAAATAAACCTATGTATCATGACAACACCATAAACCATCATACACGTCTCTCCCCAGCACAAAGCTTCTCCCTCCAGAAAGTTCAGGTACTTGCTCCATTTCCTAGTGTAGACATCCAGTCTGGAAAGCCGTTTGTATGACATCTTTACAAACGTTGCCACCCTAACCATCTCACAGGCCCACTCTTGGATTGACGGCACCCCTTCATTCCTCCATCTTCTTAAAATAATCTGTCTGGCTATCATTAAACTAGTCTGGACCCAGCTTTCTATGTGCTTATCTATTCCGCTTAGGGTTGAGCCATCTCCCAGAACAAATTATCTTGGGCTGAATGGAACCTGGGTCCCTGCAACCCGACATAGGTTATCATGTGAAACATACATTTCTTAACCCCACCTACAATCTTTTCTTAACCCTAAGTGGTTTTACCCTGCACGTCGAAAAATAACACCAAGTTCTGATCAAAACACACCTTATATTTCCACATAAGAAGAAAGCAAACACCCCTGTTTATTTTCCTGCTCGTCTGATGGAGGGTGGGATCAGTCCAGCCGGTCATCAGCCCCCACAATGGCTGAAAGCTGTGAACTGTTGCCAGGTGATGCTAATTTAGTACAGACCAAAGTGCCTGTGGTGTGTATATTGTGTGTGTGTGTGTGTGTGTATAGTGTGTGTATATTGCCCATTGGCTCTACTCTGGGTTATGGATGTCCATCTTTTGTCCTTGCAACTGAAATGTTTTAGTGATGCAGAGCTAGCAGTCAGCGCTAACCAGCCATGAGCAGCTTCTGTCACAGTCTCCGTTTCTCTGCTGGAACCTGCTGGAGATTTGACAGCCACTAGCAGCACATGTACGGCCTTTTGGAGAGAGTCACTGTGTTGGTACTCATGTTGTAGCTCGGCCAGCGTCTCTACTATGAGAAGCACTCTGCTTAGACATGGTCTATAACCCCTGCTGTTTGTCGAGGTTAACTTTACTTTTTTGTCAACCCTAAACATCTTTTTAAGCTCTGAGGGCAGTATGGCTGGGCTCATGTTGTGTTTACTGCCACTGCAGAGAAATAGTAGTAATACATTTATTTTATATAGCACGTAAAAAGGTACTCAAAGGCACTTCACATAAAAACAAACACAAACGGTAAAAGCAGTGAAAATATACACAATACAACTACAACAATGAGAAATACCACGGATTAAGATTTAAATAGGTGGGTTTTAAGTGCAGTTCTAAAACGGGGGAGTGAGGGAGAATGTCCGGGGCAGTGGCGGAGAAGGCCCTGTCCCCCCCAGGTCCGGTGCTGGAAACACGTCTTGCTGATGTATAACATTTTTCCTTATCTACCTCGCTAGTTACCAGCAGCTATGTGTGACAGGCTAGTTTTTGTGTCTTTCTGTACTATAAATCCTCTACGGTCGGTTTTTGATGCTTGATATATAAAAAGAAAAACAAAGGCACATGAGGGGAAAAAAGATCTAAGATCTATCTTTTACTGGTCAGAGAAGTGAGAACACATTCATCAACAGGGTCTTAGACTATGTTTACACGTGGCCAGCTATTTTCATAAACGGACATTTCAACCTCTCCGGTTTAAAAAATAACATCGTGCACAGTTGTCAGTTTTCAGAAAAGTGTTCGTTTACACGTACCCGTGTATATATGCCGTCAATGCCGTCAAGAGCATGCCAAACCTGTAGGTGGCAGTGTAACAAGAAGCTCAAGCCCACGTTAACCAATCAGAATCCCGAAAATATATTTTTTAAAATTTGTCTCAGTTTACATGCAAACGTGCAAATGGAGATTTCACAAATCTCCACTCTGGCTGGAGTTTTTAGAAAGTCATGTTTTCAGAGGCGAATTCTCCGTCTGCGTGTAAACGAAGGGCACAAATGAAGGGAAATGTCTCCGTTTTTCAAAATAACCATATACGTGTAAACAGGGTCTTAGATAGTGAAGAGGTGTGTTCCCCTGCACTCACCACTTGTCCCTTGTGATTCTCTATAAAAATCTGTCCACATCCATTTTACACATTGCTCTAGTAATTTTCATATTGTATTCATTTTCAGTTTTCTCTAATTTTGCCACTGTTTTAGGGTAACAGTTCAGCATATCGCCATATAAAGACTCATGTTTAATCATGCGCAAATAACTAAGGGTGCTCCGATCAGGATTTTGCAGACACTTCTTCAGCGCACACACACACGCACGCACGCACGCACGCACACGCGCGGGGAAATAGCTGTTTAAGCGGCGCCGGAGCTGCTACACTCCGCTCTGCCTTAGCGTTAGCTAACTTTGAAAACTCCTCATCCTCCTTTCTGTGACTAACCTTCAAATGTCTGATGAGGTTGGTGGTGTTGAAATGTCTTTGGAGCTTTCCGCCTCGTGGTATTTCCTCGGCACACACGTTGCAAATCGCTAGTGTATTGTCTTTGTCCCAGATAGCAATGAGTCGGCGGACCACCGGCGGTGCTCCAGAGGCAGTAGAAGCGTCAGAATGGCGTAATCACAAACACGTTTGCTGGCGCACCACCGGTGGCAGCCGCTTTTTAAAAGCGGTAGGCGCCTTCGTTCCGCGGCCGGCCCGCGGGCCAACCGCTGTTCTGCCGCCGTTCAGACACCTTGTAGAACTGCCAGACCAGTGAATGTAGGGAGGCCGCCATTTTAGCTCCATGTAGAAAATTTTCTCACGAGTAGTTGAATTAAATTGCAATGAAGTTACAAACGATCCACAGCATTAAAGAGAATAGGCTCCGAAATAGATAAAATAAATAAAAACGAGGATCAATCTGAAACTTTTCAAGTGCAACAATGCAATTAGCCTACACACAAACATAATTAAGTAACAAAGAGCATAGGCTCAAACATAAAATAAATTAAAAGAGGATAAAAGAGGATCCATCTGGAACTTTTCAAGTGCAGCGCAAAAGTCGCTCAGCCTGCAGCGAGAGAGAGAGAAAGAGAGAGAGAGAGAGGTGGGAGACGGGCTGAAGATGAAGCCCGTAATGCGTCTTTCGTAGACCCAACGCATGAATGAAACTGCATTTGTTTTTGACTTTTCTGCAACTCCTCCAATTTTGCTTTAAAAAATGTAAGGGGCTTTTGACTTAAATTGCCATGTTTCGTGTGCAGGTGACGACGGAGATAAGACGGCTTCAGACAGCTGTTTGCTAGAACTTCACTGCACAACACGCACTGAGGCTTCGGGCAATCTGTATCGCCGATCCAAGTGAAGCCCAGACCCAGATAATTGTCATCATATTTCCTTCTTTTTTTCCCCGTCTGGTGTTCACCCTCATCACCTCTTTTTTGTCATCTCCTTCCCTCCTCTTCGGTTTCCTCCGGCGCATCTTCTGACTCCCGCTCATTTTCTTTCTCTATTCTCTCCGTCTCTGTTGCCTCCAAATCCTCACTCTCTCTTGGTCCCTCTCCTACTTCATGACTAACAACTTGATCATAAGACGTCCCACTTGACAGTTTCCCTGATTTCAGCCAGTTAAGCATATTTATAATGTATATATGGAATGAATGAAACAAGTTGGCACGCATATAGCCTAGCGGCTGTAGTGCATACAAGAAAAGCAGTGTGTAGAAGAAGACAGCAGCTGTCTTCTTCTACGTTTCTATGAAAAACTAATAAAGTATAGTTTTTTTTATTTAAAATAAAAGTAATTACAAAGGAAATGTTTACTTTTCGTTTTTTTTATTGTATGGAAAAATCCCACTTAAAAAAACAGACCACCATTAAATTTTTACTCGCGCACCCCCTGGTGGCAGCTTGCGTACCCCTGGGGGTGCGCGTACCACACTGTGGGAATCCCTGGTCTATAGCGATGACGATTCATTTAGGGGATTGCTCTGGTGCCGCCGGAAGATCCGCCACCTAGCTAGACTATCTGTCCAATCTGAGTTTTCTGTTGCATGACTAAAACAACTTTTGAATTTTGGTTTAATGACGTTATTCTTCCATCCCGGAATGCTGTGTGGACTTTGCCAGACCCTCCTCTGCAGCGCTGTGGAGGAAGACTAGTGAGGAGGGGACAGACTTATCCATCTGAAATACCAACACGTTTAAGAAAGTTTAAATACAGACTGTCAACGAGGTGATGAAAGCGAGACATCTTCTAGTAATCTCCCCTTTATTCACCACTAATTGTGATCATTATTCCAGCGAGACAGCGAGTGATTGCATTTGAGCCGTCGCTCCAGTCGAGACTTTTTTACCCCCCATTTCATTCTGTTGCCTGAATTCCGCAGTGGCTGTCAAATCCATGCAGTCCCCTCAGATCCCCCCAGATCTATAAACATCCTGAGCAGCAGCGTCAAGGGACCAAAGACTGGAGAAGAGAACAGCGCCGGCCGGGTGGTTTCTTTCGAGAGGGGGAATCGAGTGAGACTGCAGGAGCAAAATGGCAGAGACACATGCTCCTTGAGGGAAATGCATTTTTTTTGGTAGTTGGGGTAACTTTGTTCTTTTCTTCTCAGTCCATCTGTATAAAGTTGTCACAGAGGTTATGACTGAAAGAGAGCCCATTGGAGTCGCATAGCGGCTACCAAGAATGTGGGTTATTCACAAAGAAAAGCTGCCGCGGTGCCACTGAGCTGGGAAATGAACCCAGGCTGCGGTGCTAAGTGCTGGACGGAGCCACGGTGCCTCTGTAAAAAAGCCTCGGGGAAGGAACTTGTTTTGGTGGAACGTGTACGTTCAAAAGTAGTTTTAGTCGTGCAACAGAAAACTCAGATTGGACAGAGTCTAGCTAGCTGTCTGGATTTACCCTGCAGAGATCTGAGGAGCAGTGAACTTTGTTGAATTCCAGATGATTTATCCTCATAAATCATCTGGAATTCAACAAAGTTCACAAAGAAAGCAGAAGGTAACGGACATCCCGCCGAAATTGAGGGACACCAGGCGGAATTTCTGGCGGCACCTGAATAATCCTGTGAATGAAAGTTGTTGATATAGACTAAGGGGAAGGTAATGAAGTGCTCACACAATCTTCACCCAAAATTGAAAATTCAATTGTATTGGCCTTAACTTTTATATACATTTGTACATTCTCCACTTTGTATTTTTATCTTAATTTTTTGAATAGTTCTTGTATTTTATCTTATTTATTATTTCATGTATATCCTGTCTTGTATTTTGCTGCTGTAGCACCGAAATTTCCCATTTTGGAATCAATAAAACTCTGACCGACTGACCAACCCCTGCCCCACATTGAAAATTCAATCATATTGGCCACATTTTGGAAATAAAATATGGCAAGTAAACATCTTTTAGAAAACAAAAGTTATGTTTTTTTTATGTAACAAAAAGTGTCAATCATCTTTAAAAAATGTGTTATGTTATTAATAGGAACCAAATAGGACTAATATGAGGTGGTCATTATATTGACAGACAATTTTTGTATCAGCTGAAAGTCTGCTTAATTTCTGGCATAGCCCCCCTGAAATAGATTCCACCAGCAGCCACTGGTGGTTGGATATACATTTGGGAAGATAACTGAATTCTGCTGCCATCATAGAAATAAATGTGTTTGTGCTTGTTGAATGGATCTTGTTGAGGCGGATTTGTAATGATCTTCTCTCAGGTCTGCTAAAAGGGCAGATGAAGTTCAGAAATGGATAAGAACAGCATTTATGTTATATGTAATTACACATTGTGTGGCTAGGTAGAGATTAAAACAGGAAAAGGATGTATCAGTTTACTGTATAATGGTGTATACAGTTTGACCACCTCTCATAAACCTCAGGTGTGTCCAGGTTAACACTGTGATTCTCCAACACATTCTCACTCCCATCGCGTAAAATACGGACGCTTGGTCAGGTTCATTTGCTGTTATTATTGACGCTAAAAGTCTCCTTTAGCGTCAGATGTAAACATGCTTTATCTAAACGCGCTGGGTCTGGACTATTGGCGTCACTTTTGACACAGTTAGGTTTAGGACAAGATTGTGGGTGGGCTTATAAAAGGTACGTTAATGTGACACGCGGGACAAGAACGGGACAGTTGGGTTTAGGAAAAGAAGAACGGGAGAGTTGGGTTTAGGAAAAGAAGAACCGACAGTTGGGTTTAGGAAAAGAAGAATGGGAGAGTTGGGTTTAGGAAAAGAAGAACGGGACGATTGGGTTTAGGAAAAGAAGAACGGGACAGTTGGGTTTAGGAAAAGAAGAACGGGACAGTTGGGTTTAGGAAAGGAACAACGGGACAGTTGGGTTTAGGAATACATCGTGGGTGGGGTTATAAAATTAACATTTCTGTGGTACGTGGGACAGGAACCCCGGTTGTGAAAGTCCTGTGTTGTTGGACCCATCTACCATCCGAACCTGCCTCCCTACGCAGAATTTTGGGCTTACATACTACTTGCTATCGTTGTCTCTCTTAATACTACGTCATCTACACGTGCCGCAGAGCTGCTGCTCTGCCCGGTGCGTTCCATACAGACGCTGAGGCGTGCTTATTGCATTGTATCTGGCGCTGAGAGCCACTGACCAAGCGTTCGTATTTTACGAGTTGGGAGTGAGAGCGGGTTGGATCCTCACTGATACAGTTGAAACAGAGAAAATCAGTTAAATAAGCAACGCCTTGAAAAAAAATGTTTCAAGGCAATTATGCAAAGGCAGTGCGATTCAGTAGAAGGGAAGCATCCATAATATATTATTTCCACACCGCACGAGTCTGAAACGGTCTCAAAAATCGCATGTGTCCGATTACAAGATAAGACAAATCAAGTGTGCCTCATGTTTTATTCAAAACGTATGCCAGTACATTTTTTGCCTCAGTCTGGACTAGATCCACATCTGTGACTATATCTTGGCCGAGTATTACAAAAAAACGTCGGAGCCAATCTGTCAGGGACACAATCACTTCATTGGAAATCAAATCAATCCATCCTTGATGTTGGCTGGAGGGGATATAGAGAGACTTTCATTAAAGAAGAGGCTGTGCTATTGGTTAATTGCCAGACTTTGATGGAGTTGGCTCGCAGCGTAATTCTAAAACTCATTCTTATTTTTGCAGCATCTCACGTCTCAATTTTACACACACACACACACACACACACACACACACACACACACACACACACACACACACACACACACACACACACACACACACACACACACACACACACACACACACACACAATCATTTGTACTCACATACTTATTCGGACATTTATGTAATTTTTTCATAGCCTGTAACCCTATTGGTAACCTTTTCTAACCTTCATTTAAATCAAACTGCTTATAAATTTAAAACGCTAACTCTGAAACCAAGTCTTAACCCTAGATTTAACAGTTGAACCTTGGATTTTTGTCCCCAGGTGGGAGATGAGTCCCCAAAATGTGACTGTGTGAATGTCTGAATGGATTTTTCACAATATCGCATCATTTTAACCTCGGCTCTAAAACCACGTCTCAATTTCCATCGCTGCCCTTCGATCAAGTGCGACTAAACTTTCCAAAAATGTCCTCACTCTCAAGGTTAAAGCAAATACAAGCACAAATGCACCCTGAAATCAAAGGAAGTGGATTTAAATCCATATTTGCATAAGATATTCTAATTGCCTGAATTCCTATGCACAATGTTAGAGCAGAAACACACACTCCTTAAAATAACACACACACACACACACACACACACACACACACACACACACACACACACACACACACACACACACACACACACACAGAGAGAGAGAGAAATCCTGCACTTAAGGAAGTCATTTACATATAATGATCTTATGCGGAAAGAAAAATTAATATCTATTAAAACACATGGAGCTGGTGTAAAGAAAGAAAGAATATGATGGAGAGGAGGGACGGAAAGAATATCTGAGGAAAAGTTAAGTTATAAAGTGGAAAGGCGTAAGAAGGGATAAGTCCTAAGAAGAATTTAAGAATGGCAGGAAGTTGGAGGGAAGATACAGTGAAAATGTACATGTATGTAGAATTTACAAATCTGTCAGCCTGCGTCGCAAAATGCAGCATTTCTGCTCAAGGACTTTGTCATGTTCTGTGATTAAAGTAGCTTTGAGCCCCCTCATGGTGAAATCACAGTCAAGCTGGAGGGAGTTTTTGAAGCCATCTGCCTCGTTAGAAACACCCTAGCATGCACGCCAGACGCACAATACGTCCTCCGAGGATGAGGATTTAGACGACGTCCTGCAGTACCTGTGGCATGAGCACTTAAAAAAAAAGAAACAAAAACACCTTCCAGCTCTAAATTGTCTTGAGCATCAGATCCTTGAAATGTATGCAAAAACCTCATCAAGTAATTTCACAAACACAGGCGTCAGAGAGAAACCTTTGAAGTCCTTTGGCGATTACTGAGAAACTGATTGTAGATGTGTGCTTTTCATCTGCCAACAGTGCTGTGGATTGATCCGTGTTGACTGATTTTAGTCCTGTCTGAGAAGTTATGATTCTAAAAGACTCCCTCTTTGCCTGGGGGCAATCTCATTTAGCGCTCTGGTCACGGGTCCAAATCAAAGTTGGCTGAATTAGAGGTTTTCTCCTGGGTCTGACTATTGAATAACACTGAGTATACACAGGTACTGTATGTTCAGACTGCTGATAGATTTTCTTTTATTATCTTCATTCATCTAAGGAAGATCGTCTGAGTATATATTTGTTTTTCCAGCGCAGAGTGCTCTCCTTCACTCTAATGTGCTTACATACACTCACACCTGAGAACAGCCTTGCCCTTAAGTGTGAAATGACTGTGATGGGTTAAAATGGCAAATAACTCGCACTGTTTATGAAAAGTTAGTACTTCAGTTGTATCAGACCCCTTTAAATAATGCAAAATTTAAATCCCAGTGCCTTTCGTACATTTAGCTACGAAAAGAAATGCACTGTAATTCGTATGTATTCCACGTATTATTTATTAATTAAATGTTTATGTAAAGCACTTTGAATGGCCCTGTTGCTGAAATGTGCTATACAAATAAAGCTGCCTTGCCTAACGTATGCCCCACATTGACTGCCACTGTATAAGACCGCAAAGATAAAACACAGGGCTTTTAAGCGGGAGAATGGAGTTTGTGTCCCAGAAGAAGTTACGGGGTAAAAACAAGACTTTTACCCAGGAATCGTGTGTCCATGTCTCGGGATTACTACTCGAGGGGGCCGCTTGTTTTAAACCAAACCACAAACTTTTTTTTCTAATCTTAACTAGTTGTTTTGGTGCCTATTCTTAACTGTCGTCGCCGCATGACAGGTAACTTTTGTAGGTTAAACTGAACTGTCACATTACGGTGACCGGTACCCGGCCCACAGTTACCTTTTCTCGGCTAAACTTAACTGTAACGACCGTTACATTGTCACGTGAAAGGACGACCGGTCAGGGTTGGGTACCGTTCACATTTTCATCTGTACCGGTACCTGAAATTCAGTTCTGGTACCCAATGATACCTGTTTTTGGTACTTTCCCTCTGTGACAACCAAACAATAATTTCAGTTGTAAAAATAATGCCGAACCTATTTACTTATAACATTTTATTTGTTTAGAACATTGAACACTCCATACAAAAAACATCCCTACAACCTATTCAATCAAATAAGTATTAATTTCTTACACTGTATGTAACTTTCATTCTTGTATTTGTATAGCATCTATTTAAGCCTTTCATGGCCGTTTCTAATTGCCCTTTAACGTTTTATGTGAAGAACTTTGAATTGTCTTGTTGCTGAAATGTGCTATAGAAATAAAGTTACCTTGCCTTACAAGCCTTAGGTTGTAAGGCTTTGGTCAGTCTGTCACCAGGGTATAGAAACCACTGTTGTGTCTGCCTGTGTCAGAGGAAGTGAACGTTAACCGCACTGCAACCGCTTTTTGCCATTAATATTATATTGCAGTGAATGCTGTCTGCGTGGGGTTTTGAAAACTGTAACCATACTTGCAACCTCTTTTCTGGTATTGACTCACTGTGACTTCAACAAAACTGCAGAGGCGACGTAGCTTGCTTGAGTTTGAGGGTTAGATTTAGAGTTCATGTGTCATGACTGTCAACAGTTTAGATCAATGAATGGAAACCTTTCAATGAACTGGATCTAAATTGAATCCACGTTGTGTTTTATCAGCTGTATCAAAGTTGACATCCACTGTCGGTATATAAAAACGTATTACTGTATATAGTTAGACTATCACTTTAAATGACAGTTGCTATTGTCAAGACAAAAGAGGAAGCCTGGAGCGCTGGTGTTCAAGCCTGCTGCTGAAAGTATTGAAGAGCAGAAATAAAACAGCAATCCATCAACCAGCGGCTCACTGACATTTTACTCATTCTGATGACATTTCTATAGATCAGAGCTGTATGGGATTTGATCTGGCGAATAAGCATGTTAGTGATGGTGGTATTCTTGGACTTGCTCCCGTGGTGAGTTGAAAGTGATTATAAAGGATCTTGAGGCGGACTTGACGAGAATCTGCCTGTGTTTTGGTTTGGCCGGGACTTATTTTGGCGTTATGCTGCTGCTCTGCTGCTGCCTCTCCGAGCACTGACATGCTGTTTTCACAAATGGCTTTCTGTCACTGATTTCTCAGCCAGGTATGTCCTGACAAAGGCATTCATACTCAGGGGAAGGAACCAGATGGAAGATGAAATGGCCCCTATTATTTTTATTTAAAGTGCTGCTTGTAAGTATACGTACCCTCTGAATAATTACTTGACATCCCATTAGGATTTTTAAAGATTAAAATCTAAAATGAAATTATTTTCCGATATAAGGCACTATAATAGAATTAATACTAGAATAAAGTTATGTTAAAATGGTTTCTAATGTTTTGTTCCCCCTTTTCTATACAATGCACCGACACCACTGCAACGTGCAGCCTAGTTTATTCAGTTTAGTGAAATCCAAGTTGAATCAACACGTATAAAAAAGAGTGATTATGATTTTCTTAGTCTATATCCACGACGTTCCACTTCCGGGATTGCTCCAACCATCCAACAGTTTGCAAGGCTGCAGACCCGATAAGAAGGAGAAACACAGCTAGTTTTAAACATTATCAAAGACTTGGATATCAACAGGTTTTTGGATATGACCACACATCGCTACGCCAACATTTTCAAGAAGCTGGTTGAAGGAATGAAAGGGACGTTGTGTTTGCACGGTCCAACAAGTCTGCCACCGCTGGTAAACTTTGAAAAAATTGGATTTTGCATGGCTATATGTGAACGGGAATATTAGTGGATATTAGTGGAATATTCACTTTCATTAGCCATGTAAACAGCTTAGTCGGAATATCGTCTTTTTCGGAATAAGGGCAAAAAACTGAATATTATGTGCGTGTAAACTGATGTCCACATTTCATTCACAACAAAAGAATCCATTGCATGCAAAATGTCAATATCGTGAAGTATTTTTGATAAAATGAGAAAAAAAACTTCTACTTCAACTACTTCAAGCTAATGATGTACTGTATAACTATGATGTATGGACTGTATATCTTACCCTGCATTACCAATATTTACAGTGTTCACAGAGACTTTAAGTAAAAAAAAACATTGCAAACGCTGATTTCATTTGTGCACTGTTATCCTCCATTGACAATTTTTTAAAATAAGCCAGGAAGGCATTCGTGTTTTCTGTGGCAGAGTTCCAAAGTAATTCATTCCCCTGTTTGCTGGATAGGTTGTTTTGACTTTCACTTTGCCGTCTAACTTTTCAAGATGATAAATGTGCAGCATTAGAATTAGCTTATGGTAATGTGATGCTTTTATTCATTAGGCACAGACAACACACACAACTATACCCTTGGCATTCTTTGGATGATTTGTTTGAGCCCAGTTTCTGTTGTGTACCAGAGCATTCAGATACTACCTTTGACTTTCAGTGACAGCACAGTAACTGCTGGGATGTTTGAGTCAGTTCTTGCTCTCTCTGGCTTTGAGTTCTGGCAAACATGCAATGCTCAGGGACGAATCTGATAGGCCTCACTTGAGTCAGTGTCCGTCTGAAGACTACAAGTTTGAGCTGCATTGTGGGTAATGAGCCAGGTTTTTATAATGAAGAAGAATGCGTGGAATAAAAAATGATACTGTACATGATGCTGTATCAATTTTGATCCTTTATGTTTAAACTGTCCAACAGTGTTATAGGGATGCAATATTAAATCTGTGGAGTACTCTTTTTAGTACATGATAAAAATGATGTGTGAAATGATGCATAGTATATGTTGTAGGGCTGTGTATTGGCAAGAATCTGGCGATACGATACATATCACGATACATATCACGATACATGGGTCACAATTCAATATATTGCAATATATTTTGATACTGTGCGTGAGGTGATATATTGGGATTTTTTTAAAGTATAATTTTAGAAAAACTAATATTTAAAAAAAGACATGATGTGCATTAAAGTCAAAGAAGTTTACTTTTAGTAAACAATTCAGTACACAGAAAATCAAAGTGCCAGTTTGGGATTGTTTGTGGTTCACAGATTCTTAGTGAGCCCATGTTTATATGCTAAAGTAGGCCAAAGTTCAGCCATAGCTACATTGTTAGCTTCTAGCAAAAGTCAGGCACTGCTACGTACTGTTAGGCGAGGACACTAGTGGTGCGTCTCAGCATAGCCATCTAGTGGTAGGGGGTTTAAACACAACATAAACGTGAACCACTGTCTTACATGAATATTTTTGCACGTAAAAAAAATAAAAATAATACATATGTATTAGGGGTGTCAAAATAACGTGTTAATTTCGATTAATTAATCTGAGAAAAAATAACGCAGGTTAATCCATTCCATATTGACCCGGAGCCGTTCTAGCCACCATTCGACTGTAAAATGAAGGAGGGACAGGCAACAGAAACATCGCTGCACGTGACGCTAGTTAACACTACACTCAACAGCAGGTAACGTTAGCCTTCCGCTAGCTAGCAGCCGGATTAAACACCGTTTAAAAAATGCTGACAGCTAACGCTAAACGGTGTAAAGTTTGACTGTGTTTCTGCCGTTGTCGGAAAAACACAGACGGAGACGGTGCGTTCAATGAAACTGGTAATCTACAGCCTCACGGTGCATTCGTAGTTATTGTAAAATACCCTTTTGAATTTATTTGCTCAACATATTAGGTAGGGCTGCAACTAACGATTATTTTAATAATCGATTAATCTCGATGAATCGGATAAAAAAACAAAAAAGCATTCATTTATATCAACTCAATACATACATACTTGTTGTTTTAGTTGCTAGTTGTGTAAAGGTAAGTAGCCTAACCCAAAGAGCAGATACTTACTCACTTACTCACTCACTCACTCACTCACTCACTCACTCACTCACTCACACACACACACACACACACACACACACACACACACACACACACACTTGAAGCTTATTCATTAAATGATTACCGTCATTGTAGTAAGTGCAAGTTAAGTTCATTTATACACCACATTTAAACACAGCTTAAGATGACCAAGTGCTATAAAATAACTTTAAAATGAAATTAAAAAGTACAACACACACAAATATACAGTATTTGTCAACAGTAGAGCCCGACCGATATATCGGCCGGCCGATATTATCGGCCGATATGAGCTAATGGCATTTAAATCGGCATCGGCGTTTATAACGGCCGATGAAACATGAGAAACTGAGTCTCATGCTTCACTCATGTTATGAATGTTGCATAGTTTGCCCACCAGAGGGCGGTCTGCAACTCCCCAGTTGACAAGAGCGCCAGAAATCCACTACAGAAGAAAAGTCTCAGCCAAGCCAGTGGCCGAGCATTACACCCGGCATGGAGATACTGTTTTGACGGTGAGTCTGTCGTTCGTCATGTGAAATGATTGTAGATTTAGTTCATACTCTGTATATAAAAACGGTGTGGTAGTTCTAGCTAACGGTCCTATCATTATCACTTCTAAATATTCTGTAACATCACTTACAGCCGCTAATGCATTGCTATATTAGATTAGCCACAAAGCTAACTGATACCATGTTTATCAGTGGAAGAACGCGAACGTTAATAAGAGGTCAAACTATAACGTTAGCGTTTAACTTATTCTAAATATATCTGCAGTGTTTCCCACATAATGACCGCGTAACTGTGGCAGGGGGCGCGTGTAGTAAATGACTAGAAGTTATGTACAGCGTGCCTCGAAAAAACAACTGTTACGTTATTCTAACGCTAATCAAGTTAAAGTTTGCCTGTTCATTCATTCCTGCCAATATATAATAATTAATTCCTGCTCATGCACAGACAGTTGTGTAAGGTTACAACGTTAGGGGAACGTTAGGGTAACGTTATCTAAAGGTTACAACGTTAGGGGAACGTTAGGGTAACGTTATCTAAAGGTTACAACGTTAGGGGAACGTTAGGGTAACGTTATCTAAAGGTTACAACGTTAGGGGAACGTTATCTAAAGGTTACAACGTTAGGGGAACGTTAGGGGAAAGCAGCTTCACAGACATAACAGGAAAATGTTGTAATAATATTGTTAAATATAAATAGGTAATAGGTAATACCTATTGCTTGACAAATAAAAACAAAAAAATATTTCTCTATATTTCTCATTTTTGCCCATGTAGGATATCCCTGTTTATTATTATTATAATTATTATAATTGTAATGATGACATAAGTAATGATACATGGTGATATTATTTATACACATGCTTATTCTTTCTCTGTCTCTCTTTCTGCCCTACAGATGGCTGAAAAAAGAGGACGATGTAGCAGCAAAGTGTGGGACTACTTCTCCACAGATACCTCAAATGAAATATAAAATAAATAAATAATATTTATTTATTTTATATTTTATATTTATTTATTGTATATGTAGCTATACATTTAACTTATTTTAATTTTATTATGGTTTTGTGGAATATTTAATTTGTTTGGTATAGCTCTTTTACTTTAACTTTAACTTATAATTTATTTACAGTACACACTGTTAAAACCAGCTTCAACTGGAAGTAAATAAAAGTGTTAAATGTTTAAAACCAGACTGTTTTGTGATCATTGAAAAATATATACTTTAGATGTGCAATTGTTTAGTCATTGAGACTGTAATCTAAGGCTTTTTTATTTTAACATCCCTTCTGGAAAATGGTTTATACAGCCCACATACATAGAACAGGCAGATATTTTGCTATTGAATGTTGTGTAAGTGCAGTTTGTAGGAAATGGGTCTAATATCCAGTTTATTTTCAAAATCAAAATATCGGCTTATAAATCGGCTCTTTTCAAGTTAATATCGGCATCGGCATCGGCCCCCAAAAATCCATATCGGTCGGGCTCTAGTCAACAGTAACTGATATGGGACAAAACACAGAATATATACATGACAACAGATTGAAAAATGAATGGGCCAAAAAAGGCGAGTGAAAAAGTCTTGCAAACTATAGGCTACCAGCCCTGCTTTACTACTGTTACTAACGAGCTAACGCTAACTTAGCTAGCTGGATAACGAGTAAACAGCAGCACCAGAAGAGCTACTGGAGGGACGTTACGTTCCTCACTTCAAAATAGAACAAACGTAGGATTGTGTAGTGACTTCACCTTGCTGTTGAACTCCCTTCCTCCTCATCAAGGACTCCAACATGTTTACGGTGCTGAATCATCACCGTGGTGCTCCCGTGCCATGCCATATCGCTTTTGCATATGTTGCAATTAACACACTTTTTCGATTTATTTAGTGTGAAATGCTCCCACACCTTGGATCAGAGGCGGAGTGGCAATCGGGAGAGTCAGGACTTTTCCCGGTAGGCCGGTAGTGTTTCGAGGACCGGTCTGATAATACTGTACATTGCAAGTTCTTAGCAACAACATCTGGCGGCCTGGTGTGCCGCCGCTGCCCGGCCGCTGCCCGCAGGTCGAACTGCCTCTGCTCAACCCGTACAGCGGGCCTATAGTCTATTACATTTCCCGGTAGATTTTTTCGTCCCACTCCGCTGCTGCCTTGGATGAATTAGGTCATAGCCTTCTGATTTCTCTCCCGCCGCCATGAGTTCAGAACAACGTTACGGGTCTCTTCGATGGTATTTCCTCTACTTCCGCTCTGCTCTTTTTTTTCTCTCTCTTGCTCCGCTCTGCTCTGCGCTCAACTCAATTTTTTTATACTCAAACGTCTCTGTGACTTATTGATTGGCGTAATAATCGCGCGACACAACGAATCGATAATGAAATTCTTGTTGCAGCCCTAATGTTAGGTCATATTGTTGATTGTTATGGTCATTATTTGAACAGTTAAAATAATAATAAAGATTTTTTTAACTTTAATGTCACTAATGCTGATTATTATTTGAATTGAAATATTTAATATGATGTATGTGATTAATGTCTAACTGCGTGTCAGTCACTGCTCATGCACACACATCCATTCTCCCTTGTGGGGGGAGGGGCTTAGAGAACGTTTTGGGCTTTAGCAGAAATAGCTGCACTAGAAAGCATCAAGCAAGCACTTAATGTGTTCATTTGCAGCTCAAAAGATTTAAACTGGGGTAAATTGCTTATTTTAACCTACAAATCACAAAATCACTGCTCTGTAAAACTGCTGAAAGACTTTCCACTATTAAACTCCACTGTAGCTGCGATTTGACTTATTCTGTGTTCCTCCAGAGGATCAAACCCTTAATACATACACACAATATTTCAGAATGATGTTTGATTTTAGGAGCTTTAAACGTACCTGTGCTTAGCTGATGTCAAACATTCAAATATGTCAATGGAATCCTCAGAACCACAGTGAGGAAACAACCCCTTGAAATACTGTATCCCTGTCTGACCATACATCTCTTCCTAATGGCTTCTGTTGTGACCATCCATAAAAACAGGTTTCTGATCTTTGCGCAGGTCGCAGGAGCAACGTTTTCCAGACCTGTTTCTCTGCCAACCACCGCAGATACATCATCATCTGTGGGAGCATTACAGCACACATTATTCAGGACGTTATTACGAAACCTCCCTGCAGGTCAAAGGGGAAGGCTATTTTCAGACCAAGGTGCATCAACACACACACACACACACACACACACACCCACACACACACACAGGCATGCAAACGCACAAAGTATGATGACCTCACACCATCCCGAATGGCTGCCATGCCAAGTGGATCTAATATTGGAAGCATTACTGGACCTATCAAATCACTTCTCACCCTCAGTAAGAATGTACAACAATTCTTGTGTAAAACCATCAATGTTCCAGCACTACAGTAGTAATTCTGATACCTTCTCACACCTGCTTGCCAATACACCAGATGTTGTTGTGATCAGTGAGGATTCCAGTGAGGTGTTATCATTTTAGAGGTTGCATGCACCTTTGATCCTAGCATGGAGGAAGCTTTTTTCACCAAGGTCATTAAATACCAACCACTCCTAAAACCATCTCAGGTGCCGACTATTTGTTTTCATATTTGGCAGCCTAGGACACACACACATGCTGGTTGTAAATGGGCTATGTCAGGTTGGGATGCCCGAAAAGAGGGCTAAACGGCTAGCAAACTACTGTGCTCTGTCAGCTATTATAGGCTGCCACATATATGGTGAAGACGCTGTTACTTATACCCATAAGAACAGAGGGGTATGCTTAATAGTATGAAGACCTGCTGTATTCTAATGACCCATGATTTTGTATATGTATTTAACTGCACCTATAACATTTATGTACCTGTAAATTATTCTTCTCAAGTGGACTTAAATAAAGGGTGTGTGTGTGTGTGTGTGTGTGTGTGTGTGTGTGTGTGTGTGTGTGTGTGTGTGTGTGTGTGTGTGTGTGTGTGTGTGTGTGTGTGTCCCTCTTTGTATTTTCCTCACCAGTCTCTTTCTACTCTTTATTTGTACTCTGGCTGACAGACAGGCAGGCTTTTTAGAACCCAGAAGTCGATTCCCGGCGTCCAATTTACAACCACAGCACCGCGGTGTAAACAAGAACCAGGGATGGCCGCTTGTCTGTCCGCCCGAGCCTTCCTCTAATAATTAGGGCCTATTTTTAAATGTCTCCGAGCCGGGCGACTGGCTGCTGCATGTCCTTTCTGTATTTATGCTGAGAAGACAACATGTACAGCCGGGGAGAGGAACAAGTGTTGAGAGGAAAAAGAAAGGAAACTGACAAGATCTGTTTTTAGCCTTTATCTTTCTGTCTTGCTCTCACACGTCCGTTAACGATGATGGGCTGGTGGAAGATAAAAAGCAAGGCTTTTGAGATCATTTCATACACTTGTGCATGCTCTTCACTTTATAGGGTTGAAATGAGCACAATACCGGGAAAACACTAAAAATAAACTGCACCACTGACAGTTACTCAAATCTTAAAAAGTAATGTCTTTCAAGCGCTCGCCGATCGTGTAAGCGATAACGGCGTGGCAGTTCTGATGCAAATGTCTTCTGATGAGAACATTTTGTGGTAATTACATGTGGAGGAGAGTAATTTTGACAACCGAGGAAGGAAGGTAATAATTTGTGGAGATACAAATGATTTGAGATTAAGCTAATTGGCCAAAGATTTTTGTCTTCTGAAATGTGAATCTAAAACTGTCATTATCTCCAGTGGGAGAATGGAGCATGTTAAGGTGGGAAGAGTATATGTTATACAGTATATGTTTTTCACTTCTGTATTGTAGTTTGCTATTCTGTATTCATGTTATTTACCGTAGCAGTACTTTGCCTTACACACACACACACACACACACACACACACACACACACACACACACACACACACACACACACACACACACACACACACACACACACACACACACACACGTATCTCAGACAATTATTTTATATAATAAAACTGTGTTTCTGATCTTCCATTATTGCACTTTTGTGTACAGTAGTCCTCGTGCTTTTAAATTGCCCCCAGAAGTTATTTGAATGTAATTTATTTTAAGCAGAAAACACCAAGGCAACTTCATTGTAAGTGAAAGCCTACTTTGTAATACACTTTATTTTAATTCTAAATATACTCAAAGTATCGATGTAAAAGTACTTATTATGCTAACCACCTTCTTTCATTGTATTAATATTCAATTCAATTTTATTTATAGTATCAAATCATAACAGGAGTTATCTCAGGACACTACAGATAGTAGGTCTAGATCACTCTATAATTTACAAAGACCCAACAATTCCAGTAATTCCCCAAGAGCAAGCATTCAGTGTGACAGTGGCGAGGAAAAACTTTGCATATTATATTGGATTATATAATGAATTTTCATATTGTATATTGGGCCAAGGTGGGGCTATGCTACCTATACTTTATATACAAA
This sequence comes from Gymnocephalus cernua, assembly GCA_023631565.1. Classification (NCBI taxonomy): domain Eukaryota; kingdom Metazoa; phylum Chordata; class Actinopteri; order Perciformes; family Percidae; genus Gymnocephalus; species Gymnocephalus cernua. The sequence goes on along the minus strand of CM042438.1, from coordinate 5,879,287 downwards.
GAGTGAATCATATTCAAGAGGATGCTTAAATGTGCTGTATGATAAAAGTAACGAACGCGGTCAAGTAAATGTAAAGTAAAAATAAAGTTGTTTAAATTGTAAATACTTAAAGCGCAGGTAGACTAAAACACCTGAGCGTAAGGACGTGAGGAGGAACTGCACTTTGTAACTTTTGAACTCAGTCCACATTTGATTATGCATCATATTACATGCAGAATAGCCACACGCAAGAGCTGACACATTTGCTCAGTGTTGTTGCTTACTGTACACAGTATAGGTTAATGAGCTGCCACTAAACTTTTCCTTCATAATAATTCATACACAACCAAACTAATCTAAGCAGTTCTGCTGCGGCCAGCAAGTGTTGTGTTTAAAATGACTAATTAACTATCATAATGTACTTTTTTGGTGCTTACCACTTAAATGATTTATAGATTAATTTGTTTCTGCACATCAAAATCTAAAGCATAAAGACCTGCATAAGGCATCCTTAGATTTTATTTTATGTTCAACTCGGGCTTTTACAGATTTGACCATGGTATCACTTCTGTTTCCATCTTTCCTTCACTGGATGCTTCGTCCTGTCACATTTGAGAGGGCTGACACAGAAGAGGAGGGGATGACAGGAGAAAGAGGGTGAGAGATGGGTTATGGGGGACAGGAGGAAAGGAGGAGACATGGGAGGGATGAGGGAAAGAAAAAGAGCGAGGGGAAAATGAGGGAGATGATGACAGAGGGAAGATGAAAATGCATCCTTGGGGAGGGTTGAAAGAGTGGAAGAGCTGGAGGAGAAAAGAGGGCAATATGGACGAAGAGTTACGAATGAAAGAGGAGAAAACAATAAAGAACTATTCAGGTTAAGATGGAAAGAAATCATCCCACACCGGGCCACTTAGTTTAGCATTCAACACGTGTCGCGAGGAAGTGATGAGGAGAGAGAGAGAGTGAGAGAGAGAGGGAGGGAGGGAGGGAGGGAGACGTTGCTAGGTGACAGAGCGTACATACTGAATTTTAACAAAATAACGGGAGACGGGAGAGTGAGCGAGAGGGATAGAGAGGCAGCAGTCAGCAACATGTAGCCTCACCGAGTGGAGGAAAAGGTCGAAACTGTGTGCGCGCGTGATTAGCTGCTCTTTTTCTTGTTGGTGGTGGGGGGGGTGGGGGGGTGGACATGTTTCCGTTTCATCCCGAGGACGTTATCCCGCAACATTAGAATCGATCAGGCTCTATATGCCGCAGGGAATGTCCAGCGGCGGGATGGACGGATGGATTGTGGTGCACGGAGAAGAGACGCGGAGAGCAAAAAGAGAAGCAGAAGAGTGTCGGGCTCCTGAAAACAGTGAGTAAATTCTTCCCATGTCTTATTTCGGACCTTCCAGACTCTGCCTCTGGATCTCTTGTCTTTTTTTTCTTTTTTTTACGCTGAAGGTGAAAAATGTTGCGCCGTGTCTCAGAGAACTGTCTCCGGCTTTGCCCTTCACATTCCGGCTGTTTGGATGTGCGCCGCCGCTGCTGCATTTCCTCCGGGGCTCGCTGTGCATGTATATGTGCAGCCCGGGCTACTCTCCCTGGCTCGCGCTCTTGCGTGTAGCCTATAGGACGCAGCCGGCCGGTGCGCGACGCTTTGACCCCTCTGTCATTGATGCGCGTGCACGCCGGGCGGAATGGCTGTCTTTTACCCAGACGCGCACACAACATGCACGGACCGGTGCGCCACCCCTCCATCCATCCCTCCTCTATCTTTCTTTCTTTCTCTCACGGAAAGCGCATAACTTACAGTCAGTGACAGACAGGTGCAGGCAGCTGTGATTCACTGTGACATGTCTGAAAACCCCGCATACATGCCTCCCCGCGCGCCTGCAATCTCACCGCTCAGGCATTTGCATTCTTAAATTTCCCAACCGGTTGTTGCGCATACGTGCGTTATGCCCTCTCCAGCGGCTGCCCTGGTTGCACGAGGGGACTTGCATCTCTCCTACCCCTTCCTCCTAGTCCTGTGTGTGCGTGTGTGTGTGTGTGTGTGTGTGTGTGTGTGTGTGTGTGTGTGCGTGCGTGTGCGCGCGTGCACACACACACTCACATTAGCAGCTGGTGCACCAGCAAGCTGTGTGTGTGTGTGTGTGTGTGTGTGTGTGAAGATCACTCCCTAGGACAGACGGGGGAAATTGGGATATAGAGCTAGGAGCGTGCACCCCCTCCCTCCACCTCCACTCCAATCTCCAGCACAAAGCACAATTCCTCAAAGTATGATGGACAATAAAACATGTCTCGCATTGATGATGCTGCAGTTACACGTGTGTGTGTGTGTGTGTGTGTGTGTGTGTGTGTGTGCGCGTGCGTGTCTGATTCAACAGTTTGAATTGAATTTCCAGTCATGTAGTGTAAACACACTAGTCATCCCTCCCGTTTCTATACAGCAGCCGGGTACAGTGTGTTTTTTTGCTGAGGCATGGTTGCTGTAATGGAGGTAGATGGAGAGAGAGAGAGAGCTGCTGGTCAGTGTGACATTAGCACTAAAGCCCCCTATTTTCTTGGATTTGTCACCTGATAAGTGCTTCGAATGCATGAAACAACTAGTTGAGTGTGTAGCTATAGTTTCCTCTCTTGCAGAGATGCTCGCAAGCATTGCTCACTTCCCTCTACTAAAAGCATCCAACTGAGGACCCCCCCCCCCCTTTCTCGGATATCTGACGTCTAACATTCAACAAAATAGAAACTTAGCTGCCATTTTTTTTCCTTTTTGCGTCTTGTGACTCCAGCAACAGTAGCTGTGCAGTCGCTCTATAAGGGCCCTATCGAAGCTGACAGCAACCAGACCAACAATCTGTATTCTGTATTGACATTTTTGACATGTCTGTGTGACCTTGTGCCCCTATTGGTGGTCAAGAAAAAAATAAAATCATCTTGGCTAAACATTTTCCCTGCTTCCACCATTTTGAGGCCATCGACTGCTGAGGCAGCAGAGTTTTCATGATGCTGTTTCATTAGGCCAGCGGACTGTTTGGCTCGATCCAGCCATTTTATCTCGTGTTAGGTAGTTAAGCCAGACAGGGTGTAATGGATAAAGATGGTGACTTCCTGGCTGCGGTCCTCAAAAGGCTGCCAGGCTTATTCCATATTCACTCTCACTTTCCTTTTTTTTTGAGGCTATGTACTGCCGAGGCATCATGTGAGCGTCAGGTCATCCACACAGTGTTTCTTCCAAGGGGATGTGGAGTAGGGCTGGGTGATAAAGAGATATATAATATCACGATATTCTTGACCAAATACCTAGATGTCGATATTGCGACGATATTATATGGTTGACTATTGGTGCTTAAACAAAATGTTATTTACAGTAGTTTTATTTAATGAGATTTTTGAGAAATAATCTCCAGAAAGGATTTAATGAGTAAAGGTAAAGACAACACTTAACCATATTACGATATCCAAAATCTAAGATGATATCTAGTCTCATATTGCGATATCGATATAACATTGATATATTGCCCAGCCCTAATGTGGAGAAGCAACCCATTCTCATTCCCAACTCGTCATGCTTGGTCAGTGGCTCTCAGCGTCAGATACAGACGCCAAAATCACCCTTTAGCGTCTTTATGGAAGCAATAGCAGTATCTCAACCGTGGCCCTGTAAGATGACGTAGTATGAAGAGCAACAACGGTAGCGAGTAGTATGAAAGACCGAAAATCCGTGTAATGAGCTACTCAGAAAGTCGAGATTATGACAACCCCATGACCAAAATAGTCATACATACTGTCATTGTGCTATTTATGAAAGGAATTGCAGTGAAAATAAATGAGTCCCCTTTTTGCTGGAGACCCCCTGGAAACCCATCAAGGACCCCTGGGGGTCCCTGGACCCCACTTTGAAAACCACTGCCCTATAAAGCGAGGCAGATTGTAAGGGTGTGGAGGTTGGCAGCGTGTCATGTAGGAGCTGCAACCATAATGAAGTTGCCATGCACAGATATTGTAGAAAGTGAGTGATAATTAAAAGTTGTTTTCCCATTAGATGTAATTTGGGATTTTGCAGAAACGTCTTATTGACGTTCTTGTCTGGTGGTAGAGTTGCACTGAGTGCTTGGGCAGCTAATTTCTCCTTTTGTCACTATATATGACGTTATTGTGGTAGCTTGTTAAAGTTATATAATCAGTGGGGAAGCCGTTGGACGTTGCAACTATAATTTTGTTTTAGTGCTTTTGATAGTTAAATGTGCTGTAGGTAGGATTGTGAAGATCCAAGACTTAGACCCTGTTTACATGTACATGGTTATTTTGAAAAATGGAGACATTTCCCTTCATTTGTGCCCTTCGTTTACACGCAGACGGAGAATTCGCCTCTGAAAACGTGACTTTCTAAAAACTCCAGCCAGAGTGGAGATTTGTGAAATCTTCGTTTGCAAGTAAACTGAGACAAACGGAGGTTTAGGCAGCCGAGGAAGTGAGGAAGAGAAGAGTGAGGAAGTGATTCGTTGCTGTTGCTATTTTCGGGGCAACCTGTCGTGCCTCTAGTGTTGAGTTTGTATTTGGGACGTGAAGACACTTTGTTGGTTTTTCCATTCATTTGTCCCTGATTTGTATATTTCATACTCTGAATGTCCATTTGTACTGTTCTAAGGATAATAAGCTAACTTAGCTAACTACAAAGAGAAACCTTTCATAAGCTTCTGCTCGCTGCAGACGGATTACCGAAAAATGAACAGAAGAAAAGAACTGAAATCAGGTTGCGGGCGATGTCTCCCGACAGTGAAACATCATCATGGACGATGACATGTTTGTTGGAGGAGGGCTGTGATGACATTTGACATATTGATATTAATAATAAGGCATCTTGCCAGTAGCTCTTGCTCTCTTTCTCTCTCTGACACCCACTCACTCTCTCCCTCTCCGTCTCACTCTCTCTTGGGTACGTGCTGTCCAGGGGAAATACACAATTACACCTATCCAAACTCATGATTGAAGTGTCCACCTGCAGTTGCACTCGCAAAATCAATATGTGCACCATTGATGAATCAGAATTTTTACTTTTTAAGCACGCAATGAATGCCATTGGGGCCACCCCGGTGTTGGTGTGTGACGGGGGGGTGGGGGGGGAGACTAATCAGGTCTGAAGCTGAGAGCAACAACTTTTAGTTTAGAGAACTGCGAGATGATGTTACAGTGCTTTGACATACTCTTCTTACAATACCAGTTGCAATGAGGGATTATTACTGACATTTCAGGTACACTCACTTTACCTCCAGAAAAGATTTCTGTGGATAAATGTTTTGCTTTCTTACAACCGGTCTGACTGCTAGTGTCAGACTCCGTTTAAACGGTATTACTGTGTTTTCAGATCTTGACAAATACTTTCATGAATGCAATAATAAACATAACCTCAAAAATAAGACCCAGATTGTTCCAAACCGTAATTATCCTTTGAACTGCCACAAGGCCACTTAGACTTTTGGGTAGACTGTCAACAGATTGTAAAATTAGCTGGAGAAAATTGTAAAGCCAACAGGGTTTAACAGCATCTGGTAGCTTGTTAGCTGTGATGCGTGTACCTGGATGTACTACAGAAATGTCTTGATGTATATGTATTGAGGAACAAGGGAGAAAGGCAACAGCGTAAGATGGGAGGGAGTGAAGGGAGAAAAGAAAGTGGCAGGGATTGGAGGAAGGAAGGAAGGAAGGAAGGAAGGAGTGTATGAGGGGAGAATAAAACGAGAAGAAAGAGAGAGGGAGATGGAAGAAGAGGTGACATCAAACCCTCCACTTTGTGTGCAGAGATACATCTGTGCAGCCTGCCACCTGGTCTGCTGTGTCTCTCGGTGTTTGGTTTCAACAGTGGAAGTTGTCAAGTGTCATCACTTCCCACAATCCATCACAGCGCGGTCGTGGCGAAGCAGAGCGACAGGCAGGCAGACAGACAGGGAGCGACGGAAGGCTGGTGCTGCCCGTCTCTCTTTCTCTCTTCCTGTTGTGAGTCTTCCTCTCTCGCCCTCCGTCTCTTTGTCTCTGTCTCTTCACCGCAATCGCACACATTTAATTGTGACACTAAGCTGTCTGAATCCTTCATTCCATTCATATAATCCCCCAGTGTTGTTGAAACACTCGCTCTTTCGTGTGTGTGTGTGAGTGTGAGTTTGTGTGTGTGTGTGTGTGTGTGTGTGTGTGTGTGTGTGTGTGTGTGTGTGTGTGTGTGTGTGTGTGTGTGTGTGTGTGTGACATCATATCCATTGAAGGGCTGCGCCAGGCCAAATGAGTTCAGCCATTATGGGTCGTTTTTCGGCAATCGGCTGGACTTTATTATGCTTTTTGTTTAGTCACTTCCTCTCTTTCCTCCCTTCCTTCTCATTCTTTCCTCTCCCCCTTCCTTTATATCTTTCTGCTTTTCATCTGTTTTTTTTCCTGCTCTGTCCTTTTGACTTTTCCTCCCGTTTTCTTCTTCTATTCCTCTCTCTTCTTATAACCCTGTGCCCTGTCCTCTTTTCTTTTCTCCTTTCTGCCCTCCGCTGTTTCTTCTTTTTTTCCTTTCTTCCCTCTTTCTTTTATTTTCCTAGTCCTTCCTTCCTCCTCGTTTTCTTCCATACCTCCACTCCCTTTTGGTATCCCTTTACTTCCTGTTGCAACTTTTCTACCTTCCATCTTCCACTTCTTTCTTCATTCCTATCTCCTTTCCTCTGTCCTTTTGTCTTTTCTTCTCCACTTCCTTCCTTTCTTCTCTGATTATACTTAACAGTATGCTTTCATCTTTTCTTACCTCCATCCTCCCCTGCTCCCTGTGTTCCTTTCCTCTGCCTCTATGGTTCTTTTTCCCTCCTTCCTTCCCTTCTTCCCATATTCTTCCTTACTTCCATTCCTTTTTGGTCTCTCCATAATTCCCTACGCTCTTTCTTCCTTCTTTACTTTCATCCTCCACTACATCCTTTAATCCTTCCTCACTTCCTTTATTCCATTTCCTGTCTTCTCTGTTTTTTTTGTTGTCTGTTTCTGTTTCTGTTTTTCTGTTTTCTTTTTGCTCACGCTCTCTTTTGGTCTTGCCTCACTTCCCGTTGAATTGTTGCTACCTATTGTCCTCCTTGCTCTTTCTTTACTCTGTTCCTTTGTCATCTATCTTTATGTTATTTCCACCATATTTCCTTCCTTTCTGTATTTCCCTTCTTCCTGATTATTTCCATCCTCTTTTGGTCTCTCCTTACTTCCCTGTGCCCTTTCAACTCTCCTTCCTTCCCCTTCTCTGCTTCTTCTCTCATTCCCCTCTACTTTTCTTCCTGCTCTCTTCCTTCCTACATTCTTTCTTCTTGTTTCCCTTTCTCCATTCCTCCTTTTACATGATGCTTCCATTGTCATTTGGACTCTCTTAACTTCCTGTGCTCTTTCATCTTTCCTTCCTCCCATCTCCTCCACTCCTCCCCACTTTCTTCTCTTCCTTTTTCATTCTTTGTTCCCTCTAGTTTTCTTTTGCTTGTCATTTTCCTTGTCTTCCCCCACTTCCATCTTTCCTTCCTCTGTTCCTCTCTTTCTTCCTTGTCTCAGGTTCCTTTTGGTTTCTCCTTACTTACCTTGTGCCCTTTCATCTTTTCCTTCCTCTTTCCTTCATTATCTCTCTCTTCCTTGTTTCCATTAGTCCTCATATTTCTTTTTGCTCTGGTCTTTCTGATGCTTTTGCTTTTTTCAATTAAAATGTTTCCGTCATTCTCTCTTGTCAGATGCTATCCTCTTTATCCTTCCTCCTCCCTCTGTTCTTCCCTCCTCTTCTCCTTCTTTATCCTCTTCCCCCTCCCACTATCTTAACTTCTTTGATTCATAGTTCCTTCTCTCCTCTATTGATTACATCATTCCTACTTCCATATCTCTGTCCCCTCTGCCCTTCCTTTCTCCAATTCCTCCCTCCCTCCATCCCTCCCTCTTTTATTCAAATCTCCTCCTCTTCCTCATTCCTCCGCTCCCTCCCTCTCAGAGTCGGACCATTCATATCTCCTCTCCTCTTTATCGGCACGCTCCATCAGCCTCTGTGAATGGATGCCTGAGAACAAGGAGATGAATGGACTTGCATTCATCCTTAGGTGTGTTTCATCACACTTGGACATGAGTCACACACACACACACACACACACACACACACACACACACACACACACACACACACACACACACACACACACACACACACACACACCTTCAGCATATCTGATGCAGGGCTCAGGCCAGTGTACAGTGTGGAGATGAAACTAAGTGGACCAGCGGCCTGCACTGTCACATCTGGAGTGATTGGAAAAATGGAAGGAAGAAAGAAAGAGGGAAAGGATAGAGCAAAGGAAATAAAACTGAAGCCACAAAGGGATGAAAGGAAAAGATGAAGATTTTAAAAGCAAGGAGAAGTACAGCAGGGGTGTTGAAATGAATCATTGCATCGCAATGCAGGTGTGGGCGATTCAGCATCGATGCATGACGGACCACGATCGATTATTGCCTACCGATGTCGCTTGTTGATTTTCCGGTTGCTGCTTTTTTTTAGTTTTTGCCTTTTTGTCTGCTGTGTTCAGATTCCGCTACATTCAGGAAGTGTCTTTTAAGAACAGATACAATAAAAAGAGGAGTTCATATATACTGTGTGTATATATATATATATATATATATATATATATATATATATATATATATATATATATATATCTGCTTGAATATGTTGATGAAAGCCATGTGTAGTAATATTTAATATTGAGGAGGTTAGGCATCATGATGCATCATGATATCGATTTGAATCGTTGACAGGATAATCGTATGCGATATCGTGAGACCAGTGAAAATTCACACTGTCCCTAGAGGACAGTAGCGTAAGATGGGGACAATAGATGGAAGGAATGACAGAAGGAAGAGAGAGACGACAGCAGAGGACTGGTAGAGGAGATGGTGGTGGAAAGCAGCCAGTGGCAGGGAACCGCGAGAGACAAGATGCTGCAGTGTCAAAGTAAATTGATGCATGCCGAGTTAACATATGCCATTTGGTGGACGCATTACAATGTCAGGAGTGTGTGCGTTTCCAGCAGTGGGTGAAACGGAAAAGATGATATAATAATGGAGTTCACACAAAACTGAAAAACAGGCAAAAAACAAACCACATACAACTGATATGAATCTTTAAGAGAGGTGCATTAAAACAGAAAACATAATTAAATTTTCTCTTAAATTTGACCTTGTTTTGACGAAGAAATGAATTACTGGATTAAAGCAGACTTGATTGATTTGATAAAGGCTGTACATGCCTGGATTGGGTGAAGGTGTTGAGAACTCTGTTGTTGATCAGCATGACGTTTGCACTGGTTGGAGTGTTTATCTCAGAACATCTCAGACACATTGTTTTTTTGCAAGTCGTAATACATTTTGGTTAAAACTGCATTACATTTTGTAATTCTTTTAGACATTACATAATCACATAATTGCTGTTTCAACAGCATTTATATGGCAACATTGTAGTTAAGACCTGCTCCACATTAAAACCCAGTCATTTGAATATTCTTAAAATAGTGGAACATACAGCTCTATCAGATGGTACACCATGATCATAACCCACTTAGATAGACGGGGTGGGCTTCATTGACTTGTGTGTTCTCAGACAAAAAAAATAGATAGTTTTGTTTTATTTGGTTTTCAGTAGGCGTAGTGAAGTTTGCATTTCTGCTACCACTTGGAGTGACAGAAGATTTAACTATTTATCCATGATCTTTAGACATACATTTAGACTTGCATGCTAAGTAGTTTTGAAGTTGCCGATTTACATATCCAAATTGAAGTTGTGTTTATGTCCACCTGATGAATGTGAGAACCAATATTTACTCTCCTTTTAGCTCTATTTTGGTCTCCTCCAACTACTGAGAAAAAAATGAGATGAGCGGTGAGAGGACCAAAACAGTAAAGTTGCGAGCTGTTGTCGTTCAAATGTGTAAGGATAAACCCCTTGATGGTTCATCTCGTTTTCGAGGGTTTCCCTGTAATATAACAGTCAATAGTGCCGTACTCCTTAAATTTAAGAAAAAGATTGGATTTGGATTAAAACACTACTGAGGAGCGAACAAGCGTTTCCTGGGTGAAAGTACTTTGTTCTTGCCGCATATAACGTTGGTGAGTGACAGCCATGGTATTGGAAGGAGGATTTCATTCTTGCATGTTTTGTTTTGTTGTACATGATCAAAAAACATTCCCCCCCTCTAATTTCTTCACAAATTGCACCCTGCATATACATGTAGTTATTTGAACCACTGTTAATATACACATATTTTTTATTGCAGCTTTAAAGTGACTCAGGTCAGTGGAAAATTGAGGTGTGTCCTTCAGTTGGGGGTTTACTGGTTACATATACGAGAGATCAGCATCACACCAATTTGCAAATTGGTGTGTGTTTATGTTCCTCCTGAACACATATGTTAATATATAAATACTTGCTCCACAATTTCTCCACATATTGCTCCCCCAGGTGACCTGTAAGTCACCATATCACCAAATTAGTGATAATTAGGATTGTGCAGTTCACCATAGTTTCAGTCATTCACTCATACAATAGTCTTTTTTATTTTTGAACAGCACAGCTGTTCTAAATGACAAATGGGCTCCTCTGAAAACACTGCAGCTTTTCTACAAAACATATGGCATTATTTGTATGGGGGAAATTCTCTCCTTTGTGGCATATTTTAAGGTAGACGGAAAGAGCGAAGGATTAGAAGAAAGAAGCGCGCGGCATGCAGCAACATTTCAGGGCCAAATTTAAACCAGGACATCACATTTGTGCTGTGCATTATGCGCCTCAACTGACAGACACAAGCTGTTTTATTAACAAATGGCAGGGAAGTAATGTCATTTCTGCATAAACTAAAAGCTATTTAGGGTTGTTGCTTCTCAGCAAGCATAAATTCAGCCTCTGCCATGTTTCCTGTTTTTTTGACACAAGATATCCACAACATTAATAAAATATGTTCTTAGAGGAAATGTGCCTAGTCTCAGTATGCAGGGTGGAGCTGTTCATCTTTGGTTTTTCTTACTGTCTGGGTCAGGTGTTACGCTAATCCCTCACTCAGGATTATCCGAGCAGCCGCATCAGATATTTGAAGGAAACGTGTCAGGGGATAACGAAAAAAGGCAGCAGCAGCAGTAAGGAAAGGCAACAGCTTGAGGAAACATGAGAGAGGCAGCTTAAAAGGAGGAGGAGAAAGCAAAAACAAAAAGACATTCAGCAGAACATTCTAGAGTTGAAGTGAACGGACCAGGGGCTCACCGGGCCGGCCTGTCGCTGTAAATCTACATCAGCGGATTAATGTGGCTCGAGCCCGCTGCGGAGGGAGGGAGGTGAGGGATTTGCGCGGTGCACCTGTAACCCTACCTGGTGTGCTGTAGCACTCCAAGACAAATGCACTGGGGAGCAACAGAGGGCGAGTGGTGAGAAAAAGGATGAAGAGAAAAGAAAGAGACAGTGGATACTGAGGTTGAGGAGGCAATCTGCACCGGTAGTGTTGCATCACCTGAGGATTGTTTGTGGTCTCTCTCTCTCTTCCTCCCAGTGGAGGATTTTTACTTAAGTAAAGTACTAATACCACACTGTAAAAAATACTCTGTTACAAGTAAAAGTCCTGCATTGAAAATGTTACTTAACTCTTGTGTTGTCCTCGGGTCAAATTTGACCCATTTTCAAGCAACATGGATGCATGGAAGTACATTGTATGGAAGCCATACAATGTTCTTGGCAGGTAAAATTAATATATATATATATATATATATATATATATATATATATATATATATATACTGTATAAATATATATATATATATATATATATATATATATATATATATATATATACTGTATAAATATATATATATATATATATATATATATATATATATATACTGTATAAATATATATATATATATATATATATATATATATATATATACTGTATAAATATAAGTTTATGGACCATGAATTTAAAAAGCGACCAAAAAAGTTCATTTTCAGTGTTGTCCAAGAAGGACCACAGGTTTATGGTCGACGGAAAGACAACCACAAGGGTTAAGTAAAAGTATTTAACTATCATCAGGAAAATGTACTTAGAGTATTGAAGGTAAAAGTACTCTATGCAGAAAAATCCTCACTAGAAACTGGAAACACAACACTTCTGTCAATCAACTAAGTGTTCAGTCGGCTGATCATTTCAGCTGTACCTATGTATTGTTGGGTAGTTTAATTTATAATAAAACATTGTAAACATTTGTCAAGTAACAAGTAACTAAATCGGTCAGATGAATGTAGTGGAGTAAAAAGCACCGTATCTCTCTCTGAGATGTAGCTCAGTAGAAGTAGAAAGTGGCATGCAAAGAAAAGACTCAAGTAACGTACAAGTACCTCAAATTAGTACTCAAGTACAGTACTTCAGTAAATGCACTTCGTTACATTCCACCACTGCTTCCTCCTACCACCTCCTTTTGGTCCTTCTTCGATGTCCTTTATTTCTTTGCCCTTGCCATCCCTCTCCCTCCCCCTCTTTCTTTCCTTTTCAGCCACCAAGTCAGCTCGGCTCCGTTCAGCCTCGGCTGCCTATTACCCTGCAGCCACTGTACATTTTTGACTTTGTAGGCTTTTAGCCTGGAGCCTCTTTGAATACCCTTCTCTCCTAAAATCCGAGCTGAATATTGTTAGAGGAGCTTTGGAGAGGGAGGCAATTCCTGATATGACTCTTCCCACTGTCAGAGGCTCAAGGGGGCTCAGTTAAGACAAGATCCTTACCTCACGCCGCCTCTCAAGGTTGCAGTGACTACAGCGCAGTGAATGCAATGTAGTCAATTAGGCAAAGGTTTGAATCCCTGCACAGGCCCAATGGGGGAAAGCTGAATGAATAACACTTTCCCCTCGCTAAAAGACCAGTGCCGGGGTGTAAGCACGCAAGAGCTTGGCCCCCAGCTGCTCTATGGCTGAAGTAGGATCACTGTGGTTATACTGGGCCACAATAAGTGCACTTGAATGAATGAGTTGCGGTGGCGCATGCAGCAGAGCGTCTACATAACGATCCATGATGCAGCACTATACGTGATGCCAGATCTGCCCAAATACTGACTTTGGTTCCAGGGTGAATTTTCTACGAAGAAATTGAATGAAGTTGATATATAAAAAGGCTTTTCAAAGTAAGCCCCATGTGTGTGTTTATGTCTCTAATGGCACTAGCTGCATCGATTTCTGTATCCTTTTTCATGTCAAAGCAGTAATTTTGCCAATGCTAAGCTAAACACTTGTGTAATTTGTATCACTGCCAGCGAGACTCATCTCTTTCTCTCAACACCGAAGGAAGCAAAATAAAGAAGCTCCCAGAGATTACTTCTAAAACGTGATCAATAAGCAGAGCTTCGTTTTAGATCTTGACTGGTCATATGATAAAGATTTGATTGTTTTTTATAAAACAACAGCACTGACATGGTAAACGGCACACATCACTGTAGTGTCTGTGGGTGACACAAATTATATATCTGAGTGTACAGCTTTCTGTTGGTTAAATTGCTGTTTTGACTTGAAAACAGAAATTTCCAGACCCTGTGCTATTAGAGAGACAAATTACACAAACGTTACAATGTCCATACTGTGCTGAATGTAGATAGTGACAAATATATGAAAACTCCATTAATACCACCCTTAAGGAAATTGCATTGGAGCCGTAACTCCACATTTGGGTCAAGCTAAAGTCATATTTAATAATGATGAATGGGAATAATTCAATTAGCTTGAGGAGCTGAATAAATGTCCATGTTTTGTACGTGTTAATGCAGATCGGGAATGAGCTGAAGCAGGAAATATCAGCATTTGCCAGATTACCTTAAATCTGGTGAAAATGTTTTGGTCACTCTTGATGGATGTGTTCCGAGAAATATAACACTTCTTTGGTGTAATGCATGGAAGCTGCCTTGGTCCCCTGCACTTCTGCTTTGTTTAGGTAAAAAAAAGTATATACAGATGAGACAAATCGCTCTCAAGTTGTTATTGCAAGCTGCCTCGGTGGAGAGTAATTCCTCTTTCTAAAGCTCAATATAGACAAGACAGAAACACTTTTGTTTGGCCCGGAGGCAAAAAAGAGATTCACTATTAAAGGAGTTTGGGTCTGTGGAGGGCTGAAACGATTCATTGATTTACTCGAATAACTCGATTACAAAAATTCCTTGAGGCAAAAACTCTGCCTTGAAGCCTCGTTAAATTCCTATGACGCGCACTATACGCGCAGGGATCTGATTGTTCCACACGGACCGTTGTTCAGGAAGCACACACCACTAGCGCGCGATACATTTTGAATTTAGTTGGCGCGATGGCAGAGAGTAAAGATGTCCAGAAACGGCAGAAAGTTTGGGATCATTACATACTAAAGGAAGAGAACAAGGTGCAACATTAAGTAGACCTGGCAGACCACAGCAGTACGACCTCAATGATTCAGCATCTGAACCGAAAACATCCGCTCCACGCTGTTTCACCGAGCGGCGCTGAAACAAGGTAACGTAGCCTAAGCAGCCGCTGATTTTAATCGCATACTGTATTTGTAGCGATGTCGTGATGCGGGTTGACTAGATATGATGTTTAGCTTTGATGTTTGTAAGTAGTAAACTTATTCACGTTCAACTGCAAGAGAGTATAGCCTAAAAAAAAAAAGAACCCCTTCACACACACATACACACGCATGCACCCTCGTCTCTCTCACTCTTCCTCGCGCACGGCACGCGTGCGCGCACGCACACGCACGCACACACACACACACACACACACACACACACACACACACACACACACACACACACACACACACACACACACACACACACACACACACAGGTTGCTAGGTTACCATAGCAAATAGGCTCACCCCGGAAATTATATATTATTTGTTAGTAGCCTAATGGTAAATGCTGCAGGTGTAGAAATCTACATAAAACAGATATTTACTTTGATGTCAGGGCTAGATTACAGCATCAAACTTAATTAAATGAAATTGCCAAATGTTGGAGTTGGAAAAAATAACTCTGTTCTTTTGAGCAATAAAAGCCAAATGCTTGATCATTTTACAGCCACATCATTTTCGTTATACATTATTTGTTTTGGTTGTTTAAAAACGCAAAAAAAATGGATCCGATTAATCGATTAATCGATCGATACAAAAAGAATCGATATAGCTGCAGCCCTAGGTCTGTGGTTTCTGAGAATTTGTTGTGCTCTCCTAAACTTTATTTAAAGGTCAGTGACCAAAACAGCAGAAAAATGAGTAAGCATGGCGTAGAAGTCAGACTTTTACCTCAGGCATTTGAACTACACTTGCTCCCTTTATCTCTAAAACTATTGGTGAAGTATTAAATGAAATGGTTTAGGACCAGCCTTGTTGTCTTATGATCCTTAACCCTGTAAGACCCAATTATAGAAAAACCTAAAAAAAAAATGATTTTACCTTTAAGATGTTGTTGTAGGAGTCCTTTGATGCAGAAATTAAAGAGTTTAAAAAAATGTTTAGGTATGTTTTTAGAGAAATGTTGTAATATTGCAACATTAGGCATAGTTGGGAGCAGAATTTCTGTATTTGTACTCGCGTTGTCTGAACAACAATTCATAACAACTAAGGGTTCATTTGCAGGTTTGATTGCTTACTTAGCCCCATAAAGGTATATAACATTCATAATAATCACACATTAGTCATATTTTTTATAAAGTCATTTATTAAAAAAAACTATTAAACAAGATATAAATCTAGCTTTTTCTATCAACTTCTTCATTCTTTTTTTTTTCTTTTCATGACTGACTTTAATTGGTTGTGAAAGTCCCAAAAACAGTTCTTGTCCTCTGAAAAGCAAAGGCGAACATCACACTTGCTGCATCACACTTGCTGCATTGCATGTTGGTGTATCCTTTACTGCAGTGTCTGCAACGTCCTCTCCCTGTCTTCTGTGGGAAATGTGCAACTAGGTCCTTGTGTACATCCAATGGGAGGTGTGCACATCTCTTGGACGGTCTCTTCTGAGCATTCAGAGGGCTTCTTGATGTCCCTGTCTGTGTTGCTGGGCTCCCTTTGCCTGGAGATGGTCGTCCTCTCTTTGGAGTGTTTGAAGTGTTGTGTTTACCAGGATGAGAGAGGATGCTAGCTGCGCCTGAAACGGTCTCCTGTTCATTGTCCATCCATCCATCCATCGTCGTCCGCTTATCCGTGGTCGGGTCGCGGGGGGAGCAGCTCCAGCAGGGGACCCCAAACTTCCCTTTCCCGAGCCACATTAACCAGCTCTGACTGGGGGATCCCGAGGCGTTCCCAGGCCAGGTTGGAGATGTAATCCCTCCACCTAGTCCTGGGTCTTCCCCGAGGCCTCCTCCCAGCTGGACGTGCCTGGAACACCTCCCTAGGGAGGCGCCCAGGGGGCATCCTTACCAGATGCCCGAACCACCTCAACTGGCTCCTTTCGACGTGAAGGAGCAGCGGCTCTACTCCGAGCTCCTCACGGATGATTGAGCTTCTCACCCTATCTCTAAGGGAGACGCCAGCCCCCCTCCTGAGGAAACCCATTTCGGCCGCTTGTACCCTGGATCTCGTTCTTTCGGTCATGACCCAACCTTCATTGTCTCTTTGCTCAATATCTTGAGAGCTTTGCAGTCCCGCTTGTAGAGGAGCCAGGCATTGACCACAGAAGATTTACATGTACCAGCGATGACAATGTAAGGCCTCTCAACTTCAATGTAGGTTCTGTTGACTTTGTCCCAGCGTGGAATTTTCTGCACAGGTTCAGGTCCAGCAAAGTATGACACAAGTGTGACGACCCTGTTGTCATACCATTTGACAGCACATATGTTGTGATTCCCCTCTACTCTGACGTCATAGCTTCCTCTCCTCTTTTTCTTCAAGCTCTTCTCGTCTTAGGTTACAGTTGGGTAGGTGCACCTGCCTGGCTGTTCCCACATAATGAATTCCTCCAATCAAGGAGCTTCAGGAATAATGGAACACAGGTGAAGTAGTTGTCTGCATACATTTTGTAGTTCTGACCTTCTGGAAGTGTGGAAGCAAGTTTCATCACGTCACCTGACAATCCAAGTTCAGATTTGGCTCATATTCTGTTGACACTGCCTTGGTAGACATCAAAGTCACACATCATGCCAGAGATTCCAGTTCTCACCCACACTTTGAATTCCCATGGGTTTGGCTTGCCTCGCATGTATTGCTTGATGCTGCTGAATTTCCCCTTGAAAGGAATCATCATCTCATCCACAGAGTTGTGCTCTTCTGGTACCACCTGCTAAATGCCCTAAATGTAAATGGTTTAGCCTATGCTCTCTACTTATCATGCTAAATGAAACATGCATCCCAATCACCAGCCATTTAGTCATACAATACTGCCTCGACATAACAATACTGCTTGTTATGCTCTCTAATTATCATACTGGGCTGTCTACAGAGACCATGTTTCTTACAGTGTGTTCATGGGACAGGCAGGATAGTGAGGAGATGTTTGCTGTATGTGACACAAATGTTGTAGCCTAAAATATGCATGACATCGCTTAGAGCACCTTTTAATAAACAAAATCACTAGCGATTACCCGTCGCTCACTCAGTTGCTCCACTGCAGGTCTTTCAGATGGTCAGAGCCTCAGCAATAAGAACGCTGGAGATGACGGGGATCTATTTTACTTAACTTTCTCACTAATGCAACAGTAAAAGTAGTACCGGTAAAATCATCTATTGTTTAGCGGTATCAGCTACCAACAGGCCATGGCATACACTGAATGTCTTGGTTGTCATTGAACAGGAAACGGTTACATCTTCGATATTAAAGCGGAATAACACCTTTTTACTAAGTTTTTTAGTTACTTTTATTTAATATATGTACAGTCTTTTTTATATTATACTTCCAATTGCTTGTACTCCCAGTCTATAGTGTCCATTGCAATGGCAGTTATTTACTGTAGAGCTCAATCTGGGTGGCTTTGGGTTTAAGTATGTAAGGAGGCATGCTCGGGATAAAATTAGATTAGACTTTATTGATCCCAAGTTGGGAAATTTCAGTGCTACAGCAGCACAATATAAGACACACAGCACACATACAGAATATACAAGAAATAACAAATAGGATAGAATATAAGAACAAATATTCAAAAGTAAAGGGAAAGGAAAGAATGTACAAATTTATATACGTGTATATATACGTGTTGAATAAAAATGTACAACCTACTTAAATAGTATTTATAAAATTGTAAGTACTAGCTGTAGCTGCGACGGGTAATTGCTAGCGATTTTGTTGCTCTAAGCAATGTCACGCATCTTTTAGGCTACAACATTTTTTGTCACATACAGCAAACATCTTCTCACTATCCACGAGCTGCCTGTCCCCTGAACACACTGTAAAAAACGCGGTCTCTGTAGACAGCCCAGGATCCACAAACACCAACAAAAACAAACTGCGCCAACCTGCACCATGAAACATAACAAACAGCGTTCCAGCCAATAACCGACAAGAAGGATTTGGTTTAGCCATCATCGCAGCAGCGTTAGCACGTAGGCTACTTCCACAAAAGCGCGTTCATGACTGTTTCAGGAAGCACGGAAGGGAGGGGGTTGGGACGGGAGGAGGGAGGGGGATGGGGACGGGAGGGGCGAGCT
>CM042438.1:5388155-5853155 GCA_023631565.1 Gymnocephalus cernua | reverse complement strand
ATGGCCACACCTGCTACACTGCAGCTGATCGGGATTTAGGAGAAGATTGGTGGACAGGTGACGGAATCAGGTGATGGGCTGAGGCAGGAAACTCGACGTAGGAGGCACATGTGGAATCACTAAAAAAACTACCAGCTGACTGGAACAGTAATTATTCAAGTAATAAATGTCACAGGACTGAGGATATAGGCAGTGTATGATCCTTTGGAGGGCAGAAACACTACCAGAGGTATCTAAGCTGCCAAAAATAAAAAAAATAAAAGATAAAGATGGGTATGGAAAATTCCAGAAAACATACTGGATCGCAAAAAATGAGGCTTAAGAACAAATAAGTAGGTATATTTGTCACAGTGACACAAAAACATTCTGCAGCAGTTATGCTAACACTAATATCCAAGCTGTGGTTTCCTACCTTCCATCGTTTAATAAGTCTTTCTCTTTAGTGTTTGTTTTCAAGGTTCCTGAGCCGACAGTTCCTATTTTCTAACCCTTAGATAAAAATGACCTTGTGAGTGTGTGTGCATTCAAGACGTGTGCAGCATCCAGATTAGAGAGGATCCAGTGTGATTATCTGGTGTGTGAGGTAAATAATTCACTTTCTCGGTCCGGCAGAGCAGATTAGTGACTGTAGGGCAGCTCCTCAGTGATAATATATGGCATACAGGAAGATATGGAGCAGGATAGTGCTGTAAAATATTGCAACAATAGTGTGATGCTTTATTGACCCCTGTAGAGATCTTTTTAAATTTGTGTTTCATTTATTAAACATATACAATGTAGTGAAACCAAAGAGGAAAAAAAAAAAGTTAGCATAATTATTCATAAAAAGAAAAGTATGCTTCTTGCTTGGTATCAAGCAGCTTCAATGACTTCAAAAGAAGTAAAAACTACTATAAAATATTTGAATGCTATGAAATGCTTACAAAATTGAAATCCATGCACTCAAGTTGTGCATTTCAAGTCAAATGCATTTTGTGGTTGTTTACAAACCAAAGTTGTCGTTGCAGAAGCAAAATTGGCAATACAGAATCTCAAAGACTAATAACATGAGTGAGATTGAAAAGGTTTTTTATCTTTTTCCAACACAGATGCATCATTTGTGTTTTATGTCATCATGTTAACCAGCTACCCAGGTTAGCTTCCTATCATTGTCTTGTACATGTCGCTGATCTTTAAACTAGCTAGTGGCGAGCATTAGGAGTGTTGAGATATTCAGAATTTCCATTTCAAGTGCTGGTAAGTTTGGTAGCAGCTGTACAGGTTAGCTTCCTGGCACTGATTTGTGTTGCTGTTGTTGTGTAGCATTTGCAAACTAGCTAGAGGATATTTATATATATATATATATATATATATATATATATATATATATATATATATATATATATATATATATATATATATATATATCATTAGCAGTGGAAAGTGGTTCCCATTACCTGTTGAGTCCTGGCAAGTTTAAATAAAGTTGCTACCTACGTTAGCTTCTGGTCACTTTTTTTTTTTTTTAACTAGCTGGAGGCTAGCATTAGCAGTGACAAGCAGTTCTATGTTGAGATTATTCAAGCATGTTTGCAAAAAGTAACAACACAATTAAATTCACTCTCTCCATAAGTAACAAAGTGATAGTTTACTTGTGAAACTTTCTATTTCCCCTCTTCTGCATTTTAGAGGGAGGTATTGATTTTTAAAGGTTTATTCCCCTCTACATGTATCTGACGGCTGGACTTTCCAGTTCCTGTTGTCATTTTACAAGGTTTCATTTGAATAATATAACAACCTAAAATATAATGCATTGCTGTATCTCAAAACAGTGTTAAGGCAGTTGCTTCACCTGGACTGGCTGCAATATTAAAACACAGCCTACGGGTTAACACATGAATAATGTAACACTGTTTAATATTCCACACTATAGGCCTACTTTTAATTTGAAAGCTGCATGTTTTTGTCTTAGTACATTCATCAAAGTTTTAGTTTGTAGTTGAAGTATCACAGTAATCTAAATTTGGTATGGCAAGTCTCTCTTTTAGGTTTCCTGCTGACGTGGTAATCAGTTTGTGAACACGTTGTTGATACAAAGTAGATTTAGATGAGAGAAACCCGTAAAAGGCCAGTAACATCACCGACCAGCTCGGCCATCATGAGTGTTAATCTGGCTGGCGTCATGCACTGTTGCGGAAAGTGGTGGTCAGCAGCAACATGCCACAGCTGCAGCTAATTGGTTTCCAGTGTGTGTGTTAGAGGAGGAATGGTAGTTTTAGGTTCACTGATTACATGAGCCAACCAGGAGTGAGAAGAGCTTTGAATTTTAAGTAGAGTGAAGCAATAAATGTATGAAATTTGTATGATCTCCTTAGGATGTCCCTGCATGAAGCTGCTTAATATCCCCCCCCCCTCATCCTCTTCTTCAGCCCCTTCTTCACACACTCGCACGCAGTCGACTTACAGGAGCTGTTACTCTTCTTATACTGTAACACGTCCCCTCCTCTCTCCATGTTAGCTGACGTTAGCGTCTCTGTGTTGCCATATCTCGCAAGAGTTAGTTAGTTAGAGTTAGTTGAGACATAAACAAGTCTCAAACAAAGTCAATTTTCTCCTGATGTGTCTGAAAAAATAAAAAAAATATTTTGCATATATGTGACTTGTGAGATTTTTTTCTCACAAGAAATTTTTTTCTTTGGTAACTATGGGGCGAAAGGATCGCTCATAATCTGTGTTCACGTTCACTCACGTTCAAACTACTCTATTAAATCTATTCTAATCTATTAAAATAAACTCCTGCTATACGTTTCACAAAGTATGAATGTCCTTGGAAACTATTCTTGCTATCCCTTTACATCGGATTCATTTCTCCATCTATTCCTGTGTAGTTGTTCTCCTTTCATTTTATATCTCCCGGCCCGGTTGGGGGGGGCTCCTCTTGTTTTAACTTCTCACAAAATGTCTGGACCATTTGCTGCTCACCAGCAGCATCCACTCTTTATTTTCTCTCTGTAAAAGAGCCCAGTAAGTTCAGGCCACCTGTGCCCCTTCGTTTCAACAAAGTTAAAATATTGACATTTAGCAAAAAAGCTATAAAGGATAAATGCTTCAGAATTGTCTGCTGCAGAAATAGAACCAGCTATAACTCAAAATGTCACCTCTCTATATCTCACTATTCCACTTCCATGTATGTGGATTCCTTATCTTGTCTCTGTTTCAGTCTTCCTCACCTTAAAGTATGGCGTTATTTTTTAGTCAAAAGTTATGAGCGTGTAACACACGCTCACGAGCACATTATGTTATTTCACACGCGCAAAAATGAACCTTCAGCTGGCATGATAAAAGTACTCGAGCACAAATTCAACAACCGAGAGGTGTAGGTAGCTGCGAGCGAGCGCCTGGCTACTCTTACTCTGCTTGTACAGTGGAATCCTGCTCGCGCGCAGCGGGCTTCTGCTCGCGGAGTGCTGTTTTGCTCGCGGAGTGGATTTCTGCTCGCTCAGCTGATTTCTGCTCGCTCGAGTACATGACTTTTGACAATTTGGGGGCGGAAACCAAGGAGGGCACTGACCCTCTTATGATTGGTCACTTTCACACAGGGACATCCTTGATTGACAGCTCTCATTACAGGAAGCACGGAGTCAAAGTATCTGACGGAGTTCAGTCATTCAGTTAACACTGCACAGTGGACGGAATGGCGGCGACACCTGAAGATGTAGGCGTAAGATTTGAGAAAAAAATCATTAAATATTGAGAAAAAAACTTGAAATACAACGACTTTATTCTCAATATTTAATGAGTTTATTCTCAACAAATTTCAGATTAAATTGCTATAACACTGTCAAACACACAGCCCCCATCATATCATCAATATCACTTACGCCTACATCTACATCTTCAGGTAGCTCGCAGCTACCTACACCTCTCGGTTGTTGAATTTGTGCGCGAGTACTTTTATCATGCCAGCTGAAGGTTCATTTTTGCGCGTGTGAAATAACATAATGTGCTTGTGAGCATGTGTTACACGCTCATAACTTTTGACTAAAAAATAACGCCATATTAAAGGCCTTTACACACCAGGGACGTTCAATATATTTGTTGTTTTTGTCACGAGTACTTTCAAACAGAACGCGAGTATTACGCGGCGATAAAGCAACATCATTTCTTTCCGAAACGAGGTCAATTTTTCTGAGCTTCCGCAACGTGAATAAAGACATCAACCAATCACGTTGTTTTGTTTACTTATGAGGATCATAGCACAACCAACACGGAGGCTGCTGTCCGAACCACTGACTGTACAGACGGAAAACTTTAGAGAGGGAGACGGGGCTGGAGTCTCCGGAGCTATCCCCCGTCATTCCACTCAGCAGCCGGGAAACAAGACACGGTACACATCCGGTGGTTTTGAGGAGGTGCAGCATTTATTTGTGCTCAAACTGCAGACTCTAGCTGCAGTACATGGCTAGGATATTTTCACAGCTAAACGTTAACTCTCCTCTGCTCTGATCTCTCCCTCTCTCTCGTCGACTCACACCGCATCTTCCATCACTTTTGTTGTTGTTGCGTTAACGCTTTATTAATGCGTTCATTTTGACAGCCCTAATTCAAACCATTTGTAAGGTCCATGATTTTACTCAAACCTTTGAGCTGTGCATACATAGAACCGTTACTTCTGAGATGAGCAATACATCCCTGAAACGTATCCTCATGATGAAATCATTGGCCAAACGTCTCCTGGAAAGTAGGCTACCAAAGCAGGAGGCTCCCAGTGGACCTCGAAGCTAATCTAGTGAATTTGCACACACATGGAAAAGGATTCAAACTTCAGTGTCGTGAGACTCACTATATTAGGTATACAACCATCTACCCTACAATGTGGTAAAGGCATAAGATATTTTAAAAGGCACTGGAGGTCAGGATTGGTTTTGCATGCAGCCCTATCGGTTATCATTCATGTCCCCAAAGAAATCCAGTTTCTCTTTTTTTATCCAGTAATGGAAACATTTTTCATCAAGCGGACATACTACAGGTAAAAATACATGACTTCTAACAAGAAGGGCATACCTTTTTTTATCCGTTAACCTTTAGGAGACACAGTTTTCTGTAAAGCACCATCAAAAATGCTGGATAGTCTACTGCTGCCATATGTAAAACTTCATGCTATGTAGGTAATCGAATCGGGAGATCAGTGAAGATTCACACCTGTAATGCTATGAAAATATTGTTATTCTTAACCTGGGAAATAGTAGCTGGAAAAAAATTATAAGTGGCCCTTGAATTGTCCTTAATGCCGAGAAGCCCTAAAGTGCCTCGGAGGAGAGCATGTCAAAATCCTTCTCCATAACAACTGAGCAAGAGCTGTCTGCTCACAAAGACTGTCCAATAGAACAGAAATCTCTGAAAAAGCTCGTAAGTGGACCTTGAGTTAATGGCTTTTTGACTTTTTTGGCTTCGGGTGAAACCTTGTTCTCAGATTTAGGCCTAATGAATGATGAATGAAAAGAGTAAACTTCCTGCCAGGAAGCATGTTCATCCTGCTCTCCGGGACAAGACAGGAGACAACGAGGACGGTAGCAACTCATCCAAGTCCGCTTCAAACGTCGTCCGAGGTTGGCGGTGTCCAGCTGCAAAGCCACACTAAAAGACAACGCTGTTTGATTGCCAGCGACAGAGTGATTTGCTTGGCTCTTGTCCCTGCAGCCTTTCCAGATCTCTGCTTTAGCATTCCAAGTAAGAAAGTGAAAAATGCTTCTTTAGACTCAGTGTATGTACTGTAGCTGTGTAACTGCAGATAAAGGTTTCATTTTTATGCATCAGGGGTGCTTGCGGGGATTTTCACTTTTGGTCCCACATCTGTCCCTGTTGTGTTCCCAGTTGTGGTTCTGGTGCAGGTTGCAGTGCTGACACAGTAACTACAACATTCAAGACAATACAACAAAATAGACAATAAACTATATACCAGATAAACCTATGTATCATGACAACACCATAAACCATCATACACGTCTCTCCCCAGCACAAAGTTTCTCCCTCCAGAAAGTTCAGGTACTTTTCCCATTTTCCCATGTAGACATCCAGTCTGGAAAACCGTTTGTATGACATCTTTTCAAACGCTGCCACCCTAACCATCTCACAGGCCCACTCTTGGATTGACGGCACCCCTTCATTTCTCCATCTTCTTAAAATAATCTGTCGGGCTATCATTAAACTAGTCTGGACCCAGCTTCCTATGTGCTTATCTATTCCGCTTAGGGTTGAGCCATCTCCCAGAACAAATTATCTTGGGCTGAATGGAACCTGGGTCCCTGCGACCCGACATAGGTTATCATGTACCCCAGGCCAAAATTCCTTGACCACAGGACATAAAAGTGTTTTATTTGAATGTTTTCATCATAATGAAAATATTAGTTTCATGCATAAGGATTCAACCTACTTTTGCTTTAGGGGGACATTAGGCTTAATTATACTGTTGCACTGCTAATTTCATGTACTCTGCAGCAGTGGGGGACATGCTCTTGATATATTGGGCTACATCTGTTTAATGAACACAGAGGAAAGCTATTATTCTTTAAGAGATGTATGTTTGTAAATGGTCAATCTATGCTATTGTTCAGCTGATGGTGAGTTTGCTTGACTCAAGGACAGCATATTCAGACTTTAAATAAAGCAGTGTGTGCTGTGGGCCTATAACCAAGGCAACATGCATGCAGGTTTTATCCATTTGTCTGACCTACAAATGAGCATTCAGGGGATTTTAATCAACAGCATTTCTCAGCCTTAGGTCAGAGCAGAACGATGTTAAAATGTGTTTGACGACACTTACTCCGCTCAGGTGTTATAAGACTTGTGTGTCCGGGGGAAGGTCTGCAGAGCGAACGTGCTCTTTTACAGCAACGCCCTGCTTTTCCAAGTTCATGTGTGCACAGAGCAGCTCCACATGAGCAGCTGAGGGTTTACCGCATTGCTCAAGGGTACCTCAGCTCAGCGGTAGCTGACTGAAGGGAGTGCTGCTCGTGCATTTTCTCTGCTCAGAGTTAAAGGCTCTGAAATTGTATTTACTATCTTATATAGTAATATAAGCAAGTAATGAGAGATTGCTGTATTTGTATTTTGTATGCGCTCTTTTGTGGGTTGAATATTTTTAGTTATAAAGGGGCGCTATGCAGTTTTGGCAATTTCTTTGCTGTTTTCTCGCAGGTTTCTCTATAGAGCTCCCCGTACAGCTTTGGGTAGATATAACTGCTGACTCCTCGCTCTGTCAGTCTGCTGTTTCCTCTTTCTCTGTTCCTCCAACGACGCTTTCCTAGCTTTCTGCTTCTTTTTTGCCGACTCAGCCATTGTTACCTTGTTGTTATAGCTAGCCGGTTCCTGTATGTGTGCAGTGCATCACATCGCGAGACCTGATATCACGCGATACTTCCTGATGCTGAAGCTGGCGGCTCGCCGGCCGAAAGTTGCAAGGTAGGTTTTTCCGCTCACAGGCGCTAGGGGGGAAGCGAGACGACCACCATTCAACACGAATAAAAGTCATATAACCATTCCAATGACTCCGAAGCTGTTCAGTTAAGGTAAATTAAGCTAAAAAAAAAGACATGGTTCCCCTTTAAAAGTAATTTTTTTTGCGACCCAATGGATGCAATTCCAATATTCACCTTTCTCTTAGCTCTGGTTTGATCGGACTAATTTGCAAATGCGTATTAGTCTAGAACCAAGGGCTGTTATCAATAGTGCAGACCAAAAACGAAAAGGCATTTAAGGTTGCTCCACATTGAATACTTGACTTGATACTTGACAGTTGATACAAATATTTGGTGATTTAAATCCAATATTCCGATATATCGGCAATTGAATGGACTTACAACCAATTTAGAGTAATGAAACATGACCTACAATCAATCACAGCAACAAAGAAAATGTGCTTCCGTTTTGAAGCAAGAAACAAATTGTAGCCGGGTTACAAACTTGCTCAAATTATAGCTTATTTTAGGCAAGAAATATGCAATACAGTAACAGAATATTGATTCCTCTTTTATTAGCACGGCCTAGTTTGACAGTTTGATCTGAGTTTCTGGTGCCATTTAAGTCTGGTTACTACGTTCAAGCAAAGCACCTCTGCCAGTCGTCTTTAACCTGCCTCATGTGAGATAAACAGTTGTGATTCGCATGCACAGGAAGAAGTATTCACATCCTTTACTTAAGTAAAAGTACTAATACCACATTGTAAAAAGACTGTTACAAGTGAAAGTCCTGCATTTAAAATGTTACTTAAGTAAAAGTATGTAAGAATAATCAGGAAAATATACTTTAAGTATTAAAGTGCTCATATTATGCTCATTTTCAGGTTCATAATTGTATTTAGAGGTTGTACCAGAATAGGTTTACATGGTGTAATTTTCAGAAAACACCATCTTTTTGTTGTACTGCACATTGCTGCGGCTCCTCTTTTCACCCTGTGTGTTGAGCTCTTTGTTTTAGCTACAGAGTGAGACGTCTCACTTCTGTTCAATCTTTGTTGGGAGACGCACATGTGGTAAGGACTACTAGCCAGTCAGAAGCAGAGTATGAGGGCGTGTCCTGACAGTACCTAGGTAAGGACTACTAGCCAGTCAGAAGCAGAGTATGAGGGCGTGCCATGCTAGCAGCTAGGCGAGCATTATAACGTGTGTTCCAAAGTGACCACGTGTGTCTCTGAAGTAAAGGCTGGACTACAACAGAGCTGTTTGGAGCAGTTGGTGAACAGTGTTTTCTGGTGGAGATGGTAAGTCCCTTTGGGGGGGACTTTGGACTTTTTCACTTTGTAAACCTATAACATGCACAAAAAGATATATAACACAATAAAGGAAAGGGGAAAAGCCAAAAAGCATAATATGAGCACTTTAAAAGTAAAAGTACTCGATGCAGAAAAGTCCTCACATTTTAATATCTGCCTCTTTAGCTGCTAAATGCTCCACTATGTTCACCAGGTAGTTACAAACTTTTTCATCACTTGTTTGGCATTTAGTGTACAGTCCTTCTGCTGCTGCTGGAAATGGCGTTGGTAAGAGTGAAGAATAGAAGACAAGAATAGTAGTAGTAGTATACTATTTGTCCTTGTACATGTACAATGCAATTAAATGCAGTCCTTTCAGTGCAAAACATCAGTAAAAGTGCAAAGCAGGTGAATAAATAAATATAAAAAGTGCCTCTAAAGTCACTATAAAAACATATAAAAGAAGAAGGTGTTTTGTTAAAAAAGAAAGTCAAAACACAGGCATACCACACAATAGGGGTCGGAATCACCAGAGGCCTCACGATACAATATCACAATACTTATTTCACAATACGATATTATTGCGATTTGAAACATATTGCAACATTCTGCGATATACTGCAATTTATTACCTTTTTTCCAAACTTCAAATTGTTCCCAATTTCAAATGATGTCCCCAAAAGGAAACTTTGTCAACATCTGTTTGATCTAAAAAGATACATTTCTCTGTTTGTTCATCTCACTTCAATATAATTGCTGCAAAATGGGATTATCAAGCAGATAAAATGGCCAACACATATATGATTAAAGATCTATAATTGGCGTCTGTGTATCGATACAGTATTGCCACGGAATATATCGCGATACTATGCTGTATTTCTTCCCCCCACTCCTACAACACAAACAAGATAATCACTGCGCGAGTCATCTCAAGTAGTGCTCAGTGATGTTATGGTTCTTGGATAAAACTGTTTCTAAGTCTGTTTGCTCTTGATTTAATTGTCCTGAAACGTCTGCCCGGGGCAGCAGTCCAAACAGAGATTGTCTGGGGTGAGATGGAACTTTTAGTATGCTTAGGGCTTTTTTGAGGCAGCGGGGAACTGTAAAGATAATCCAGGGAGGGGAGAGAGCAGCCAATGATCTTCTGGGCGATTGTGACGACCCTCTGGAGTGCTTTTTCTGAACAAGCGAGTGAACTAAAACAGTAAAAATATTGATTAGTTAGCTTTAACTTAAATCTTTGCTTATATAGGCACAAATGCAAAATACATAAAGATTAAAGAAGAGGTTTTCTGGAGAGCGGAGCGACTATTTAAATAGTACAGTAACATTCATCAATGCTGAACCGATCAAGCAATTTTACAGAGTGCATCAGCTTCCACCCTTCAAATTGATCCTGCCTGTTTTTTTTCGAGCGTGATTTGAACGCTTACTTTAATTTCACGGTGCTCTTCATGCCAACAGGAAGCATAGTTTGCATTTAGTTTATGGGCACAGTAAAACAAAACAGTTATGATCCTGTAACTGGTAATGTGTCGTCCCCCCCCCCACCTATCATTTCCTCTACAGTGTGTGTGGTCTAATTTGTTTCAGACCTCTTTATAGATCTGTTTTCGGAGACTATTTCTGCCCTGAGATGATCGTTTTACAGCAGCAGGAATATTACCATTTTCCTGTGGCTTTGACCTTTACCCATTCCTTTCTACTGGATGCTTGTAATGCTGATGTAAGAGGTGAACCCTCTGCTGTAACACTCCAAACAAGAACATGCATGCCGAATGCTTGACATGAAAAGTTAATACTGCGCAAGCCTCTGAGGATTAGCTCAGAAAATTTTGGAAGCAGGAAAGTGTTTCCCCCATTGCTGTTGCTATTTAGTCACCCTCTGCTTAGTTTATGTATGTATATATATCTATCTATCTATCTATCTATCTATCTATCTATCTATCTATCTATCTATCTATCTATCTATCTATCTATCTATCTATCTATCTATCTATCTATCTGTATATATCTATATCTATATATATATAGATATATATATATATATATATATACACATATATATATGTATATATATATGTGTATATGTCATTTAGGCCGGATATCCGTTGTCTTGGGCTTTCTTTTATTCTGACCTCCGGTGGATTTGTGAGGACTCTGGTTAACTGCTCCTCAGATCTCTGCAGGGTAAATCCAGACAGCTAGCTAGACTATCTGTCCAATCTGAGTTTTCTGTTGCACGACTAAAACAACCTTTGAACGTATACATGTTCCACCAAAACAAGTTCCTTCCTTAGGCTATTTTGCAGAAGCGCCGTTGCTCCGTCCGGCCCAATATTGATTGATTGGTTTAAAGAAATGCCAATAAGCCAGAGCACGTTTTGTTGGCACTTTCTTTTCCCATCCCGGAATGCTGTGTGGACTAGCCAGATCCTCCTCCGCAGCGCTGTGGAGGAAGGTCTGGCAATGCGAGACTACCATCTGCTTTGACATAATGTGCAGATACATTAAAGGTTCAAATCCCAAACCTTTGTTTTGTTATTTTGGTAATTGCCTCGGCTCAGGCGCAAGCCTCTCACCTGTATTGTTCTCCGAGGAACATCGCCACACAAAATGGGGAAAGAGTCCACCAAACGACTCCCATCCTGCCTCTGGGTTTCTATCACGTGTTGCAAATCTTCCTCAAGCACAACTCGAGCCTGAGTGTTGCATGGCCTAATCCTCACAATATCCGGAGGCGGAGGGGACATATCTTAATGACACGCACTCGACCTTTCTCCCCTGAACACTCTGATACTGTACAGCAAACTGCTTCCTCCCTTCCTTTTGCTAATTTCCTCTGCTCAAGGCACAAGTCCCCCGCCTGTGTTTGAGGTGTCTCTTTGTGAACATAGAGCACACGTCATCCCAGATTCAGTTTGGTTTCCTAATTAGTGGAAAGGTGGTGCAAATCAATGAATGCCTGTATTGCAGGAAAGCAATGTCTCCTCAGGGGGGAATTAAACAAGTGTTATTGAAAATGACTGGGCCGGTATTCAACAAAAGACAAATCCGTTTTCCCATTGCTTACACCACATTATTCAAGTTGTAGAGTAAGGGAAGCCTATAACAATTGGATAATAGTTCAGCGTTTGTTTCCCCGCCTCTTTGTTGCTGCTGATGAAGCTCTGGGCCTTTGGACCACCGTAACTGTCTCGGAAGGTGCAACATTGGTGGTCCACTGACTCTACCGCAGCTAGTATTATTTGCAGTGTCTTTAAATCAGCAAGTTCCACTGCACCAGTATTTTTAAAATATGTTAAGTAGGGCTGGGCAATATATCGATATTATATTGATATCGTGATATGAGACTAGATTTCATCTTAGGTTTTGGATATCGTAGTATCGTGATATGACATAAGTGTCTTTTCCTGGTTTTAAAGGCTGCATTACAGTAAATTATGTACTTACCAGACTGTTCTAGCTGTTCTATTATTTCCCCTTTCCCCACTTAGACATTATGTCCACATTACTGATGATTTATTTATCTAAAATCTAAGTGTGAAGATATTTTGTTAAAGCACCAATTGTCAACCATAGAATGTTGCCGCAATATCAATATTGAGGTATTTGGTCAAGAATATTGTGATATCTGATTTTCTCCCTATCGCCCAGCCCTAATGTTAAGTATAAATGTACGTTGAATATTCTTAAAAAAAGAAGCATTTTTGACATTGCAGAAATTAAAATACGTCTTTTGCTGTAATACATTTAAATATTTCTGATCATCCTGCACTTAGGCGTGTTTACATATTATCCAGCGAGACTGTCCTCCTGAAATACGCTCCCGGACATTGTTTGCAATGAAAATAAGGTGATGAAATAAGAGCGCCAAATCTTTGTGTAGGGAGGTATGTTGGGGTGGTGGATGGTTCAAACAAACACAGGACTTTGACTGGCGAGAGCAGGGTTCGAGTCTCGTTTGAAACCAAAAGAGTTTTTTTTTTTCAGCTTAACGAACGTCACGTTCAGCCTCACATGCATAACTTTTAGGAAGTGAAATAACGTCTGATTTGAACCCCAAACCCACAATCTGTTTCTAAACTTAACCAAGTTGTTTTTGAGCCTAAACACGACCAAACTGCAACTATTTCACAACGTTTAAAATCGATCGCGACCGACGTTCTCTGGTTTAGATATGAGCTTGTATTTCCTGCCACCACTGGGGGCGCTATTTTATGTCCCGCTCCTGTGGGTGGTATTGGAGGGTACGAACAAACGACCCATTTCGTCGTATGGGTTGGAGGACTTGTTGTCCAGTGCATCAGTGTTCCCCAGATAGGTGTAGTATACATATATGTTGAATATTCTTTAAAAAAATACACATTTTTGACGATGCACAAATTAAAATTCCTCTTTTCCTGTAATACGTTTAAATATTTTTGATGAGTCATCCTGCTCTCAGGCGTGGATACACACATATTATCCCTAGCCTCGAGCTCCAGTTTTCTGCTCGCAGATCAGTCTGGTATCTTGAGGCAGAGAAAATTTGGAGCCGTTCGCCAAACGAACAGGCCAATCAGCGTTGGTTTTGAGGTGGGTTTAGGTGTGATGCAACGAGGAGCTCGCGAGATCAGGATGGTCTCACGAGGCTCAGCAAGCGGAAGCAACGTATGCAAATCTGACCTGATCTAGACACGTTTTCAGACAGCGGTAGCCCTGATTCTGTTAGCCGCTCGCTAATGCTTTTTTCACTGGGATCCTTCTTTTGGAATATGGACCGGGAACCTGAAATGGGGCCTTTTATTCCTAAATTCTCGTTACACAAACGGCAAATATCCTTTACCGACAAGTTGCTTGCTTGCTGAGCTAACGAGCTATGCTTTGCCTGCAGCAGCAGGGGGAGCCTGGCTTCATCGTTGCTCTGTTGGTACGTCATACACTTCGTTGATCTGATTGGTTGATTTGGTCCGTCTATCACCAACATAGCTGGTGATAGATGGATGGTTTATCCAATCAGCTAACCAGTATTTTCGCCCCTTCCCAAACGTTCTCCAACGGAAAGTTCCAGATGGATATGCTGAGCAAATGCGAAGCAATCCATCTGGCGGAGTCAGGTTATATTATCCCTCTTCTAATGGCAAACCAGACTTGATCTTGTTAGCTTGTGTGTTGCAGTTGTTATTGGACGTGTGTTTGGATGTCAGATGTTAAAACATATCCATTTCTCCTCCACCACCTCCTGCTCTATCATGCAGATGAGGCAGGTGTGGGTGGCGATAAACAACTGAAGGGTCGTACAGAGCTCCAGTCACTAGGATTATTTCACCTACTTCAGAGCAATCAAGTTATTTTTTCCCGTTTTCTTGTATTTTTCTCTTTTATTAGGCCTATATTTTCCTCTTATCTTGCATTTATATATCAGTTAATATTATAAATATATGCTTATTGTTCTCAGTGAATAGTGTGAAAGTAAAAAGAAAAAAAGTTGTTCACCAAAAATAATTGAACAATTGAAATCTCAATAAAAGTGTGTCATCTGGCTCTAATGTCCAATCAAAATGGACAGTTGTCCCCCACTTCTTTATACAAAATCACCACATTTCAAACTGGTGTGGTTTCAAACTGCAGCAGCGACTGGACTGAACACAGAGTGCAGGGAAAGTTTAGGGCACAACAAATCCCGGGTAGCAGCTGACTTCAAACGGCTCAGCTTGCACTGTGGTTCCCCCCCCATGGCTGCTCTGTAATATCAAAGCTGTTGACAGTTTTGGCTCTTGTTCACACAGACCTTTTAAAGTTTAATGATACATGTTGCCTGCTTTGGTTTCAGGCCTTGTTTTTGACATTGTCATTGTGCATTCATGTATTGTTGTCTCTGCTGGATAAACACATTTCCTGCATGACAGCAGAGCACCTGAACGCCTCTCCATGTCAGACAGTCAGAATAACACGGGCCAACATGGCTGACAACAACATTGTCCTGTCAATTTATACATAGTCTATATCCATGACGTTCTACTTCCGGGACTGTTCAGGTGCTGCCGGAAATTCCGCCGAATGTTTTTCATTTCGGCCGTTACCTTCCTCTTCCTTTGTGGTGGCGTTCTAACCTCCGATTTCTGAGGACTCTGGTTAACTGCTCCTCAGATCTCTGCAGGGTAAATCCAGACAGCTAGCTAGACTATCTGTCCAATCAGAGTTTTCTGTTCCATGACTAAATTAACTTTTGAACGTACACATGTTCCACCAAAACAAGTTCCTTCCCGAGGCTATTTTGCAGAGGCACTGTTGTTCCGTCCAGCGCTTAGCCCCGCCCAAGACGATTGTGATTGGTTTAAAGAAATGCCAATAAACCAGAGCATGTTTTTCTCCCATCCCGGAATGCTGTGAGGACTCACCAGACCTTCCTCCGCAGCGCTGTGGGGAAGGTCTGCCAATGCGAGACTAATTTAGACTCGAGCTTCAACATCTATATGTTTTTACAAACTGCCAACAGCTCTGAGCAAACTACATTTCTGGTGCACATGAATGCATCATTATTGCTCTACGTGTTTGCTTTGGTGCAAACTGCATGAGGGTTAGTTGACTTTGCTTTTATTTCTTTGTTTGGTAGTTCAAGCTCACACTGACTGATTAAGCAAACCAGGGCCAGTAAACAAAAGTCCCCATTACCTCTGTTGTGTACTGGACACAGTTTGGTGACCTGCCATCCTGCCAGCTTACAGAGTTTAAAGAGTGGAAGTCAAAACAAATTAAGAAGTTGTCTGCCGTGCGCTCTCGTGGTGTCCATATCGGTGTGGAAGTTAATATGAGCTTCAGTCAGTTAATTTTTTTTTTTTTTTATGTTGCAGTTGCTATTTGATTCCCAATATTGGAGGGAATGATCATTTTTTGTGTACTTCTCATTTTAATTGAAAATCTGATTGTTTTTTGACACATATTTTCACTTTAACAACTATTATATTGTGGTATTCCATATTGAGATTTCAATAAAATTCAGATTAATTGTTCAGCCCTAATTTGTTTTGCTTGGGCTTCAAAGAAAAATTCTTCAAAGAAGCCTTCAAAGAAAAGTTCTTTGGAGCCTGGCCAAATGTTCATTTTATTAACCTCATCTTTCATCTGAACTGAATAAAGCTGAATGAAATTGAGTTGAATCATTGGATTGATTTTATGAATATACAAGAAATACAAGGATGTTAAAGTGAGAACACATATTTCCAGCACAGCCCCAAGATGAAACATCTGTTAAACTAAAATCAAATCATTATTGATGAACACCTACAATAACAAACCTATTCGTTACTATGGGGACCTGTCTTACAATAATAACCTACTACATTCAGAATCAATAAAAAGATATGAACAGAAACGTAGAAGGCCTGAATTGAGGCAGAAATGAGCTCAAATGATAAGTTCAAAGACGAATCCTGCGCTCTGTGACTTCACTTGACATGAGTTTCAAAGGGTTGCAACACACACACACACACACACACACACACACACACACACACACACACACACACACACACACACACACACACACACACACACACACACACACACACACACACACACACACACAGTCGGAGCCATATATGTCCATAAGCGAACTGCATCTGTACTGTCTGTTGGCTGTTTGTGGCGAATAAACTGGGACTGCAAAATACATTCCAGAGGATAAATTCATGCAGATAAATTGAGGCTAAAATGATTTTGTGTGTGAACAAACCTTAATGAATTGCATTGTTTAGTCAGTTCAGTCAGACAATTTATGTGGAGCGGTTTATTATACGTATACTGAATATGTACATTATGTATACGTTTATATCTGGCATGTGTTGGCTCTGCAAGAATGCACAATGCCTGGTGCAGCAGAGATTTAGGAGCGTCAGTAATAACTTCTACTGTACCCTACAGGTAGATGGAGGGGGGGTGGCGATGGGGCTGGGGCAACGTTAGCTGCAGCCCTAGTTCTAAAGACACTGTTCTCACCAGAATGAACCAAACTAAAGCACTCCAGAATCTACACATGCCCGGTGTGAAGGCCTCTTGAGAGGAGCCACATATGAATAAAACGTGTGGTGTACTCTATATGATAACTGTTGTTATTGTTAATAATAGTGACAGGAATAAAACAGGGTGGGGTAGCTTCTGTAATGACGATTATCACATCTGCTTGTAATGCTGCTGCAATCTCCATTCTACAATCTCCATTCAATAACCGCCCAGAGAAATTGATTCTCCTCTCGGCCCAGCGGGGGCTTCAGTATATTACCATACCTGCGCCCGGCCCATGTGTCAGCTCATATATACTGCCGCCCTGTCTTTCTCAATATTAGTCCCATCAGTTGAGCTGCCGTTGCCAGTCTCAGTCAGCGGCGAGTGACATGGCCAGCTTCAGATTATCTCTGCAAATGCATTGAAGTACCCCGGGCTGTTTTTCTGTGTTCTCTTACACTCTCTGTGTCCTTTGACAGGCTCGTAAATAATGCAGGAGTACTTTGCGATGATAACTGGCTTGGAAGCAAAGCAAAGCAAAACACACACACACACACACACACACACACACACACACACACACACACACACACACACACACACACACACACACACACACACACACACACACAAACACACACACTCTCACACTCACACTCACTCTCCCTCCCTATATCACTTTATTATGGTGCTGGAGTTTGTCTCATTTCAGCTGTGTTTAAATTCACTCTGTGACACTTCCCTTCGTCGGTCAGGTTGATCTTCTTCCTCAGTGCCCGGGTCATAGATACCAGCACATCGATGGACAGGTGTAGCAGGTTTTCTGCAGCATTGGGTAAAGTTGTTGCTTTGATCACGCCAGCACAAACAGCGATAATGATGCTTTGGAGCTTTACAGTAGGACTCCATGTTCATGAATTAATGTTAGTTGTATTTTTGCTTTTCCCCCTCTTGTGGAGTTGATCTGTCTGTCTGAGAGTGCACACAGGCCTTCATTCTCTCCATGAACAAATAACCTTGCCACTCATAATCTTTGCTCTCTTCCTCTAAGTCTTGTGCTAACACCTGGATAGGAGCTCATTGTAGTGGGCTGAGCGATATTTTATACTGAGACATCTGCCTTGGTTCCTACAGTGTAACGAGAGCTCATAATAGGGGTTTTAAAATTCCCATATTGTAAACGTTTTTTTATTTATTATAAAGCAGGTCGAAGTGCTGCATAAGTAATGTGAAAGTATGAAAACACCCAATCTACAGAGAAATGCGCCCAGCCTGTTTCAGAAACAGTGCCCTTAAAGGAACACGCTGACTTATTGGAACATTAGCTTATTCACCGTAACCCAGACAGTTGGACAAGTCGATACGTACCCTTCTCATCTCCGTGCGTGTCGTAACTCTGTCTGACGGCTCCACCGTTAGCTTAGCCTGGCACAGATCCTGGAGGTAACACACATTACATATACATATATAGAGTTTGCGTAAATATTGTACTGCATCCATAATATTTGTGTCCCTGTACCATTTTCTTCATGTGGACATAAATAAATGGTTAAAATGTATGTGTGTCGTCCAACGGAGACTCCGTTCAGGATCTCACCCAACTCTGCAAAGGGCTTTATCAGCGCAAAATGCATCTTTGTACAAGAACATCTAACAATTGGCGTTCTTCTGGAATTTGCGGGGTTGTCGACAAAACGCGCTGCTACGTTTTGTCGGGGTTGAACGTGGCCCTGGTCTTCAGGTTTGTCTCGAGCTTTGGTGACACTCAATTCCTCGACGTGATTAAAACTGGGAACAGGTTGGCGAGATGAGGAGGGGAATCACTTTCAGTTCAGATGGACCCAGTGTCAAAATCAGTGACAAATGCATCTTCAATACCTGTGGGATTTTGGGTCCAGATTCCGATCATGTGTAGGCAATTTAAAAATGTTATAGATAATATCATAGTCAACATGCTCTGTTATCTTGCGTCCCAGATGTGTGTATTCTTTCTTTATCTACATTGTGAAAACCACATTTCAGTTTTCTTACTTTATTTGATTATATCCAACCTGCAACTGAGCCAGCGATTTATAATTAAACCCCAAAGTTGTTTTGCCTCTTTTTTTTCAGTACGCAAAGTTAGATCACATCAGGAAAAAACAAAAGGGTTTTTCTCCCTTCCAGTCCTTCCCCGTCTTTCAGGCCAGAAATATGAAACTTCAGCGGCCAATATCATGTTTCATTTAGCAAAGACCACTGAGACCACTGGGCTGTGACCCTGTTATTTGAGAGCATGTGTAGACTCACCCTACTATAACATGTATCCACAGGAGACAGGAAAGGCTGCTAACATGGTTTCATGGCCCCATAGATGAGCAGGAGCCCTTCTCTGTTCCCTTAATACTGTAGCAGACGTTTTTACAAAAAAAAAAAAACATTTATTTTCCACTGTTGCAAAAGCATATCAAGTCTTATAGAAGAAGATGGTTTTCTGCACTGCATTGTTAGTGGATTTCTACTGAAAAACTAGTCCGTGTCTCTTGTCGATAGGAGGCCGCAGTGGCAATCACACTTGAATATTCGACAACTAGTTTAAATAAATTACATGCACGAATGAGCACTGCTCTTTTTTGTCCCCTTGTTTTGATTTCACATGGATGTATTGGCTTTTAATGGCACTTTGGGCTAGAGCAGGGGTGTCCAAACTTTTTTTTATAGAGTGCCAGATTTGATAATGTGAAGAGGGACACACGGTCATTCAGAAATACTACCGGGTTTCTACTGATACAAAGCTGAATGCTAAATCGGTGAAGTATCCCTTTAAGAGCACCTCATCTGTATAGGCCAGATGAGAGGGCACATTGCCAACTTTCAGTCCCCTTACATTTCGAATCTTGCACAAAAAATGAACGACGCCGCTCCTTTGTTTTCTTTGCAGAGATTCCTCCAGGGATTTAACCCGGCGGCGTTTCCGTCGTGCGCCCTCGTGTCCTGCGGAACGAGCAAAGCCCCGCAGATAACCACGAGTGCTCCTATTCAAACAATCAGCCTGAAGTCACGCATCTGTGCCAGAGATTGGTTGCGTATGGCCTCTAATGGGGCTTGTTCTCTGACACATGCGAACATAAGAGGGCTGGAGAGCGGCGAGCAGATGGATCCCCTCCTCTGTTTGAACACTGCGCTTTAATCAAGGGCCGTGAATTGCTTATCGGAGCCAAAGTTTGAACATTTGGCTAAATGCAGTGATCGTAAATACCCCTCCCACCCTCTTCCTCCTTCAGCTCTTCTCTTCCCATATGTGTACGGCCTTGTCTTTGGCACACTTTGGTTTGTTTTATTAACGCCGGCAGTCGATGGCGGTAGATGTGGTGCTCAGATGAGTCTCAGAAAAAAAAGAAGAAAAAAACCCTTTCTATTGGCAGATGCTCTGGTTTGACTCGACCTTCTGCAAAGCTATGCCACAGCCGTCTCATCACTCTTCCTCCCGCCGCTTCCCGAATCAACTGCCTGTTTCCCTCAGACATTCAGACAAGT
The DNA here is from genome assembly GCA_023631565.1 of Gymnocephalus cernua. Taxonomy (NCBI): domain Eukaryota; kingdom Metazoa; phylum Chordata; class Actinopteri; order Perciformes; family Percidae; genus Gymnocephalus; species Gymnocephalus cernua. The sequence goes on along the minus strand of CM042438.1, from coordinate 5,832,925 downwards.
CGAGTTGAGGAGGGATTTGTTGTGGCAAGCCGGCTTCTTTTCCCCCATCTTACCGTGCGTCAGGTGGTTTATTGGCTGCCTGTTTTTTGACTGGCAGCCTTGCGGGCAAATCTGACAGCAGGAAGACGAATAGTGTTGAATGATGAGTCTTTTTCAAAAAGGTTTTTTTTCTTTTCCCTTAACCTGAAAGACGGACGATCTGGCGGAAACCCCCCCCACTGCAGCACGTACAGAGAGGAGAGAGGCGGCGACTGTGCCGACTGTATTACAGACCCCGAAATAGCAAAGCTGTCGTTTGCCCCTCAGGATTATTTTTGTCTTTCGTCTTCATTCGTCCTCACCGTCGCTCTCTGCGCACACCCTTCCGTCCTTCTTCGATCCCTTCCTGTCCTCACTCCTTGCTTCGCTTCCCTTCCCACCGTCCTCCCTTCACCTTTTTCTGCATAAATCACTCCTTCTGTTCTTCCTTTTCTGTCTCCTCCTTCCTTTCTTCATCCCTCCCTTGCTTCTTTTCCCTCCTTCTGTCCTCCATCTTCTTCTTCTTCCATCACTCCTATGCCTCCTTTCCTTTTAGTTAGTGTTTTCCCTTTTCCTTTTGCTCACTCCATCTTTTCCTTCCTTCCTTCCTCACCTTTCTGTTACTGTTTCTGTTGCTATCTACCTCTCCCTTCCTAACACTTTTTTCATTCACACTTTACTTGATTCCTGTTTTTCTTTCTGGCCTATCTTCTTCCCTCTCTATGACCATTTAGTTTCACCACCCATCATTCCCTCCCCTCTCCTTCCTTTCCTATCTAGATCTCTTTATTTCCATCCTTTACTCTTTCTTCATGCTTTATTTCTTCTTCTTTTTTGCCCTCACTCCTCCCCTCGCCTGCTGTCCTTTCTTTCCTACCTTTTTACTTTCCTCCCTCTTTCCCTTCTTCCTTCACTCTCCCCCTCCAGCCTCCTTCATTCCTTCCCTCCCTAACTCCTTGTCTATCCTCGCTTTAATACCCTCACTCTTTTCTCTCCTCTTCTAGCCATTTTCACTTCTTTCCTCCCGCCACTACCCCCCCCTCTCCAGTTGTTGTTTTACTTATTTCCCTCCCTAATATGCCCCTCTCTCCTGCCTCTTGTTTTTTTTCCTCATTCTTCCTTCCCTTTACTACCATCCTTTATTCCCCCCATTCAACCACATTTCACTTCTCTCCTTCCACGACTCTTCCCCACTTTCTAATCTGCTTTCTATTGTTTCGTTGATCCTTTCTTTCTTCCCTCCCTCCCTCCCCTCTCCTTCCTCCTCTCTCTGCAGTGGATGACAGAGATTTACAAATGATTCCAGCCTGTGAGTGTGTTTACAGCCCGGTCTGTATTGACCTGCCTCTTCCACTCAGCCCTTCTCACTGCAGCACAAACACGCACGGCCCTGCGCACGTCGCTTCCCTTCACCATCTTCAGTACGGGCTCAGCAGCGATTTGCAATTCATACTTTTGGCCCAAACACACAAACATGGCTATTTTTAAATCAAAGAGGAGCAGATAGGGGCGGGCTGAGGTGATGATGCTGGCACGACATGGTGTCGCGTTCACCTCACACCGAGATGTGTTCATTGTGATTCAACAGGTGTTTACTCTGCTGTGGGGGACTGAAGCTGATGTGATGGTTGTGGGAAGTCTTGCTGTAAATATTCCAGCACCGCAGGCATGTCCTCTGTTTTTTTTTCTTCTCTTTTCTGAATATCTGAATATATATATCCTATATAAAATATCCTCCTCATTTTCAGGTTCATGCTTGCTTTTTCGGGTTTCTACTAGAACATGTTTACATGCTTTGAAGTTTTGTTCCTACTGTCTTGTCTACTTGCATTCAGCCTCTGTTAGCGCCCGTCTTTTTAATCAGGTCTGCAGCCTTGCAAACTGGCTGGTTGGTTTGTTTACAGAAACCATACCAACGCACAGAGCTGCTGTAAAAACCCAGATTGAGACACATATTCCGAATACGCTGTATACATGTCCAAGCAATGCCTCTAAAACCCGAATAATACCGGAATATCCCACATGTCTTAATCGGAACGTGCTATATTGGGAAAAAGGCCTTATTCAGAATATCCAACCGCAATATGCTGTTTACATGACTTGTATCAAATTCGGAATATTGTCATATTCAGAATAATAGTGGAATATTGGTGTGCATGTAAACGTACCGAGTGTCTACACAGGATGTGTTCAGGCACAGTACTGCTGTGAAGGTCATCTGTGTTTTAGTAGTGCATCATCCAATCGCTGAAGTTACACCCGTAACATGGAAGTAAAATGGTCTCGAAGCCGAAGAGTTTCAGGTTGAATGATGAGGGTAAACCCCCCCCCCCATGAAAGTCATTACACAGCCATTTGTAGACAGCTGTACTGATTAAAATAGAAGCACAGCTGATCTGAATAACGGAGATGAAACTCCTGTGTGTAGACAAGGTGGAAGATTAGGCGGCTGGTTCAAGTTGCTTTAGAACCAGACCAGTCAAAGCAACCACTTTATACGGCATCCAGGTAGTGATTGTTATCCTCGTCTCGACTACGCAACCCAGTTCACTTCCGGCCGCACCCACATGACACAAGGGAACGGGATATACGCATCGAAAATGTCTCAACATTATTAGACAGATTGGCATTCGAAGGCATGAAAAGAACAGTTTCCTAACGCTGTTTTTACGAAGACGACGATGGAAGAGTATAATTGTCAAATAAATGGAAAAAGCAAACCAAACTTTTCCAGCTTGTTAAAACAAATATTTCCAAGGAATGTTTTAATGTATTCAAGCATGTGCATGTAGACTCTTAAAAACTGTAAATACTTGTTTTAATTACTTTCAGGCAAATTGAAAATAAAGAATATACCGTATAAGAGTTTGTCTATAAAACGTCTGCTGGGATACGGTGTAACACGGTTAAAATAAATTGTATATTGCAGTTTAAAACTACCGCACAGTCGGACTAATGAATGATTGTGTTTGTGAAATAATTAGGTGTGATGACTGTAGTTACTGACTCCAGTGGAGTTCATTAACACTCTGCCCTCCAGAGAAAGTGGACTGTCAAATTAATTTAAACCCGACATGCGCACACACACACACACACACACACACACACACACACACACACACACACACACACACACACCCAGAGACCTGTAATCTCGACTCCCCTGAGGTTAAAGTTTAGCATCCTGAGCCGAATAAACACCAAGTCATTAAGAGAACACAGACGGAGTCAGAGAGAGACTAGTCTCGCTTGGCCAGACCTTCCTCCACAGCACTGTGGCAGAGGGTCTGGCGAGTCCACACAGCGTTCCGGGATGGGAGGACAATGTGCTCTGGTCTACTGGCATTTCTTTAAACCAATCGCAATCCGTCATGGGCGGCGCTAAGGAAACTTGTTTTGGTGGAACATGTGCTCGTTTAAAGGTTGTTTTAGTCGTGCAACAGATTCAGAACTCAGATTGGACAGATAGTCTGAGGAGCAGTTAGCTTTTAACCAGAGTCCATGAATCCACCGGAGTTTAAAATTCCAACACAAAGAAAGCGGAAAGCAACGGACATCTGGCCGAAAATGAGCGACATTCGCACCTGAGCAATCCCAGAAGTGAAACGTTGTGTATATAGACTAGAGAGAGGCTATAAGACACCTCTCTCTCTCTCTCTCTCTCTCTCTCTCTCTCTCTCTCTCTCTCTCTCTCTCTCTCTCTCTCTCTCTCTCTCTCTCTCTCTCTCTTTCTCTCTCTCTCTCTCTCTCTCTCTCTCTCTCTCTCTCTCTCTCTCTCTCTCTCTCTCTCTCTCTCTCTCTCTCTCTCTCTCAAATTCAAAGAGGCTTTTCAGTATTAGCATGACCATATTGACACACAATATTGCTAAAGCACATAAACAGGGAAACATTTAACACATTTTTACATACAGTTGTACAGTAGGATGCAGGCAATAACACATTATCTTAACATTCGTGCAAAAGCAACAATCATGTCAACAAAATGTAACAATGAGAACAAAACTGATGGATATCAGCAACACGTCTCTCTCTCTCTCCCGTTGTCTTTTTATCCTACAAATGAATCAGTGTTATATTTACTCACCTTGACTCTGCTCTCACCCTCCTCCCTCCGCCGCCGCCTCATCCGTCCGCAGCACCGTCTCTTAAATTACAATTAAGGTAATGTCCATTGAAACAGTCACCTTTTAAGTCAGTGTAGAGCCTTTGTTAATTACTCTGAAGACACTGCAGGAGACAGAGGTGCTCCGAGCGTCTCATTAATCTCATCTCACTCTCCTCGTGCACTCTGCTGGATTTGTATGCACTTCTTTGCCGTAACAAACCCAACTTTTTTTGTTGTTGTTTTTTGTAGCTTGATAACGAGGCGTTTTAGCCAGTAGAGTTTTGAAATGTGGCTGAACAGAGGTCCGACGAGCCGAAAACAACTGTGTGGGTGAGAACACGGTATTAATTAGCAGCAAGTGTTGGCTTTAAAAGAGGTAAGACAATTACTGTTTTCATGCAACACAAGCAAACATATCCTCCTGTACACGGATACAGAGACGCCAGAACAATATCACTCCATTTTATTTATTTTGTTTCAAAGAAGAAACTGGATCAAAATGAACATGGAAAATAATTGGCATGAGTAGGCACTTTAAGTCAATTTACAATGATTGCATGAAGCACATTAAGACATTACCAGCAAGATACGAGAGGAACACAGCCTTGCTTATTTGAATCAATTCCTCATTCCTCATGGAGCATCTTTTGAATGGTTTTGTTTGAATGGCAACATTTCCGTATTAATTCCAAAGTAAAAAGTATGGAATTACATTTTTGCCAACAGAATACGAGACATGGGGGACTCGAGTCACATGAGTTGACTCGAGTTAGACTCGAGGCGCAAATTTTAGGACTTGAGACTTGCTTGATAAACATTCATAAAAGACTCGACTTGACTTTGACTTGATATTCATGACTTGACTTAGACTTGAGTCAAATGACTTGAAATGACTTGACTTTCTGTTTAATAAATATATATATTTTTCCCCTCTGATATTGAGAAGGAGTTAACTTTACGATTTTAGTGCTGTTGCATGCGCGGGAACCCGTTGATATGATGACGCGCCACGCGGCGGCAGACCTGCAGTAAACGAGACTGGCTACGGCTGTTACTTAACGTCATGGATTCCTCTGCACCGAAATAAATAAAGTTTGGCTATAAGGATTACACATCTGACCAGGCAAAGAAGAAACGAACGGCAGTTTACAAGGTCTGCACTACAAAAACTTCCGATGTGAACCACCACCACGTCGAATTTCATCAGACACTTCAAATCGGGAGAGATTCAGGTTCCAGTCTCCATATTCAGCTGAACCACTATCTGGACACTTGTGATGAACAGAACTCCCTTCAGTTTTGGGCCATGAATAAGCACAACCTCCCCCTCTTTGTTCAAGGTGGTGGTAAGAGCGAATACAACTAGACACACACACACACACACACACACACACACACACACACACACACACACACACACACACACACACACACACACACACACACACACACACACACACACACACACACACACACACAGATGTAAGTATGTGAATAAAGCTAGCTAAAATTACGTAAAGGTGGTGCTACTACTTAAAGAAGTTTTTTTTCTTTAAGAGAAGGAAAGGTTAAAGGATGTGTTTCTGTCCCATAAAAGTGAGGCATGTTTGAAGAATATTATTTGACTTAGAAACCATTATACTTGAATTGTTTGAATGAATTTCATGATTTGATGTCATGTTTGAGGCATATTGAACAAATATGTATGTTGATTTATTGTTGGGCTAATATCAGTTTTAGGCTGTGCTTTTTTTCTGATTAAAATGTAACTCCAGCAGTTCATAACCACTGTCTTTAGCTTGTGTAAAAATGGAAACTTTTGTATGACTTGACTGTGACTTGCTTGACCAAAGCTATGACTTGACTTGACTTGCTTGATTGTCACACAAAATGACTTGGACTTGCTTGAGACTTGAAGGTTAAGACTTGAGACTTGCTTGTGACTTGCCCATGTGTGACTTACTCCCATCTCTGCAGAATACTGTATAAACATATCAGAGAAACATAGTTCCAGAAAGAATTCTGTGAATGGAGTATTGTCCTAAACAGACAGAAAACAAATACCTGCAGATGAACATTATCGCCTTAAAGTGCAACTTAACAGCAGCTGAAAACTTGTTTTTTTGCAGTGATGTAGAAGTGTACTACAGGGTTTGTATGTAAACGGAGACATCAGTATTGGATGTGGTTACAGGTGCAACAGAGCCCACACCCAACCACACCCAACAGTGAGGTCATTAGGGCTGGGTATCTTTTAAAAAATGTTGATACCAGTAGCGATACCAATGCCATGACTTCAATACCGGTTCCTAAACAATACTTTCGATACCAAGTTAATAAAACAAAACAAAAATTACGACATCACACATTACTGCACAAATCTTTTTATTTATATTTCAGCTCCTACTATGTGAGCCTCGTCTCTGTGAGTAACGTAGAGTTTGTCTTGTGTGTCTCTACGACGTGTAACGTTAAACAGCCAATCACACAGTGAGTGGTAGCCACTCACTGTGGTTAATTAATTAATCTACTCGCATACATACCTGGACACTCTTCTTCTTTTTTTGTGCGATAACTTGATCCACCACTTAAATGCAATAATTTTAATTTAACTGCTAATTTACGCTAAATGTCATCTATTCACTGTATAATAACACAATGCCATATACAGTCCTGTACAGTTCTCTACATTTATCTTATTTGATTTTATTTTCCGTGAGTTTTATTTGTATTTCTATTCTTATCCCTACTTTATATATTTAGCTAAGAGTATATTGTTTACTGTTTGTCTACTTTCTATATTTAGCTAAGAATTTCTTCTTCTTATTATTATTTATTGTTTACTTTCTATTTTTAGCTAAGAGTTTATTGTTTTATCTTATACTCTTTTTTTCTATACTGTTTTTTTAAAGTGTTTTGTAAGTTGCTGGAAATCCAATTTCCTTGCAGGAGTCATCCCAAAAGGATCAATAAAGAGAAGTCTAAGTCTATTAGATATTGGTAGAAGCTTATTGGCTCACTGACACCGATTTACGCCTTAGGTATTGAAATTGGGTATTGAATGACGAGGCATTTTTCGATACTTTATACTTTAGAGGCAATTCGGTTGGTGCTTAAAAAAAGTATTGAATTCGGTACCCAGCCCTAGAGGTTATAGTGTACTGACACGCCCTGCAGAACACTTCTACACCAACACAGCACAGAAATAAGACTTTCAGCTGCTGTTAAGTTGCTCTTTACGCTCAGAGACAGTTCGCAAATGAGACTTAACATGTATGTGTGTCAATGTGACATTTTCCATTTGGTTTATTTCTGTTTTATGCATGTTCTTGCTTCTTATAGCCTTTTATGGGGTATTTTTAGATACAATCTTTGGGTCATATGCTACATACAATGGTTACCATTCATTAATGCTAGTCACTAGTCTTGCATTGCCAGACCTTCATTCACAGTGCTGCAGATGATGGTCTGGCTAGTCCACACAGCATTCTGGGATAGGAGAAAAACGTGCTGAATGAATGACGGGAAACGGTTCAATGGCCTTTCATTTCTATGGGAAAAACACTTCTGGATCCAGAGCCGTTAAAAGTGGGTTGAACTGTATTGCAGTTGTGTAAGGTGCTGCTGTTGCCCCCCAATACACATTCACACTGTGTTTGTGTGGATCTGTTTATGCTTGTCTGCTTGTCCTGTTTGGAGGGCTGGAGGCTTTTATGATCTGTTTTTATGCGTGTATGAGTCTACATCCCCCCCTATTTCTTAGATCAATTTAGTTTTCAAACCAGAAAATAAAGGATTTCACCAGCAACCTGCGCTGTAGGCCATATATTTGGAGTTGGCCAATTACTTACCTCGATAGATGCATTCACGCGACTCTCAGCATGCACGGCGCCGGCTCCCCTGCACCATTCCCACTGCCAAAATTGTTTTCATGCAAAGATAGTGAAAACAACACAAAATGATGCATATATTTCAAGGAAAAATAGGAAAACCTGTTTCCTTTTTAAGAGGAAAATCATTAGTGAAATGAAAGCAGAATATGGAGGAAGCAGAGGTGTTTAAGTCACCGAGTGAAACAGGCCTGCAGAGATTTTCAGCCCGTGAACTAATGATCGCCTGTCATCAAGATGAATTTGGGTGGCATTTACGTTTAAATGGCTTAAAGTAGCCCTCTGCATTGCAGCTCTTGTCGATGGAGAGGATTTGAAATCATTGGAGCTCATGAATGAATTACAGACATTGTCTGTTTATTCCTGAGAGTTCAGACCGCCTGCTTTCTTTTGTTTACGACTATTCAACTCACATCTTTCTCTCAAGGTGTCCAGCATCCATGTTTGTCAAGGTCTTATAATATTTCAGTGAGAATAACAAAGTCCACAAATATTAACTAATTTAATTTCTCTATCAGTAGGCATATGTTTGCTTCATATCCTTTTCTTTCAAGGCACCATAAAGCAGCTGCTGAAGATATTTTAATTTGTGCATTCTTCTTATTGCTTATTCGCATCACATGCAGATATTTCCTGGAGCTACAGTTTTGTTTTATTAGCATATAACACTGCACATCATCATTTGTTATCCATCCTTCAGAATAAAAGAGCGACACTATCTTTGTCATTCAACATTCATACATGGAAAAAAAAAATAATTGCAGACAAGGTAGTAGTGATACAATAGAAAGGAGCATACAACTCTCTCTTTCATGTCTACTGCAAATTACTTATGGACCATATGCACCAAGTAGCACTTGTATTTTTCATTTTGTCAATTTATTGAACATGTTAAAAAACAAATACAAACCCAAAGTTAAAAAGAAAAAAAAAAAAACGATTTCATGAGTAACATAATAATAATAATAATAATAATAATAATAAATTGAATTTATATAGCGTTTTTCATAGACTCAAAGTTGCTTTACAGCGAGGTAGATAACAAAAACAAAACAACAAAAAAAGAGAGAACAAGAGAAAACAAAACAAGATTCAGGCACAGATGAAAAGGGAGGGGGGGCGGGGGGCTACAGATAGGCAGAGGTGAAGAGATGGGTCTTGAGGCGGGACTGGAAGATGGTGAGGGATTCAGAGGAGCGGATCTCTTGGGGGAGGGAGTTCCAGAGCCTGGGAGCTGCCCTGGAGAAGGATCTGTCCCCAAAACTGCGGAGTTTGGACCTGTGGATGCAGAGGAGACCGGCTGAGGTGGATCTGAGGGACCGTGAGGGTTGGTAGGGGGACAGGAGGTCAGTGAGGTATGAGGGGGCCAGATGGTGGAGGGCTTTGTAGGTGAGGACCAGGATTTTGTAGGTGATCCGGTGAATATATACATACATATAAGCAACAACTTAGCATCTCGGATAATATTGTTCATTTTCAAAAGGGAAGAAGTTGAGAACTTTTCTAGTCCTACCCCCCTCTTCATTTTCATTATTCATAATAGAAATTAAATTCACATTCATCATTCATTCGCATGTCCATGTTTCACTCAGTCGGTTTGAACAAATCAACTCTTTTAGACAAAAACAAGAATTGTATGCAGTTCATTGAAGCTTTTTGGTTCTAAATGAAAATCTTAATATAAAATACCTAGTTAGCATAAACAGCAATAGCATCTCCTATAAAAAAAATTAAAAAAAACATCACCACAAAATCTAAGGTATTGTAGTGGAAAACCACTACAGCAAGGCACACTTGGCACCACAATGTCTAACAAAAATCTAATCTTATTCTAGGATGCACATGAAACCTCATCCGCATCATTAAAACTTCGTGCTACAAAATGAACAGATATTTGTAAAATAAGTTTCAGTTACAGTGGCAGAAGCCCACACCTACAACGCACTACCATGGGCACAATGTAAAATATTCACCAGATATTTAATAATGTATGCTACTGTCTGCAACAGCAAATTAACTCATGTTTTATAATCAGATCTGGGAAATGTTGTCCCTAGGCTTCCTGTTTATTTGAAGACAGCAGGCATTAGTTGTTGGCCCAAATCATCTGCTCCTTACTGCATAAAAATAACTCATAATAATAACCTCATGCTGTAATAATAAACGTTTTCTTAATATAAAATATGGAGAATTTCCTAATAATGAGCTGCGGTCGTAGACAGTGAACAGTCAACAACAACTTCCTCTTTGATCTTTTCATCCATCTACATGACTTTGGTTTATTTTTGAATTTTAATGCGACTCTTGCCTGTGGTCGTTACCTTTGAATCGTCCGTGTCTTTTGAATATTTATTTGGAAGCTTGCAACTTTTTATGAGCATAGCTTTTCACTTTTAAACCTTATTCATACCAACGTTGATATGTGGCCCCTGCAATAAATGGATGCAAAGAAACGAAGAACGGCACTTTATTTCAGGGTTGGAGGATTTGACCACTTGAAATGAAACCACATAGGATCTTCTCTGAATGTATTATTAAACAACATCCCTTAATGTCTCATTAACAACCATCAGCTTTGTTCTGTGTAAAAACTTGGAGAAATGGATTCAGCATCAATTTGAGTAATTGAAGATGTCGCAACAAAGTCGGGCTTGTTCCCATCTTCATAGCTGTCAAACCGCTCTCTGTCTTCGTGTTTCATTGTTTCCCCCTGGACAGCTTTTGATGAGTTGAGTTACAGACCAGTCATATGGGAAAACAGGGCTCTGTGGGGAAATGAGCTCTACTGTTTCTAAACTGAGCCAAAAGAAAGCAGGAGACAGATCACTGAAGCTACATTTTCTAGTTGTCAAGCAGAATCTTACTCATATTTTGGTTAATTAGCATTTTCACTGTAATATATTTAGGAGAACCCCTCAAGCATTTTTGTTTTGTTTTTGAGATTATCTTTTGGGCATTTTTAGGCCTTTATTTGGATAGGACAGCTTAGACTTGAAAGGGGAGAGAGAAGGGGAATGACATGCAGCAAAGGCCGCAGGTTGGAATCGAACTTGCGGCCGCTGCATCGAGGAATAAACCTCTATATATGGGCGCCCACCCTACCAGGTGAGCTAACCAGGCGCCCCACCTCGTATGCATTTAAAGCAAACTATTCATGTTTCAACAGACCTTCATGCAACAGAAGTTAATTAATCGTAGGCCAGGTTGCCTCTGTTACAAACAGGACTGTGATTTCGTACAAATGTCAACCATCATAGAAAAGTCCCCTGTTATTTTTCTTCTCAATGCTACTTGTACTTTCCATCTGTACTGCAGTAGCCACTGTAGCCTATTATTTCTTTATCTGACATAAAAAAAATTGCATCTCAAACTGGTTGCCATAACTTTTCAAAATGTTTCAGCCTGCAGAGCCCCTTAGCAGAATGTAAGTCTTTTATCCAGTAGATACAGAAACAACAGAATTAAATGGTGTCTCAGACATTCAAGGCAACTTAAGATGAAATTACTTAATGACCCAATTGCCCTGCACACAAAGTGCTAAAAGTGTTCTCGACTAGGAAAGGCAAACATAGCTGCATTTGCTGTCCCCAAGAAACGTGTCTCCGACTGAGATGGAGCTGCAGAGCTGAGGCACTGAAGGCTTTGTGTGAAATGTGATTTTTTTTCTTTTCTTGTTCTTTTGGAAGAAGATAATGAAAGTTGGAGTCAGAGCAGCAGAGGTGATGTCGTAGGCAGAAGAGAAATCTGTGTTAAAAGGCAAGATGATGCTCGGAGCTAAAAGCACTTTGTTGTGACTAAACCTAAACAAAAACTGCATGTATCAGCAAAACAACAGGGAGTCAGAATGGACATTAATCAGGAGGTGATGTGTATTTTAACTGTCTTGCGCTGCTAAAAGCCTTTTTATACCTTCAGGTCAAAAGGCTCTTGGACTCAGTCAGCAGTTTAAATGTAAGTGATGTAAAAGAATAGAAGGTCAATGGGTATAGATGAAAGACGGTGGTTGAGTATAAAATAGTGTCTAGCTCTGCTGCTTTTACATCTTTATTGGCACTTCTGGGAAATTTGTGACCATTTTGGGTATAGGATTTTTTTTGCACCTCTTTTCTTTGTAAATTAGATTTTTACAGGCTGAGATGGGGCCACCATAGTCAAGAGTAAATGTCAAAACCTAAATGAGTGTGATGAATGTTAGTACCTGTTTTTGAATTGCTACACTAGAAGGCGGTGCAAAAAGCCGCCTCCTGGTTGCATCATACTGATATTTCTCCAAGACCTCTCTTATCTTTTGTTACCTCTTTTTGGTATCTTTGTAGTCTTGATGCAATGAATTATACTTGGAAAAGTGAATTGGCATCAGGGATACTGCTCTAGTCTGGTTTAAATCTTATTCATACGGAACGTTTTCTACAGTGGTCGGTGATGCCGCCTTTTCTGTTGCCTGTCTGACTTCTGGTGTTCCCCAAGGTTCCATACTTGGCCCCCTATTGTTCTGTATCTGCAGATTACATACATTAATGTCTCATTCAAAACCAGTGAAGAAGGCAATTTTCATCAGCTTTTATGTTGTGTGTCAAAAAATAAAGTGCTGGATGTCCGAAAATGTTCTCCAGCTAAATGAAAACAAATCAGCAATTCCTTCTTTTGGTCCTTCAAAGTTTATCATAATTTTATAAAACGGATTATTTAAATTCATTGTATTCAAACAATTATCTAGTGCCATGAAAGTACAGGATAAAATAAAATACAATCAAACTTTTCTATTTAGCAGATTCTTAATATAATCTGCCTAGCATCAAAATATAGATAGTTAAATGCAACATCCTATCTTATTTGTTACAACAAACAAGTGGCAGTGTTTGTGGGTGGGAAGTCCGTGATGGATGACGTATTTGGGGGGATAGTGTGCAGCCTTCTGGTGAAGCCCTGGCAGGTGAAAAGAAGTCAATCTCTCAAAGATAGAAGATATCTGTGTGCAGCCTCCACAGGGCAACATTATTATTAACAATGACAATAACTGAAGTGCAATGAAAATCTTATGAATAAATAGAATAAAATATTTTTTAAAGCATGAAACCTGATTTGTTTGTGCAATGCTCAATCTTTTCAGCAACATTGACACATGAGATGACAACTGGAACTGAATCAGTTTAGTTTGCATAATGGCTCCAGGGACAAATTTATCACAAACACACTTTGTCATAATTGGTGGCACATCTTTTCATTTCACTTGCTTGTGTGTTATAGAGTCTGCATTACATTTTGAAATGATCGAAGATGTATTGAGACTTAAATGCATGTTGATGTTTTTGCTGTCGGCTCAAAACAAGAATATGAATGCGAAGTAGACTTTTTCATGATTTAGCAGGTTTTAGAAGACTTTCTCACCACATACAGTTAAATACAATGTTAATATTAATATCAAGCAGAAAAACTTCACACATTTACAGATTTCTGCATTAAAATGGACCTGCATACAAGACTACAGAATATAATGAAACTAGACTCAGTGATTGCTCACAGGGAAGTTTGACCCCCTGCAGGCGCTTAACGGTTTTGAGGGGTCAAAAGATTATTTAATGAATGCTAGAATTTACATTTCTAATATGCCCACATATTCTTTGTAAGAAATATCTGTTTGCCTCTCAAATCACATGTACAGTACTTGCAGCCTCTAGGCCTCTCTGGTAATAAATCAAGTGGCATCTTGCTATAATGGAAAACAAGAGTGGTTTTAGTTACATGCAGCAGTCAGTTTGTTTTTAGCAGTTGGAAGTGTATCAGAACCTTCACATTACAGAAGAAAATCATGATTCCTACTTGTATCATGTCACTGTCATTTCCATCCGTGATATGTTTAGAGAACGATTATCATTTTACTTTACAGGACGGAGCTTCTTTGTTATCCGTTTTTTATTGTTCTAAATGAGAAACCTGGTCCAAAATGATATAGATAAAGGCGACATTAGCGAAATCAATAATAACGTTTGGCTTTGACTACATTAGTTTATACGTAGGAGTAAAACGTTAACTTGAAATGCAAAATAAGGCATGCCAGTGTCGGAGAAACATTAAAGAGCAGCTCTCAGGTGATTACATGACTAATCACATGTATGCTCAGAGCAGTAATAACCAATAAGACACAAGGATGTAATGTATGTCTGCCCCATTTATTCTTTTGAGAAATCCTTACATACAAAAAGAAACTCGATTGAATCTACAAAGGGAATTATGTGAAGTTAGTCTGCAACAGCCTGTATAGTTAATGTTTTTTAAAGTCAATTGCATTTGCATGAAATGTTAATCATCTCGAGCAGCAATAAACACATAACTACTGTAAGTGTAACCTCTAACTATGAAAAACAAGGAATAAAATGATAGGGTATTCACTAAAACTGAAACCCTTTTCTTCTTTGTCTAAGTCTACAATTATTCTTGTTGCAGTTTGATAAGTACATGTCCAGGAAGACAATGAAGAAGTGATAATGATGTAACTTCTGCTGGAGAATAAAGAAGAAGAACGGGGTGTAATCTTTGGAGAAGTTTAGAACATCAGCTGAATGTGAAAGGGAGTGAGGTGCAGAGATGCTGAAAGATGGGATGATTGGAGGCCGATCAATATTAATGGCGCTGGGGTCAAAAGCTTTAACCTGTGCCAGGAAGCTGTGCATGAGTGTTTTTTAACTGTGATCTGTAGAGTAAGAAAAGAGCAACTTCTGACCTTTGTCATCAACGCCACTCGAGGTTCACATACTGATTGATCTATAGCGGAAGTCAAACATTGCAGTTCGGTTTCAGGATGGCTTTCATTTCATCTCACTGTCTGTACATTGCAATTTGCCTGCAGGCACAGATCATCAGTGTGCAGAGCTGTTCCGACAGGCTCATTAGCAGTTTCTTTAGGACACTTTGGCATAGGGAGCAATCAAACACAGGATGCTTTGCTTGATTGAAGAGACAGAACTGATGTTAATTATCGCAGACGATGCGAGAGATCTTTAAGCGACGCTTCACAGTGGTGCAAAGACACTGTGGCTTGTTGCTTGTGTTGTAGGTAATCTAGAAACAGACATTTCATATAACCTCCGAGTGGAGCCTGTTCACTTGCTTCCTTAATCGCTCCAGCTGTTGCCATAAAATATACAGCAGCTATTTCAATGAAACGGAAAACAAGTGTTTCTCAGCACCTTAAAGTTAAAAGACATTTGTGCTCAGACTGATGGGAATGGCATTGGTTTTGCAGGTATTTGGTCGGCGATATTCTAGGGTTGACAATTCGTGCTTTAACAAATATTTTCACACTTAGATTTTAGATAAATAATCATCAGTACTGTGGACATAATGTCTAAGTGGGGAAAAGGCAAATAATAGAACAGCTAGAACAGTCTGGTAAGTTCAGAAAAGTACATCACTTTACTGTAATGCAGCCTTTAAAACCAGTAAAAATAACACTTATGTCATATCACGATATTACAATATCCAAAATAGTCTCATATCACGATATTGATATAATATCGATATATTGCCCAGCCCTACTTAGTAGTTTGAAATATAGCCGTATCAGTTTTTGAATATATTGTCTTTAAAAATGTTAAATAGCAAATGAATGAACCCACCTTCATTGAAGTTAGAAATGCAAAATAATATAATAAAAGCAGTGCAAATGCACTGCACGTTTTGGCTTAGGACAAATGGCTTGAAGGAATCATTCAAAAAGCTCTGATCTGTCTTCGGTCTGTGAAATCTCAAATTCCTTTTTTACTTAACAAATAAAAAAGGCAATAGCTAGAGGGATAACGATGCAGGTTTGTCAATAGTTAAAGGACCAGCTGGTGGGCACACAATTTTTGCTATAAAAATGAAAACTAATGCTGTCCTCCTGTGGTAAAAGCTGCCGATGCGCCCCTGAGCGAGGCACTAAACTTGTGCATGCTCCAGTGTTTAGTGATGGCAGTTTGTTGCTGAGATAGCAAATCTGCTCTCTGTCGACCTTTTTGGATAAATGAGGGTTTAAAAAAGTGTGTGATGGGTCAGAAACGTCATGTGTCTTACTGAAACCAGCGGTAGACTTCTTTAACTGCATGGAATTTCCATTTATGGTAGAGACGCAGGACCGTGAATGTCCGTGAAAAGCAGTTTGCTGTGACGAAATTAAATTCCATCTGTCAGTGTGTGTGTGTGTGTGTGTGTGTGTGTGTGTGTGTGTGTTTAAAACAGTATCAGAGGCTGGATGTTTAAATCACTGTGTGACCTTCCATGTGTGATATCGTGTGTGATGGTGTTTCTGGGGGTGGGGCTGGTGGTTTAGAGTACATTATTAAGGAGGAGAAGCCGGAGGAGGCTGTTGGCGTTTGGGGGTCAAGGCGCTGGATGATGGATTGTTTATGGGATGTTTTCCTCTTTCATCTTTTCCTCATCCAGCTCACAACAGTGATGGCTGTCACTCTGCACTGTTTAATGCCCAAGACAAATTTCTCCTATAGGAGACAATAAAGGCTTATCTTATCTTATCTCTATAGGCTGTATGAGCGTATGTGAGTGTGTCCTTTGAGTGTGTGTTATTACAGTGTTTTTGGTACATAGCTATTTCTGGTAATGTGTATGTTTCCATGTTTCCAAGTCACTCATCATTGCATGAGGCTCTGGCAAACTGCTGATCTGTTCTTTAACATGATGATTGCACATTGAACACGATACTGAAGAGTTCTGTAGGGGATGTTCTTTTAATGCATCCAATCAGATTTTGGCGGCTGCTCGCTGTGCTGCTGTTACGTCTCATTGTTGTTGGGAGCCTCTCATCCATAAGTACGCTTCCTTCTGCACGGCGATACGGTTGGCGTGTGTAGTTCGGTGGAAGAAAAATACAACCCCAAATCAGAAAAAGTTGGGACAGTATGGAAAACACAAATAAAAAAGAAAGTTGTGATTTCTAAATGTACTTTGACTTGTATTTCATTGCAGACAATACAACAGCACATCATTTAATGTGTTCCTCATGATTTTTATTGATTTTTTTTTTCAAATAAACAAAATTCCTATTTTGGTTCTTGCAACACATTTAAAAAAAAAAGTTGGAACAGTAAAGCATTTACCACTTTGTAATGTTGCCATTCCTTTTCACAACACTTAAAAGACGTTTAGGGACTGAAGACACCAAGTGATGAAGTGTTTCAGGTGTAATTTTGTCCCATTCTTGCTGCAAACAAGTCTTAAGGTGGGAAACAGTACGGGGTCTTCGTTGTCGCATTTTGCGCTTCAAAATGTGCCACACATAGGGCTTCCTTTTGGCACAGTACAGTTTTAACTGGCATTCGTGGCTGTAACTACGTGTTGTGGTACTTGACAAAGGTTTGCCAAAGTAGTCCTGAGCCCATGTGGTGATATCGCTTATAGATGAATGACGATTCTTGATGCAGTGCTGCCTGAGGGATCGGAGATCACGGTTGTTCAGCTTAGGCTTGCGCCCTTGTCCTTTACGCACTGAAATTCCTCCACATTCTTGAATCTTTTAATTATGTTATGCACTGTTGAAGGTGAAATAAGCAAATGTCTTCCTATCTTTCTTTGAGGAATATTGTTTTTAAACATTTCAATTATTTTCTCACGTATTTGTTGGCAAACTGGCGATCCTCGGCCCATCTTTGCTCCTAAAGGACTAGACCTTTCTTGGATGCTGCTTTTGTACCAAATCATAATTACAATCACCTGTTGACATCACCTGTTTCAAATCACATCATTATTTAACCAGTTTACCTGATTACTAGCCCTAAATTGCTCCTGTCCCAACCTTTTTTGGAATGTGTTGCAGGTCTGAATGACAGGAAAGGATGTATATTTACCAATGAAATTAAGTTGACCAGACAAAACATGAAATATTTTGTGTTCACATTGTCTGCAATGAAATGCAAGTCAAAGTACATTTAGAAATCAATACTTTCTTTTTTTATTTGTGTTTTCCATACTGTCCCAACTTTTTCTGATTTGGGGTTGTAGTTCCGACATGAAAGTGCTCAAAACCAGGTTTATTTATTAATTATTTAAAGTGCATTTGTATAAGTATGTAGCATAAACCTATGCCACACACCACAGCTAAGTTGCAATGCCTGTCCCTAGATGTGCCTTTAAAATACATAAAACTCAACAACAAATACATAAAAGACACCATAAAACAGGAAGCACCAGACCAGTCATGACATGACTTCAAAAACTTCAGTTGAATGTTAAAACGATCCCAGCCAGTATCCAGTTCGTGGATTATTTTAACTAGGGCATGATTTCTGCATAAAAGACGTTGCTGTTGAGGTGTTGTATTTTTGGGTGCTTTGAGCACCACGAGCTGTCTAGTTCCATGGAAAGCAGGCATCTCTACAGCTGATATCTCTGACACTGAGCAACTCTCACCCAACAAAATGTAGATTGACTACAGGTAAGAGAAATGACCAAAATGCATTCCCCTTGTTAACTTGCCATCCCCCCTTATCCATCAGAGAGGAGAGAGTGCAGGAGCAGAGGGGCGGTTTGGTTGAATATGTTAGTCTAGTCTGCCTGACTCATTGATCTTTTAACTGACTGAGGTTTGTGTAAGTTAGAATCTACAGCCCCGGCGATGGCTCTGAAACAGAAGTCGCTTAAAGCCCGCTAGGTAGGGCACAGAGCAAAGCGCATCACAAGTATTTGTCATCATGGCTGGCAAGGAAGCTATTTCCCGTTGCTTGGATCATATCCTATGCACCTGCCCGACCAAAAGAGGTGTGCAAAAAAGCTTTCTTACGTTGCTAGGTAACAACATGCTGTTATCTCATTGGTGGCGCTTTCGAAGGGTCAGCGGCAACTAGGTCAAAGTTGAAATAATTTCAGCTTGAAGCACAGCGCAAAGCGGCAAATCTGAGCGGTGCTCCATAGGAAATCAGTGGAACAGCCGGTGCAAAGCGGCGTAGCCTAGAAATCTAGACGCATCCTAGTGGCAGCAAATGTAATTTGCAGCTAGGGTCAGTCTAGCAACTCTGCGTTGGGTTGCAACTAGCTCCGCTGCCTTCTTCGTTGCTCTGATAGGTTGTAGCCATAGACAGTGAAAGCGCTATCCTATTGCGTGCAGAGGGAGTTTGAAAGACAACCGTTTATCCCGCCCCTCGGATTGAGCCCTGCCAATGGTGAGTTCCCAGACCCAACATCTTGATGTGGGTCTGGCTAGTCAGGCTAGTGTAGGCGGCTTTACTGTGTGATAATAAATCCATGGCGCTGTCCTTGGTGCTGAATTAGCAGTCAGATTTGTTAGGGTTGTAGTCCCACCGTTCTGTCAGTTCCATCCTGGGTCTATAATGTGTATATAAATGTATATTTTGGGGCAGCATGCTCTTTACATAGAAACCTTGTGTTTTCTACTCTAGTAGACTCAAGTAGAAGAGAGAGAGAGAGCGCCTAATAACAGCTGATACAATGAGGATTGCAGCTATGAGTATTATTGTGAGAGAGCAGTTCTATCATAATAATGGATAACTTGCAGCCAATCACAAGTCAGTATTCTCTGTAACCCTGGTATTAACATACATCTTATTCGTGACACTCTTGGCATTCCATAACCACGTCTTTACACGTACATATTTGTATCATAGTCTGTCTGTCTGTATCTTTGTGTGTGTCCGTGTGTGTCCGTGTGTGTGCGTGTGCGTGTGTGAGCAGTCGGGCAGGCAGTGAGATATGGCAGACAGCTCCTATTGCTCTTTTGGATGAGAGCAGAGTGTGTGCCAGTGTGTCGACAGGCTCACTGGGAGAAATACTGGATATCATCACAGCGTCTGGGTGCATCGCTTCGTGCCTCGGCGTCATGTGTCTCTTGGTCTGTCTGTCTAATTACCTACAGTCAGGGCAGCAGGAATTAGACAGCAGCTTTAGGATGGCCAGATCTTAGCAAATTTATTTTTTTCATCCTTTGACTATCTGTATCCACTGTCCTTGGGCAGGAGATTGGTCCCAGTGTGGCATCTGTTTTTTTCTTTTCTTTTTTTTCTTTCTTTCTGTGAACACCAAGAGCTTGACACATATTATGCATCATGTGTGTGTATGTGTACATAAAACCATTTGACAGCTGTTTGTGAAGTAGTCCTAACGCTAATCTGTGTCAATGTTCTTGTGTTTGCATGTAACGAATGTGTGGGAGCGTGTGTATGGGGCTTGGGCAGTGTCGCCCTCCTGACTGGTGCCTGTCTGAGTCTGGCAGTGATGTTGCTGCTAGCAGAGACAGAGATGGATAGCCATGCAGCAGTGAAGGGTCAAGCATACAGCTGGCTCAGCCCCAGGCCTTTGCACCGGCAGCACAAACACACCAACGTTGAAGGACAAGCATATTCCTTGTAAGAAAAACAAACAGTCCTCTGAGATGCAGATGGATGTTTCTGATGCAAACGTTTTGACACAAAGTGGTTATCTAAGAATTCTGCTTAGTTTAGGGACATCCTAAAGGGTAATGTTGCTATGGACATCCTTATAAGTATTCAAGACTGGTCACACCATTAAAGCAATAGCATTGGTAATTTGTTTAAATGCTTAAAACGACCTACGGTACAGCGTGGGTGTACATTTTCCTGACGAATAACCTGACAATAATGACTATTCTCTGTCAGTAAAGACTAGCGTGACAGTGGTATACTGCCACAGACTCTGCAGGAAGTGAACAAAGCCTCTGATTTATCAAAGGAAACTGTGTGCCTATTTAACCAGACTTAAACCATGGATGCGGCAGATAAGAAAATACTAAAATATGTCGTTTTGGAAGGCGGTGTTTTTTTGAGTGCGAGGACTTGCTGCAGAATATTGTGTGCTAAAAAGAAAACGGATGCATCTGAAAAAAGTGGCACAGGAATCTGTGCAATCATTATCACTGTCTGTTTAGGTTACTTTGGAAATGTTATCTCAGATAAAGCTAAAAAAAAAAAGATCTCAGATTAGATCATCAGGAGTTGGTGACCCTCAGGTCTGGCAATGTGAGACTAGTGCAGGTTTAAAGAAAACAATAAATAAGCTTCAGCATTATTACATAAATTGCTTATTTGGACATAAAAATGAACACACCTGATGGTCCTGATTTACAACTGAAATGGCAGCTGTAAATATTCATGGCCTATAGAAAATGTGTGAACATGTTCTTAGCTGAATGATTTAAAATCGTCCAAAGATGACTCTGGAAGGACAGGCGAGAATGTTGTGTTTACACCAGCAAAGTGAGATACTGTATCTGACCGAACAGCTGTTCAGGCTATCGATCAGATTTCTTAGTGTTGAAATGTTAAATTCCACTCAGCCATGTTTATTGATCTCTGTAAGGATGGCCAAGTTGTACATTTAGAAAAGCAGATTGGCCCTTCACTTCTCTTTATTGCTGCACAAGAGCTGATTACCTCCAACATGGCCGCCGGGGAGTTCTTACACCTGAAAGCCCTTCATTATCTAAAAGATAATAGGATCGCTGACACAGCGGCCACGATGGTTCATTTCTTTGCCCATCGAAACAAAACAACCAGCAGGACAAGTGTATTAAGTCATTAAGTTAACACTTGACTTTTTGCCAAATAAGATAATTGATCAGGTCACTGTGATGTGATGGGAAAATGACTAATTTCTGTAGCTTGCTGTAGCTAGCTTAAAGTGCTCATGTTATGCTCATTCTCAGGTTGATAATTGTATTTAGAGGTTATATCAGAATAGGTTTGCATGGTTTAATTTTCAAAAAACACCATATTTTTGTTGTACTGCACATTGCTGCAGCTCCTCTTTTCACCCTGTGTGTTGAGCTCTCTGTTTTAGCTACAGAGTGAGGCATCTCACTTCTGTACCATCTTTGTTGGGAGTCACACATGTGCAGTAGCTAGGTAAGGACTACTAGCCAGTCAGAAGCAGAGTATGAGGGTGTGTCCTGACAGTACCTAGGTAAGGACTACTAGCCAGTCAGAAGCAGAGTATGAGGGCGTGTCCTGACAGTACCTAGGTAAGGACTACTAGCCAGTCAGAAGCAGAGTATGAGGGCGTGTCCTGACAGTACCTAGGTAAGGACTACTAGCCAGTCAGAAGCAGAGTATGAGGGCGTGTCCTGACAGTACCTAGGTAAGTACTACTAGCCAGTCAGAAGCAGAGTATGAGGGCGTGTCCTGACAGTACCTAGGTAAGGACTACTAGCCAGTCAGAAGCAGAGTATGAGGGCGTGCCATGCTAGCAGCTAGGCGAGCATTATAACGTGTGTTCCAAAGTGACCACGTTTATCTTTCTGTTGGAGATGGTAAGTCCCTTTGGGGGGGAATTTGGACTTTTTCACTTTGTAAACCTATAACGTGCACAAAAAGATATATAACACAATAAAGGAAAGGGGAAAAGCCAAAAAGCATAGTATTAACACAAACTGTGTCAATTGATAGTGACTTATACTGTACCGTCTATATTGTCTTGTTTAACCCTTGTGTTGTTCTCCCTGGTAAAGATCGAAAATGTACCCTTTTCTAGACTCTTTTTTTTTTCAACGTTCTTGACGCTTTTTTGAAGTTTTTTTCTGCTCTTTTTTTCTATACGACCAGATTCACCACAAACACCGACCTATTAGTTTTACACTTATTTTTGTAATTCCAGACCAATAAATCTCATTTATATGAAATTATACTGATTTTTTTGAGTTAAATAAAAGATGACATTATGAATTATTTTGACAAATAGTTAACTGGCATATGTCAAAGTTTAGTCAGGATACTGTTTTGAAACAATTTCATTTTTTTCTCTCAAAATGCTACAAAACACCCAAAATGAAACGAAGAACTTGAAGAGCGTACAATGCATGTACTTTTTTTTGCAATTTGCTTGAAGTAAACCCATAGGCCTACATCTGATATCAAAAAGGGTAAAATTCAACCCGGGGACAACAGGAGGGTTAACAAGTTGTGAATACCTTTTAGTCCCAGAAAATACCCAAATGCTTGAAAATAACCCCTCACGAACGTGCTTTATCAACTCTGCTCTGCAACAGCAGACCAACAGGATCACAAACATAACAATCAGATCTGTCGAGACTTCGGACACAGAGCGATAGCTTTTCTGGGTTTTCAGCCAATCCGATCCGATTAGTCCCTGTGGGTTCAGTGAACTCTCCTCCTCAAGGTGCCTTGATCCCTTTAGCTGTTAACTCAGCAAGTATTGTGTTTTATTCATTTTTTTTCTAATGTCAGACTTCGCTCCCGGAACCGATCCAACCATAAAACTAACGTTTCTCTCAGAGGATTTAATATTGAACTGTCACGCAAGATCAACTTTCCAAATAACAGCCGATCCCCCCTTCCCTTGCCAATAAACAAATGCGGAAAATGATAAATCTGTGATGGCCTGGAGGCCGGATTCCAAGAGTTTTGGCTGCAATTCACATGAGACTATCCAGGGAAGTGATTTGAAGGGAAAATAGGACAAATTATTTAAGATAACAATGAGTCGATGAAACAGTGAAATTTTTTAATATGCAGCGTTCCAAGCATCAGCAGCTACTGGTTTGTCCCTTCTTGTTCTTCTCAGTTGTTCTCCATGTTTGCGTTGTTTTATGAAACTGTCGATACGTGAAAATGGAAATTGATTTTCCCACATCTCTTTCAGGGCGTCCATATTACTCAGAACCAGCGTTTAATAGATAATAAGGTTCAAGGGTGCAGGAAGTTATCAATTCCCGTCCGATCGCTGCAAACAGGAGCCCCTTTCCTTCTGCCTGCTCTAGACATTCACACACACACACACACACACACACCCTCTTAATTGTTTAGTCAATTGCATAAAGCCTCCCTGAGTTTCTTCACCGTCATATATCTCCACACACACACACATGCATTCAGATCCAGAAACCGCTGCCTCAGCGTATGGCATGATAGGCCATGCTGCTTGCTAAGCTGTAATGCATTCTGCTATTGAGGTGTGTGTTTGGTTTATAGCTGGTGAGTGGTCCTCCAGGGGATCTTGGACTGTTGCATGGATGTGTGTGTGGTTCTGTGTATGAGTGTGTGTGTGTGTGTGTGTGTGTGTGTGTGTGTGTGTGTGTGTGTGTGTGTGTGTGTGTGTGTGTGTGTGTGTGAATGTCTAAACACTGGAATAACTGTCGGAGGTGTGAACGCTTCTTCAAGGGAAATGCAGCGATGAGCCTGCGTTTGTGTGTCACGGTTATTTTGGTCAATATTGAAATCATTATTATTTTATTTAAATCATTATTTAACACAATTACTTGTTGACTTTTGGAAAGATGTTGCATTTATTGAACTTAACTTGGACTGTGAAATTCCCCTCAGTACTTTTTTTAGTTTTTTTAACCCTAACCCTTTAGAAGACAAGACAAAATAAAGGTTTACTTATAAAACCTAATGTGCAAAATAATCATTTTTCTCAATTACTCTGTTTTTGTGATTGTTAGGAGCCAAAATCATAATTGCGGGTTTAAATTTGATTAATTGCACAGCCCTAGGGCCAGCAGTGTGTGTCTGTGTAGTGTGAAGGGTTTCCTGCTTTTTGGCATCTGTGTGTCACACACGACTGTGCAGCAGTTTTGTTATTTTAGTTATCGTCGCTGCCAGGCTGTTGAAGCTCATATGCAAACAGCAGGCTGATCCCGAGCAGATTAACTCAGGCCACACAACAGTCATGAGCAAATCTGTCTAGCAGTCAATATTTGGGGAGCAGCACGGCCGGGTGGTCACAGAGCCGGTCCTGTAACCAGAGCGTGGGTTTGATCCCCACAGCTGCTTAATGATAGTCTGGCTATCACCAGAACAAGCTCAACAGATTTGAGATTGAACGTTAGTCTGGGGAGTCTGCTCTGTATTTTCTCTGCACAAGAGTCGTGATCAACGGGCATACTTCAAATGACTCTGTACGCAATTGGATAGTTCTTCAAACAATCAGACCAACGATCCGGGTGACGTAGCAGCGACAGCGGCATCAACGGGTTGCTGCGCATCGGTGGCCGCCATGTTTAATGTAAACAAGAAGCTGCTTGGTCGCTTCTCTATCGTCATCGTGTTAAACCTGCCAATAGCGCGGCAGGTGGAAAGACCCAACTTATCATGCAGGAAACAGCTGACTGAGCTAAAATACTAAACACACACACACACACACACACACACACACACACACACACACACACACACACACACACTGTAATGTAATATTGTCTCCCCGCTGTTTCTGTTTAGCAGGCAGCAGAACATAAACAGATCTAGTGTGTTTACACTCTGTTTTGAATTTCAACTTTTGCCGACCTCCTCGTGAGCAAATGGAGCATATTATAATACATTCAGGGAGGACTGCAGAGTCATGGTTTGCATGACTTATTTTTTGACAGAGAGCTCTGATATTATATTTGTAATGCCAACTAGTGATGAAGAATATTGTTTGGTTTTTCCTACATCTGTTCTAACAAGTTACTGTATGTGTGAGTGTGCAATTTTACAGTGTCGTGCAATTATAACGGCCTTCTTGTGTGTTTTCTCTTGCTTCCACTTCCACATAATTGGTAAGGATGATTTACTCTGAACCTGTTGAAACTCTCACAGTACTGTAGCGTTCAGAATGAGCGGGACTGTTATCACATTCCAATAACTCAACCAGACTGCTATGAAAGCATGCATTAGTCTCTCAGTGTCCGCTTGAGAGAGAAATGGCCTGAACTTTCCAACCTTTCTAAGGTAAAAGCGAGTGGTTACACCTCTAATGTGCTGCTATAAATCTCCCCAATACCAGAGAAAGTGATAGACAGTTCTCTTATTAGGATCTACTTCTCTACTTCTTGTAACAGAGAATGACCACAAAGATGCAAAGAAATTCAAAGCGACCAAGAAGAGAAGCTAAACTTACATGATGCAAAATGACCACAAAGAGACTCACGCAAATGTGCCCCCCCCTTCCTTGAATCTGTGCCCCAGTCTCATCTTTCTTTGGTTTACAGGGCTGAAAACAACATAAAATACAATACGAAAAAAGAGTGTTGTGTTGATCTGTCGCACCAAGGAGGATCAGACACTGATTTACGGTTTCCAAATTGGTGGGCAGTGATCTCAATGTCTGTAACATCACAAACCATCTAGTGCATTTTGTTAGAGATAAAATAGTCTCGAATTGCCAGACCTTCCTCCACAGCGCTGCAGACGAGGGTCTGGCTAGTCCACACAGCATTCCGGGATAGGAGAAAAATGTGCTCTGGTTTATTGGCATTTCTTGGTGGTGCTAAGCACCAGACGGAGCCACGGTGCCACAGCAAAATAGCCTGGTGGTGGAACATGTGTACGTTCAAAAGTTGTTTTTGTAATGCACACACAATTGCAAGAAGGGACGCGTGAAAAGATTACAGGCAGCATCTAATGATGCTTTGAGAATACTATTGCAAATTGGGAGATGGAAACAGCTTTGCCGAATAAGTTGTGACGCAGCGAACATGTCCATCGGATGGGGGGAAAGGATCGGGATACGGGTCCCATCCAGTGCTCCGTACACTTGTGGCACAAGGTGCGTAGTGGAGTTGCGGTGCGCTATAGCCTGTGCCTCAGCCACTTCGGATAAATTGGCGAATTGTTTCAACAGCTTGAATCGTACACTGCGTATACACAGCAGTGAACGGTTGTCTCGCTGACACCAAATGTCTGTGCCACCACCCTGGATTCTGCACAGGTGGCCAACTTGTACAATGCTACCTCTCTCCATTTAGCCAAAGAACTTAGCTTCTAATCTCTTTGATTTAGTAAGCTGCTTTGCAATCTACAACCATGTGTAACGTCAACTTGTGACGAACGCTCTAAACCAGTTGATGGAAACGCTTATAATTCGCATTTTCTTTTTTTTTCTTTTTTGCGACATTGTAAAAGTTTGCTTAAAATTTGTATGACAATAACATGGAAACTAAGGGTGCTCCGATTGATCGGTCACCGATCAGTATCGGCCGATAATGGCTTTAAATAGTTTGATTGGTGGTCTCCATAAATGCCGATCAGATAGGCCGATCAGATGACGCACTACTCGTGGGAACATTTTCTACATGGAGCTAAAATGGCGGCCTCCCTACATTCACCGGTCTGGCAGTTCTACACGGTGTCTGAACGGCGGCAGAACAGCAGTTGGCCCGCGGGCCGGCCGCGGAACGAAGGCGGTAGGAAGGCGGCTACCGCTTTTAAAAAGCGGCTGCCACCGGTGGTGCTCCGGCAAACTTGTTGACGCTTCTACTGCCTCTGGAGCACCGCCGGTGGTCCGCCGACTCATTGCTATCTGGGGAAAATACAATACATTAGCGATTTGCAACGTGTGTGCCGAGGAAATACCACGAGGCGGAAAACTCCAAAGACATTTCAACACCACAAACCTCATCAGACATTTGAAGGTTAGTCACGGAAAGGAGGATGAGGAGTTTTCAAAGTTAGCTAACGCTAAGGCAGAGCGGAGGGTTGCAGCTTTAAGAGTATAGATGAGGTATTTAAATACCTAAATTAAGATATTTTATATTATGAATTTGTATGTATGTTGTGTGTATTGCGCCGGACCATGAGTTCGTAATAAAGTCTTATTATATTATTTCTTCCTCCTGGTCTGAGATTTGAACCTGTAACCTTCCAGTCACAGGCCTGATGGCAGTCACCAACCCCTACTGTAGCTGGAGATGTAATTAAAGGCTTTTTCTGATCAGATCACCAGCTGGTTTTTGCAGAGATCAGTCCTGGAGGGAACAGATGATTATTGGCTACCGAATCTCAAGCTGCACATTTACAGCTAATGTGAACATACTGTCATCATTACTATTAGCCGTGATTATTCATCTCAGGGAATTAGCCAACATTAGTGAATTTGGTTTTCACCCACAGCATATGTGAGTCAAGTGAAATAACATTTCATGTTTCTATGAGGCAGAATTCTGCAATTATCAATTATGCAAACTAAATTTACACTTTGCATTTTCACAAATCAAGTGTGCAGCTCTGTGACAAATGGAATGTATAGTGTTGGTATTCATCAACCCAGATTGTATTCATAAACTCGGAGAGCAGGCTGCCAGAGCCCAGAGCCAGACAGCTGGCAAGATATTGGCAAGATATCTCAGCTGTCAGAGCCAAGGAGATGGTGAGTGTCATAACCAAAAGGGTAATTGTAATATCTGAAGTTGTGGGTGAGTGAGTTTTTATATCCTAATGAGAATCAGTTTGGTTTCAGGGTATAGTACATGTCTGTGGCTGTCAATGTAGGCTTTTAGCCATTAGGTTCAAGTGGCAACTTCCAGGGTTTGAAAAGTGAAGCCAATGTGGAGGTGCCTTAAATCTGCATTTTATCTGATTTCCAGCAGGGGGCGACTCCACTGGCTCCAAAAATAAGTCGGTTACTACAGAAATCTGAGAAAATGACCCTACTACTCACTGTATTTCATGGTCTCAATCGCTTGTTTCAAGTCTTCTTCAATACAGCATGATGTTCATTTAGTAAATTAGGGTCCCATTTCTTTTGAAATAGACGATAAAGCAGGGGATGTGTTAGGGGCGTGGCTATATGCAGACATTTCAATCATGGTAGATGCTTAGGGATGCTAACCATGGCCCTGTGTACATTAAAATAGATGTGACCTTGTTTTTGGGTTGTGTTGTCCATGTATTCTTCTCAAACATGACCCTGTCACTGTGTTTTCACTTCATCAAAAGCTGATTGGAAAATTTTGGTAGTCTAAAAATGTATTTTTCAGCGTTCGGTAGTACCTTGCCAACCAAAGCTAGTTAGCTACCGCCACTGCTAGCTGGTAACTTAAAGGAAAGTTTATCTGATTTTCTGTACTGCCCTGCGTGCAGATGAATGTCGCCAATACCCGGACGTCCGTGTTTACCCGCCGGTAAATCTCCACTGCATGACTCGCTTCTGAAGGGTTGAAAATCAGCAACTTTCCCTTTTTAGCGTTTAGCTTAGCATATTGCAACCATGACCAACACTGGCCTGGCTGCGTCATCCCTGCCAGCTCCACCCTTTTGTCCAAACATGGTCACTTTTGGCTCTGAAATACCAAGATGGCGACTGTCTAAATGTCAAACAGCTGGCTTTTACAACCCCAAATCAGAAAAAGTTGGGACAGTATGGAAAACACAAATAAAAAAAGAAAGTAGTGATTTCTAAATGTACTTTGACTTGTATTTTATTGCAGACAATACAACAGCACATAATTTAATGTGTTCCTCATGATTTGTATTGTTACTTTTTTTCAAAAAACCAAAATTGCAACGCAAAAAAAATCTTGCAACTCATTTCAAAAAAAGTTGGAACAGTAAAGCATTTACCACTTTGTAATGTTGCCATTCCTTTTCACAACACTTAGAAGACGTTTAGGGACTGAAGACACCAAGTGATGAAGTGTTTCAGGTGTAATTTTGTCCTTCTTGCTGCAAACAAGTCTTAAGGTGGGAAACAGTACGGGGTCTTCATTGTCGCATTTTGCGCTTCAAAATGCGCCACACATTCTCTATTGGAGACAGGTCGGGACTGCAGGCAGGCCAGTCAAGTACCCGTATCCTCTTCTTCCGCAGCCAGGACTTTGTAATGTGTGCAGAATGTGATTTTGCATTATCTTGTTGAAATATGCATGGACGTCCCTGGAAAAGATGTCTTCTTGAAGGCAGCATATTGTGCTCCAAAATTTCTATGTACTTTTCAGCATTAATGGTGCCATCACAGAAGTGCAAGTTACCAACCCCATACCATGACAGACCCTGGCTTTTGGACTTGTTGCTGGTAGCAGTCTGGATGATCCTTTTCTTCTTTGGTCTGGAGCACACGGCGTTTCTCCCAAAAAATACCTGAAATACTGATTCATCTGACCACAGTACACGTTTCCACTGTGTGATGGTCCATCCCAGATGCCTCCGAGCCCAGAGAAGTCGACGGCACTTCTGGACACTGTTAACTGGGCTTCCTTTTGGCACAGTACAGTTTTAACTGGCATTTGTGGCTGTAACTACGTGTTGTGGTACTTGACAAAGGTTTGCCAAAGTAGTCCTGAGCCCATGTGGTGATATCGCTTATAGATGAATGACGATTCTTGATGCAGTGCCGCCTGAGGGATCGGAGATCATGGTTGTTTAGCTTAGGCTTGCGCCCTTGTCCTTTACGCACTGAATATCCTCCACATTCCTTGAATCTTTTAATTGTTATGCATTGTTGAAGGTGAAATAAGCAAATGTCTTCCTATCTTTCTTTGAGGAATATTGTTTTTAAACATTTCAATAATTTTCTCACATATTTGTTGGCAAACTGGCGATCCTCGGCCCATCTTTGCTCCCAAAGGACTAGACCTTTCTTGGATGCTGCTTTTGTACCAAATCATAATTACAATCGCCTGTTGACATCACCTGTTTCAAATCACATCATTATTTAACCAATTTACCTGATTACTAGCCCTAAATTGCTCCTGTCCCAACCTTTTTTGGAATGTGTTGCAGGTCTGAATGACAGGAAAGGATGTATATTTACAAATGAAATTAAGTTGACCAGACAAAACATGAAATATTTTGTGTTCACATTGTCTGCAATGAAATACAAGTCAAAGTACATTTAGAAATCACTACTTTCTTTTTTTATTTGTGTTTTCCATACTGTCCCAACTTTTTCTGATTTGGGGTTGTAAACAGCAGTCCACAAACCATTGGGTGACGTCGCTGCTGCTATGTCCATTATTTTTACCGTCCATGATTAGGTTATGTGTATAAAGCTAGCATATGGATTAAGTGTTAGGTTAAAGTTCGGCCTGAACTGACTTATGAAAGGCTGCTTTTACTGTTAGTGCAGCAATCTCATGAAAAGTCTGTAACGTCATGAAGATATCAAAACTCTTACAGCTCTCTTTAACTCAGAGAATGTTCTCAATAATTATCATGTGACTTCTTCATTGATCCCTTGTAAAACTGTTCTATTAATGGCCCTGTTTGTTCCTGTTTTGTTTCTCAGTGTAACTGTTCAGTGTGTTGCTGTAGTGTTACCAATGTCTTGGTTGCCTGAGCGTGACTCTATAATAAAGTCTCTGGAACCGCTGAAGCGCACTCCATGTTTTTAGCAACACATCTGAAACCAGATATGCACATTCAGCGGATAAATTGTGCAATTTATATTGTAGTAATTTGTCAACACACAGTGAACAGTGGTCATTCGTCCTCAGAGGGTTAAATGAGTAGCACTATTGTGGAAAGTGTTGGGAAAGAGATGTTGGTCTGTTTAGAGTTGTTTTTTTTATTTTGTCCCCCCCCCCCCCCCCCCCCCCCCCACACACACACACAATGCTGCAAGTCACTCCTGTAGGCAATCAATCATATATTAAGGTCATTATCCTTCATGGATATAATCTCTGCAGCATGTTCTGGGTCTCCCCTAGTGTCTCCTCTTGTTTGTATGAACCCACAACACCTCAACATAGAGGCAACTGGGCGGCTTTTGGATCTAGCTCCGCTGGCTTCTTTGCCCCGAGAGAATTTGTTAAGAGTTTTTCTTCAACCCATCTTGAAGAGGATAGAGCCACCTTATCACGATGGAGAGGTTTACATGACTTTTCGAACACTGAGAGCTGTGTGGCCTAAAGCAGCAGGTATATATTCTCTCAGGACAGATTGTTCCTAGGAGAGGGGTAGACAAAGAGTGATTCATAGACAGTCTTGTGGGAAGAGAGTCACTCTAGACGAGCGGAGGGGCCTGTGTGGTGCCAGCCAGGCTGCAGGCAAAAGTGGACTCCTTGGCAGAGTGTTGGCAGGAAGTAAACAACAAACATGTCACACATTAGTATAGACCCAATCACAATGTTTGTTTATGAAAACATCCGGGTAGAAAACTATAGCATCCCGAACAACTTGATATATATCATTTATTTAAAATGCATATTTGATGCTTTCTTATGCTTTCAACACCTTCACTAACATCACATTGGAGACCTAATTTACCTGTTGGGCCACAGACTACAGAAAATGACCCCACGCAAACTATATTTATTTAGTTATACACACACACACACACACACACACACACACACACACACACACACACACACACACACACACACACACACACACACAAAGACGCTAGCAAAGCAACATAAAATAAACACAGGAAAAATGACAGGTAGGTCGAACCCTTTCAGGTTTGATATCTTTAAATTTACAGTTAAAGCTGAAAATGACAACAGGAATAAACAAGTTTGCAGATTTCATTTTCTTCCGCAATTCAAATCAGTGGCCGTTTGTCTACCCTGACGTGACCGTTGTGCTCGTGTGACATCACAGTTATTCGGTCTATTGCACATTATACATTTTATACTTATGTAAGTGTAGTGTGCCTTTAACCTGGTGGCAACATTTTAGCGTGATAAAGCCAGGTCTGTAAACAAGATGTATATCGCAGTTTGGTGCCGAAGGACTTGACTGGCTTGAACAGAGATCCCTGATCTCAACCCACATCCGACATACTGGAACAGCGGCTTCGAGCCGAACGTCATCACTGAACATCAGTGGCTGGCTTCACTATTGCTCTTGTGGCTGAACTGGAGCAAATCCCTGCAGCAGTTTTTTATAAGAGTGGAAGCTATTATAGCAGCAGATTAAAGCCCGTGGTTTTGGAATGAGAAGTCCAAACAAGATTCAGACTCTATCTTGAGGTTTCTGGCTGTTCAAAGGGAGTTTTTCCTCGCCGCTGTCGCACCAAGTGCATGCTCTTTGGGGAATTGTTGGGTCTCTGTAAATTATAGTGTTAGTGTGAACTATCAACCCGTTCTCACTCCCAACTTGTAAAAAACTGTCGCTTGGGTGGTGGTTCTCAGCGTCAGATACAATGCAAAAAGCACCCTTCAGCGTATGTTTGGAACACACTGGACAGAGCAACAGTGTGACCGCGTTGCTGTAAGATGACATAGTATTAAGAACGACAACGGTAGCGAGTAGTATGAAAGACCGAAATGCAGCGTAAGGAGGTTGGTTGGGGTGATGGATGGGTCATACATTTTATAACCTCACCCGCGATCTTTTCCTAAACTTAACTGTCCCGTTCTTATACCGTGTATCACTAAAAACGTACATTTTATAACCCCACCCACAAGCTTTTCCTAAACCTAACTGTCCCGTTCTTGTGCCACATGTCAGTCAGTACCCAGAGCGTCAAAAGTGACGTCAAGAGTCCCGACGCTAAAGGAGACTTGTAGCGCGAATAACAAAAGCCAAAGGACACCAAGAGTCCGAATTTTAAAAAATGGAAGAGTGACAATGTGTTGGTTCTAGACCTACTCTATCTGTAAAGTGTCCTGAGATAACTTCTGTTATGATTTGACACAATAAATAAAATTGAATTTAAACTGAATTGAATATATGCTTCCTTGCTTGTTGTACTGCTGTTGAGCTGCACTCAGGCAAACAAAATACCACAAAGTATGTCTTTTTAAGATCTATCTAGTTATAATATGGTTTGATGGAGAATGCATGGTAAATATGGCGCTGCAGTCACGGGTTACGATGTGAATGCATTTAATTATGTCCTTGATAAGTGCAATAATGCAAATATGTGTGAATGTGTGTTTGCAGTACAGCTCCTGACCTGTGTGTAGCAGCCCTGTGGGGCCCAGCAGTCAGCTCCCTGATCACTGCAGCGTCTCGTTTTAAGCCAAAGCATAAGAAGCATTGAAGCCACGAGCTCTCATCATGCACACAGGATTCACTGCAGGCACAGATTTCAACTCTCATGGAGATACACAACCCACAGTCAAATGCAGAACCTTTTTAGTCACACACTCACACTTGCAAGCACCAGGCTGGAAGCAAGGATGCACTTACACACACACACACACACACACACATGCACACACACACACACACATACACACACACACACACACACACACACACACACACACACACACACACACACACACACACACACACACACACACACACACACACACACACACACACACACACACACACACACACACACACACACACACACACACACACACACACACACACACACTTGCAATGCCTCATCATGCCAGCAAGTCAGGGGGAAACCTCACAGTTAAAGCGCGATGGATAGCAGTTGACAGCCGGCAGGAGGCGAGTAACTGGTGGCTGTCTTTGTTTTCCGAGGGTTTCATGGTGACTAAAGAGCAGCAGAGAAGGTAGAATGGTGGAGTAAATCAGCATGTGTGGTAGGTTGCTAAATTGGAAAGTAAGCTCATAGATTCACAGTTGACTTTCACTCCTGACTTTGCTTTAAAGGACACGTTAAATGCATTCCAGGGGCAATGAAGTGAAAAAGCGTTTTCTTTGGTAGCCGCTTTTTATCAAGCTGCCTGATCCCGTTCTGCTTGAATTTGTTGTTTCCTACATTTAAATTGTATTTTTTTTACTTTCTTTCCATTCGGTTTGAGTCTGAAATGGTTTTCCATTAAGCTTCTTAATGCTGGGAGCAACCTGTGACACCAACCGGGTTTATAATCAAACTCGGTGGTAAATGTTTGGGTTCATTTTGTTTATAGCAGTTCAAGGATTTGCAGGTTACCCCCTTGGCAAATAAACAAAATGAGTCCAAACATTTACCACCAAGCATCTGGAAAGCATACCTCCAATGGGGAGATTGTAGGCTAACAAGCCATCACCTCCCGTTAGCATCCCATTGACTCCTATT
The DNA here is from genome assembly GCA_023631565.1 of Gymnocephalus cernua. Classification (NCBI taxonomy): domain Eukaryota; kingdom Metazoa; phylum Chordata; class Actinopteri; order Perciformes; family Percidae; genus Gymnocephalus; species Gymnocephalus cernua. The sequence goes on along the minus strand of CM042438.1, from coordinate 5,798,242 downwards.
CATTTTGGCGCCACTTTGACAGCCAATGACTTTACATCTGAAGCGTTTAAAGGTTTCATTTGTCCATTGTTTATTTCTAAAGAAACGCGACAATGTATAAAAGGCTCCATTACCTTGAACCTCACGTTATGGCTCCGTAGCAGACATTTTTATAAAAATAGGCTAACGATTGTGTCATAACCACGAGACTTACTGTCTCATTCTAGAGGAATTACCGTATAGTACAGGAGAAGCTCGCAGGCAGTTTCGACTTACATTAGCTTTTCAAGTTTAATTAGTAATGTTAACTAGCATTTTAGTTAGCAATAATTAGCCTGTACCTATGTTATCTCCTTACATATACCTACGCTCTCCGTCTCTGCAAGATTGGGAATGATTGAGATTTCTCTTGGCACAGCTACCAGAAGACTTACAACGTTCAGACACGTTGCTCACGTCACATCTATGTCGGCAAGCTCAGTTTGACGTTGCGCAGTAACGCTCAGCCATCACCGGAAAAGTGACTTCACTGGTCTCCGTCGAAATATATGCCGTCACTGTGTCCATTCTTTTACTGTCTATGGCAGAGCTCTTCAACAGGGAGTCCTCAGAGTTAGTGCAGGGGGCCTTCAAATTATTGTACATTTTTTGAAAGTTCTTTTCAAAAACTAATATATCTTAACATAATTCCAACGTATTTTCAGCAAATATAAATCAGCCTATTTGTGAAAAAACATTGATGATAGGCTTACTGGCCTATAGGTAAGGTAGGCACTAAGGCCATCCACAGATATAGTTCATCCTAAGGATTCACTGTGACACATGTTTTTACAATGAAATCGGAATCAATACAACGAAATTGTGAATGCCCCTCCCGGTGCTTAAAATAAACTATGTTGCACACATCCATATGTAACATAAAACACACACACACACACACACACACACACACACACACACACACACACACACACACACACACACACACACACACACACACACACACACACACACACACACACACACAGTGAACCCCATTCCACGTTGTATACTAAAATTCATCATAAAACTAGGGGCAGGTAGGTTGTTAGAAATAATAAAGTACATTTACTTAATCAGAACATATTTTTGTGTTATGGATTTTATGTTAAGTTACTTTTTATTAACCCTCAGATACCTAAGGCGTCGTGGACGACTAGGCAACGGCACCTTTTAATCATATTTTAATCATTTAATAACCATAAGATCGATCGTCTTACCGTTTTTTTGCAGTTAGCAGTTAGCAGCTAACGCTAACGAGCGTCTCTTTGCTGTCTTTCTAGCCTTCACGGGAGGTTTTGTATCCAGCCTGGAACTTGTGCCTTTTTTCGGGGTGGTTGAGCAATAAATCCAAACTCTTACATCCCAGATTGATACACTTTATGTCCATAATCTATGATTTTTCGGCCGTTCATCTGCACCGATCGGCGTTAGCTTCCGTGGTGAAAGCTTATCCGGTTTCCCACAATGCACTGGGCCTTTGTTATTGTCTGCAAACCAATGGAAACTGGTCTTTCCAGAGCAGAGATCTTCTATGATAGGGAATGATGGCTCACTACAAGCCAGCAACGATGCAACGAAGTGAACAAACGGTGTTCTTTGACAACAAAGATCGTCTATTCGCTTTGTAACCCAGATTGGAGAAATGTAAATAGCTTGTCATTTATATGTCTCATAATGTTAATTATGTTTATTTTTTCACTGGGTGACTCCAAATATATATATATGTAGCAGAACTGTGAGTGTTATATAAATAAATATGACATTATTATTTTGATTATTGGCATAAGTGGATGTCATGAGGGCAAAAGCGGGGGAAAGAATTTAGATATTTTGTCAACTGTATAAGTTATAATGTTAATTTCTTCACAGTTTGCGCAGCACACATATTCTAATAGCCCAGTTTTTCCTGAAAAGAATGATGTCCATAGATTGACTGTGGACAACAGGGTTGATGTTTTACAAGCTTTTTTAGAAAATAAAACCAGACGGACCAGAGGTTGTCAAAAATCCTTCAGGAATCTGAGTGTTGAGTTATCACATTTGGATTGTTTTTTATGACTTATGCTGTCTTTCGGTACTTTTAACCAAGAAGTGACATCCTGTATATCACAGCTGAGCGGACATCAGGACTTTTAGTCACCAGTGAGTGGCACAAAAAACCCACTGATTTGGTCAGTGACACTGATGACAGACTCGGTACACTCAGCTCATCTCAGCTCACAGCTTGCGTCTTCCTCGCCATTTAATTTGACTTCTTGTGTGATATTAAAAACAGTTGTGGGTAAAAAGAAAACAACAAAAAACAAATCTACACACTACATCAATTTTTGTGGTACAAGTTAGCAATGAAGTAAATACTGCAGCTGATTCACAACAAAGGCCTTTTAGTGGTTTACTAGTGGAAGGCTGTGACTGACGTGTTGAATTTGCATTAACAGACGGGAAGGGTAGATTACTGCATTACAGCGAAGGTATATTTTTGTGCTGGAATGATGTAAAGGTAAATGTTTCCTTTAACTTTTGCAGACCTAAAAGTGCCGTAGGTAGTATTGTGAAGACCCAGAAGTTAGCCAAAGAATTTGAACATCGACAACTTCTCAGTACCTCCCCCCTTTCTGCTAAAGCCCAAATGGTCTCCTAAGCCCCTCCCCCCACAAGGGAGAATGAATGCATGTGCATGAGCAGTGATTGACACACAGTTAGACGTCACACATATTAGACGGGATGAAAACAGCATTTTTACATGAGAAGTTTGTGGTTTCTTGTGGCAGAATGTTTGTCAGGAGCAGCTGGGACAACATATCTCCCCAAATACTGTGTTTACTGCAAAGTCAATACTAACTTTCCTCATTGTAAAAATTAAACAAACGAGCAGACGTCACCGCAGCAGTTAAAGATAAGATTAGACTTGGAAAAAGAATTCATCAACATGAAACACTTCAAACATCCAATTTAATCTTTACCAGCCTATAATCAATGTGTGCTGTTTCTATATGGAAATAGGGTCCCTGTCACGTTTAATTCAGCATGCTGTGGGATGTCTCAGGTTCCCTGTGGAGAAGTGAAGCCTTCTCCCTCGGCTTTGAAGGCATCACCAGAGAGCGACTTGATGTCATCTGTCAGGACTCACTGAAGCCATCTGGGTGGCTTGTGTCAGCTCAGTGTCCTATTAAAACCTTTTATGTTGGGATTTTCGGCATTCTGGCAGGTACATCTATCATGCTTTCATCGGCCTAAGGGATGTTGGCGTATTGATTAGCCGACCTACTTCCTGTTTCCCCAGGATAACCTAGAAAACGTTCAAACAGCCACCGGCATGCTGGAGATGGACATCAGCTGAGGGCAGGGACAAGATTTATGATGTAAGATAAAAAAAGCCCACAACTAATCTTTAAAAGTGGCTATAAGAAACTTTTCAGTTTGTGTTGATTCTAGTGGCCCGGTAGTGTTTTTACCACACTTGCTGTCGTAAAGATATTTTCTTTACGGTGCTATATTGCCCTAGCCTGACAAGCCAGACCCACATCAAGATGTTGGGTCTGGGAACTCACCATTGGCAGGGCTCAATCCGAGGGGCGGGATAAACGGTTGTCTTTCAAACTCCCTCCGCATGCAATAGGACAGCGCTACAACCAGGCAGAGCAACTACGGAGCTAGTTGATAGATTAAAATGTTGCCATCGACAAAACTGCGAACACATCTTCCTTTTTTAAGAATGACTTCAGTGCTTAACTCCAAGTCTTCCAGAGTCGCAGCCAAAGCCGATTCGAAAGATCGCTGTCCGCCAGCAGCAGCCATCTTCTTTGTTTTCAAGTAGCAGGGAATTGACGTGGAACAGTCGCAACCGACCAAAATTAGTTTTTTCATTTGCTGCCGCTAGGGTGCGTCTAGATTTCTAGGCTAGTATTGCCCACTGTTTGTTACTGAGTTAGCGTTACCGGGAGGTCATATAGTTGCCATGAATAATTTGCTCAGAAAGAAAATCATGAATTTACAATAAGAGAATAAGTTACAGATGCAGCAATGCATTTCAAGTGTTGCATTTTTAGCCACATATATTGTGAGCCAAACCGGGTAACGTTATCACTGTCACTGTGTCACGAGCCAAAGCATTAAGAGATTGTTAGATTAATATAGCGTATTTCATGAACCCCACGGACACTTTACACAAGTAATGTTCCAGGGGGACAACAGAAAAGTAATTGTCTCCATCTGTTGAAAGCCCGACCGAAGTTGACTCACGTTGTCTTTCACTTTCCCTTTTAGCTTTCAGTTGTTCTTTTAATTTAATTTCCTTCTTTTCTATGATGGCCCTGCCAGAGTATCAGCCATAACTACAACAGATAACTTTTTTAGATACAATTAAGCATAAAGAAATCTCCTGCATACTCACGAACACAGGCTTTTCCGGTGTCACGCCGAAATCTGTGACCCATCAGAATGTGTTACTGTAGCGCCGTTCTACCTGCCGCAAATCGTTTTGTGACGTTGCGGGAAAAATGGGACCCGGGCAGAGGCCTTAATAAAAGTATATAAAAATAGCGTTCTTTTCACTGTTAGTCTCGTTTGCTGTTACAGGTCATTTATGATCATCAGATGAAACATTTCACAGTTTCAGAAACATGTAAACATTTTCTATTTTTATGACAAATTGTTTCATGTACGCTTCTGGGACGCGCCGTGGCGCAGCTGGTGGAATGTCAAGCATTGATCTGAATGGCTGCGATTGCTTGCGGGGGGCCGCGGCGCAGCCGCAACACAGCGCAGACGCGCCCGGTGGAAAATAGGGGTTACCAACTGTTGATGTCATTTCAGATTTTATTTTGACGCTACAGTAAATGTGCACCGGTCTACGAGCCTGCTCAGGCTGTGTTAACATTTGTTCATTTTCAGAATACTTCCTGGTACATTTTTGTACCAATTATCAAATACTGAGGACTGTGCAGATTCATATTTTTTTCATAATTATATAATAATCATCATCAACAGTGATCAGTCATCGCTGTGAAAAAAAAAGAACAGACTAGAGTGGAGGCTCCTCAAGAGAGTCAATTATTTTGTCGGAAACCTCGAAGGACATTATTGCAGCCATTATCAAACATTTAAGCATTTCCATGGTCAATTTAAGCCACGGTAAGGTTAGTTTTTACAGTTAATTTGTAACATAGTGTGACGCCTCAGTATTGTTGCTATGGTTACCTACAGTTTCATGATTTAAAACAAAATGTTTGTGGACATCTGGCAGCAAAACAGACAAGACAGTGGCCATGGTGTAAACAAAGATTACAAAGATGCTCCTGGTTTTTCATTATTGACAGGGCTCCGCAGTAGCTCGGGTCAACAGAATACTGTGCAGTAGAAAGGGCCACGGAGTGAAATATTTACACAACTGCACGAGGTGTCTGCTGTTCCTGTGTGACTGCAGCTCGGTGGAGAAAAGCAGGGGTGACGGAACTGGGAATCTAATGTATTTCGACAGAAATAGTAAATACTTGAACATAATAAAGGTCAGGGTCAGTGGTTTGTGGAAGCCTGCATTGGTAATCTGTTACACATTGTGGCTGTGCCTAATGAACTTGCTTTTGTAATAACTCTGGGCCGCACACTGTCTGCAGTAATGATGGGTACTGTATCTTTCTTTCTATGTTGGATTTATTTGATGATTTAAAAAAACAAACACATATAACTGCACAGCAGTAATTACATAGGCTGACGTTAAAAAATCATCAGTTCCAATGTGGTCCTTTTACTTAAACACCCATCACGTCACAAGACAACCAACACAACAAGACGTGTGCAGACAACACAGTCAACATATGATAACAGGCGACGGGGCAGCTACACTCTCAGAAATAAATCCCTAAAATAACAGAAGTAGTTCTGGCAGCTCATTACCCGGACTTTGTCCCGTAATTAAAAACAGAAATGATGTTTGTAGCTACTCTTAAAAAATACAGAACATTTTCTGTTAGGCCTATTAGATAACATTTTCTCAGTTAGTAAACTTCTGAAAATACTTTTACATGTTTAAAAAAAAAAAAAAAAAAAACTGGAAACACTTTGGAAAACAATTTCAATAATGTAGTGAAAAGCGTGGACTTCTTTAATCTCCGTAAACCCTCCTTTGCTGTTAAAAAGCGACACAAATGTAAAAAAAACAACAAAAATAAAAAAGCAACAAAACTTTAAAAAAAGAAAGAAAAACATCGAAAAGAATATGTCAAAAATATTTGAAAAATATGTCAAAAGCAACCTAAACGTTAAAGAAAAGCAACTGTGAATCACGATCTATGTGCACAACGTCTGTTACAATATATAGACATACAACTGTTAATACACAGGTATTTCTTAGAGTGTAGCCTATGTCAACAGGCTTTTTGTTTTCTTGGTCATAAAAATAAAAGAAAATAAATAGAATTGAAACTGCTACATGGCACTTTGTAGCCATTTCTTTAACGCCACTTGTAAAACACTCAGTGAAACTATCTTGCACCCGGCACAGCACTTAGAACGTTAAAATAGGGCCCTCAGTTTCTGATTTGCTCCCATATTGGCACAAGTTTGTATATTACAATTTTCCTGTCTACAATAATAATCATCGGGCTCAAACATGAAGGGCGGAGTGCTCTACTGTACAATAAACAACAGGAAACATTAGGAAGCATAGGAAGTGTATAATCTAAATAGTTAATGGATAACTTTCTTATCTAACAAATCTATAACTCTCAGAATGGGCTTCTAATAAGGGGGCCTCCGGTATATTCTCTACCTTGTAACGGGTCCTTGGCTAAAAACAGATTGAGAACCTGTGTTCTAGCTGGAGTCTCCACAGGTGTTTCTGTACTTGTTTGCTGCCTAATGTACAATGAGACACACTGTTTCTGCAAGTAATCCCAACATGCTTACAAGAAGAGATACTTCACCCTTGTGAAGTAGGTAGGTATATATTGATTGCAAATTGCTTCTATTTAGAGAAATACTCAGTAATATTTTTGCCATGCAGGGAATGACACACACACACACACACACACCCACCCTCTCTCTCTCTCTCTCTCTCTCTCTCTCGCCATCTCCTCCCATCATGGCCGACGGCTGTGTGAGCCCTTCAATATCTGCCTGAATAATGCAGCCGCGTTTCACGAACTACGAGTTGTTCCTCGGCTCATTCCAGGCCTCGCCGCCTGCCGCAGCCCGAGTAAGAGATATCAGGAATATTTTTCTTTTTTTTCCCTCACTCCTTTGCCTTAATATCTCTGTTTTTTCCCCCTCTTCCTCTCTGCCCTCCATTTCCTGTGTCTCACCCTTTCCCCCCTGCCGCTCCGCTCATTATACGGTGCACTTTCTGTACTTTATTACTCCAGTGTCTCTCTTTCTGGCTCTTGCCCACTCCTTCTCTCTACAAAAAGGCAAGACTACTAATGTAGTCATGTGAACACGCTCACCTTCACTCTGATCTCCTTTCTCAATCACCCCCACCGACCCCCCCATCTGTCTCCTCACTCTTAAGACTGCTCGCAGAATGATAAAAAAAACATGGACAGAGGGATGTGGAAATGAAATTAGAGAGAGAAAACAAGAAGAGAGAGGTTGGAGAGTCTGAGAGAAGAAAGAAAAATATGAGAGAGAGATAGACTTCAGAAAGCCTTCTGGTTCTAAGCAGTGCCATTAGAAAGTGATGTTAAAGTGTTAAAGCAACCAGTTATGACGAGTGACAGTTATGGAGTGGGTGTGATTGTGTGTTCGTACTCTACTGGTCCTGTCTTCCACCCGGTGCAGCACAAAGCCCGACACAAGTGTTTTTGCTAGTTTAAGACCGACACAGTTGTCAATTTCCCGTCCAGCGCCCACGTCTTTTAAATAGCAAATGCGCGCCCATCTGTGCGCCCATGGGCGTGCTGGTCTTACAGGGAGGTGTGTTCAGGTGCATTCTGGGCGTGCTGGTCTTACAGGGAGGTGTGTTCAGGTGCATTCTGGGTGTGCTGGTCTTACAGGGAGGTGTGTTCAGGTGCATTCTGGGCGTATTGCCATCTTGAGGCAGCGGAAAGTGATCGCACCATTGACCAACAAAAACCTGGTCAATAACGCAGCATTTCATTGTTATTTTAACAGCACATTAGTAAAGCCTAGGCTCGTGCACAGCGCGTGCACACTCTGCTTGTTACACACACAGGGACGCACAGCAGCACACAAACATGCAAAAGATTAAAGATAAAAACATTACGGTGCAAATCCGCCATCATAACAGCAATGCGCCAAGGTACAAACACGCCTGGCTTTTAAAGGGAATGGGACATGACACTGATTGGTTTATTGCATGTTACATCAAAAACACACCTATGATTAATGAAGACACTAAGTACAACAGTTTTGAACCATGCGCCTGGCGCACAGACCCTTTTTTCCACCTTTTAAAATGGCAAAAGTGGAATTGGACACGCCCTAAACGCACCTGCGCCAGGCGCTTCACGCCGTGTGCTTACATTGTTAAAATAGGGCCATTTATGTGTGCGTTTTTCAGTAGTGGATGTAGTGTATATCTTGGACTGTACTGCACCTGCTACAGAAACTCCCACTTCAGTCTCGTCACATGGGTCAGGACGCATTAGTGTCACTTAACACACTGGGTATCCTTTAAGGGCCATTTTTCAACATGCAGGGTAGTCTAATAGACTTCAACACGTGGTTACCGTTGGGAATTCACACTATAGGTTTAGGTAAAGTTAGTGGTTTGGGTTAAAATAATAAGTTAAAATACATCAAGACATCAAAGTTGACTTATGTAGCTCAGCATAAATTCAGACAGGGAGACGTCATTAATGTTACACACTCTCGTAATCAGCTGGTTAGTCTGATCAGCTGTGTGGTAGGAAGTAGCTTACGTCACGTATCACAGCACAACAACCATGTTTTAAATCTGTTCTCTCTCCCGCTTCTGTCAGTTGTCTTTGCAGACGAGCGTGCGACCCGCCTCCACCCCTTCCACCTCCAGGCATCTTTAACCACGGGGTTCTCGGTCTTCTTCTGGCTGACGGACCCCCCTTTTGGTTTAATCACCACCACCAGTGTCTAGACTCCATCGGGGGATATACTGGCTTTTCTAAAACTCTAGAAATTATATAGCCTATATACCTTTTTTCCGTTGGAGTCTAATCTCCAAATGTGTGTGAATGTGTATTTTCAAATAAATATTTGCATATCTGCAAACAAGTCTCACACAGGACACAAACAGCGGTCTCTTGAGTGAAAGTCCTGTGTTTGTGTGAGCCATCCCTTCTCCCTACGCAGACTTTGTTGCTCTTTGTATAGTCTATGTCGACGACGCTTCATTTTACGGGATTGCTCCGGTTCAGCCCTCATTTTGGCCGGATGTCCATCACCTTCTGCTTTCTTTGTGTTGCCATTTTACGTAAACTCCGGTAGATTTGTGAGGACTCTGGTTAACTGCTCCTCAGATCTCTGCAGGGTAAATCCAGACAGCTAGCTAGACTATCTGTCCAATCTGAGTTTTCTGTTGCACGACTAAAACTACTTTTGAACGTACACATGTTCCACCAAAACAAGTTCCTTCCGAAGCTATTTTTCAGTGGCACTGTCGCTCCCTCTGGCGCGGATCGCCTCCCAAGAGGATTGTGATTGGTTTAAAGAAATGCCAATAAACCAGAGCATGTTTTTCTCCCATCCCGGAATACTGTGTGGACTAGCCAGAAGGTCTGGCAATGCGAGACTACTCTTTATACTACGTTGCCTGCATTGTAATGAAAATTTCTAAAAAAATTCATGGATTGCAATATAGTGTGTGTGTGTGTGTGTGTGTGTGTGTGTGTGTGTGTGTGTGTGCACACAAGTGCTATTTAGTAAGGAAAATGTTTGTTTCGGTGCCTTGGCATGCATTTGTGCAAGCCTGAGGGGAGTAGTGGGGAGGAGGTGGGGTTAATTAAAGAGAGTGAGCGGCATGGAGGAGTAGTGAAGGTGAGGGGAAGGAAAGATGGAGTGTGTGTAAGTAGTGTTTAAGAAGTGTCTATGTGTGTGACATTTGGCGAGCTCAGTGACTTGAGGATTCCTGGACGCCCAGTCAAGGCCTCCGTTGGCTCACTTTCCTTGGCCCATATTTCACTCACTCACTCACTCACTCACTCACTCACTCACTCACTCACTCACTCACTCACTCACTCACTCACTCACTCACTCACTCACTCACTCAGGATGGTGTGTGTGTGTGTGTGTGTGTGTACATCCATCGTAAACACAAGCTCATGCAGGAACATCCTTGTAACTTTAAATGACAAGAACTTAGATACTAAAATGATCTACATGTTTCCGCTGGGTGATTCGTTTAAGAGCCTGACAATCGCCACACAGAACTTTGAGTTATACTGTCACTTCCATTATCCAGTGATAGATGACTGACCTTTAAGGGAAAAATGGCTACTGGTCACATGGACACCATGTAGTTTCACAATGAAAAAATGTAATGTCAGTGGTCCTTTCCCAGACATTTTGACTTACAGCAGGAAAACCACAGGTGGAACGAATACAATGAATGGTTCCGATCCATTTAAGTGTTCCAGTAAGTCGTGCCAGTGAGTACAAAAGGCATGTAAATGCTTTTGAGCCTTCATTAACACTATTACCTGTGCTTTTCCTTCATGAGAGAATGTCTACTTAAGCCTATTCATAGTAAGTGGGGAAGAGGTTAGTTAGCTTATATTGTACTTATGGATGTTACTTGGTATAACCATGGAGTAAGGTAAACATAGACTAGCATCACTACAGGGAATTCCAAAAGTAAAACACCAATGTATTTTATACGTCTGTGTTTGCAGAGAAACATGCTTTGTTGACCATTTCACCAAATAATCTGCACCTCAATATTTTCACCATTTCACACTGGAATTAACAGTTCTCCTGGTTATAAAACCTACTGTCTCAAACAATGTCTAACTAACTTTATGTAGTGCGTTTCCAGTCAATTCAGAGACTGTCCTCACCTGGAAAAATGCTCCCATAGGTCGTTTGTTTAAGCAGCAATTAGTAAGGTGATGAAGTTTAAGAGCGCCAAGTTCCACGTACGGAGGAAGGTTGGAGTGCTGGATGGGTAAAACAAACGCAGGACTTACACCCAGGAGACCGAGATTTAGTGTCCCGTTTGAAAATAAAAGTAAACTGCAAGTTTTTCTTTTTACTTTACGGAACAAACGGAACTTTGCCACGTTCAGCGTCACATGCGTAACCGGAAGTGAGGTAACCATAGGCGTAATATGTGCAATAATCACAACTGGCTAGTGTAACCCCCCCCCCCCAAATATCTTATCATAATGATGAATGAAGAAATTACTATTATAAAACGTGATATGTGGTGTCTTTCTCGATTCAATGTAATTAGCAAGCAAAGAAAATATTTACAAAACGCCTCTATTCATTTTTGGTCATTTGTTGTCGTTAGCTTTAATGCTAAAGCTGTTTTAGCTTTCCCATGATGCTCTGGGGGGAGTCTTTTTTGACCAATCAGAGGCGTCGCTTTCAGGGTCCATGAAATAGTCGGAAAAATACAAATTTGACCGACCCACAACGCTGCAATCATTTAAATAAATATTCCTTTTACTAATACTGGAACAACAGATTGATACATATTACACATTTGGTGCTTTTATACAAAGTGAATGATGTAATGCTAGTCAACTGAACTACTTGAGATATGTAGAGCACGTTGTTTTGCTGTTTCTTAAAATTTACGTGAAACAGCCTATTTGGGCAGTCATGTCATGTCACCTCCCTAGATTAGTGGAGATCTCAGCCCCCCAATGTTGAACCTAGAGCTTCAAAGATTAATCGATTAATCGATTAGTTGTCAACTCTTAAATTAATCGGCAACTATTTTGATAATCACTTAGTCGGTTTGAGTAATTTTTTAAGACAAAAGTAAAAATTCTTTGATTACAGCTTCTGAAATGTGAATATTTTCTAGTTTCTTCTCTCCTCTGTGACAGTAAACTGAATATATTTGAGTTGTGGACAAAACAAGACATTTGAGGACGTCATCTTGGGCTTTTTGATCCACGTTTTTCACCATTTTCTGACATTTCAGAGACCAAACAACTAATCAATTAATCGAGAAAAAAACCGACTATGAAAATAATCGTTAGTTGCAGCCCTAGTTGAACCCAAAGTTATGCCCTTGGAGGTGATGTCTTTTTTTTTTTTTAAACCCACAACACAATGTTTTTCTAAGTAACATACTGAAGTTGTGTTTAATCGAAACCAAGTATGTTACAATGTTTTGATTCATACTTGATATCTGTTGAGGTATAAAACAATATGCCTTTTATCGTCGCCAATCAAGGGACTAATCAAACATGAATTGGCATGAATTATATATAATATTGCACTTGTATGTGTTTGTTTTTCTTTCAGAGGCACTTCTGTAAAGGAATTTGTCCCCGGTAGCAAGTAGTTATAATAAGACTTGGCGGAAAAAGGCTCAACGGGAGCATCAAAGAATTCTCCGAGAAGTAATCCTTCATTGTGAAACATGCGAATATTAGATCTACTAAAGTGAACAATATCGCAAGCTTCGACACATAAGGTTGGGGTGTTGAGGGAGCTAAAGCAACATGGTACACGCTGCCTTGTATAGCTGTGTACACATGATTGGACTCACTAGTCAGCAGGTAGCTGAGCAGCTGATGTGGAAGGAATGAAGCAGATGATTTCTTAAAAGATACCCTTGATCTCAGACGCACACACACTCAAAAGAGTGTGAAAAACAGAGAGAAAAACCATCATTTGCAGTGTGGCTGTGCAGTTCAGCGACCCTAAGACCCCCCCCCCCCCCCCGTGCTTGTTATGAAGACGGGAGTCATTTGCAGCTGCAAACGTACAGAACAGGACACACAGCAGGTTGCTGCCTGCAATGATGGCTTCTAGGGTGGACTGCTGATGGTTTTCTACATGTGTGTGAGTGATGTTTGGGGGGAATTGCATGTGTTGTGCGTGTATATAAATTCATAACAGATGCGCTCTGTTTCATGCCCTATGTTCATTTATCCATGCCTTTGATACGCTGAAATGTATGCATGCAGTGTATTTTTTGGGGGGTGCGTGTGTGTGTGTGTGTGTGTGTGTGTGTGTGTGTGTGTGTGTGTGTGTGTGTGTAGCCGCAGATTTATAGGCATGCCTCCATGCTCTCCAATGATGTGGGACTGAGCCATGAATCAGCTCAGCCTGTAATGAATTCTGATGGCCCACAGGAGAGGAAGAGGAGGAGAGGGAGTAAGAGGGGAGGAAGGTGGAGGAGGAGGGGAGGCATGGTAGAGGAGATGAGAGAACCGGATGAAAGGGAGGAGGGAGAGAAAGAAGAGACGAGATGGTTGGACAGAAAAAGAGAGGAAAAGGAAGGATGAAATATAGAGAAGAAGAGGGATGAGGAGAGGAAGGAAGCACACTGTGGAGCTGTGGGTTCATTGATTTATCACGAAAAAACACAATTTAGTGTTCACACTCAGGGTTCTTAAAAGAAGAAAGAAATACAATTGCACTAAAATGTTTGCTGTTGCCAGAGTAACCTTCCCCACATCTTAACACCAGTGATGGTACATTAAGTGTAGTATCTGATCAATGGAGAACATGCATCTGAATCAAAAGTAGTTATCGCAACACGGATTCAAATGAGTGATCTTATTTGGAAAGCTTTCATTGAAAAAGTGTGATGTTGGGATTAAAGTATTTGTTATACCCAACCCGTTCTCACTTCCAACTCATCAAATACTGACTCTTGATCAGCGGCTCTCAGCGTCAGATACCGACGCCCAAGGTACCCTTTAGCACCTGTATGGAACGCACCGGGCAGAGCAGCAAGATGGCAACAGTAGCGAGTAGTAATAAAGACCGAAACTCTGTGTATGGAGGCAGGTTGGGGTGGTGGATGGATCAAACAACAAGACTTTCACCCAAGAGACCGGAGTCCATGTCCAGTACATACTTGCATTTTGTAAACCCACCCATGATCTTTCTGCTCATTGAAAAGATCTGCTGAGATCTAACTTTAAACCAAGTGCTTCTGTTGCCTGGACCTTAGTCTATATCTTTGACGTTCCACTTCCAGAATTGCTCCATTGCTCATTTAGGCCGGATATCCGTTGCCTTGGGCTTTCTTTGTGTTGGCGTCCTAAACTCCGGTGGATTTGTGAGGACTCTGGTTAACTGCTCCTCAGATCTCTGCAGGGTAAATCCAGACAGCTAGCTAGACTATCTGTCCAATCTGAGTTTTCTGTTGCACGACTAAAACAACTTTTGAACGTACACGTTCCACCAAAACAAGTTCCTTCCCGAGGCTATTTTGCCAATAAACCAGAGCACGTTTTTACTCCTATCCCAGAATGCTGTGTGGACTAGCCAGACCCTCCTCCGCAGTGCTGTGGAGGAAGGTCTGGCAAAGCGAGACAACCTTAAAGTACTCAGGGTGTGAACCCTGGTCTGTGTTGTTCTCCACTCTGTATGCCCACCATCCAAACTCAAACTCCTTTTTAGGACCAGTTTGCCTCCTATGCTAGAAAGAAAAAACTGTATCAGGGAAACAATCCAGGCAGCAATTATGTTTTCCCTCCAAATGTAATTGGCAAAACAAAATATAGTGGTTTAACCATTTTCATTTCTGGGAGGGCTATGATGAAGAATAGCTAAAGGTTTGTTTTTTCTTCTGAAGAGCAACCAAGAAATGCAAACAAAATGAAAAGCTGTAATTTCACATTAAATGGGAGAGCTTCACTTTCTCTACAGCATGAACTATAAAAGCCGTCATGACTATAAGGAGGCAGAAGCCAGTAAAGTTAATTCACATTGTTGCAGCACTCAGTGGGAGGAAGGGGACAGGCTGTAGTGCCAGCATGAGAGCAGTAAAAAAAACATATTAAATAAGAAAAACCTACAGTAATATGAAACTCCTGGGTGCCATAAGTAGATGGAATTAATACGCAGGGGAGCAGCCACGGTCGCTCTGCCCTCGGAGCAGGAGGCTCAAAGCTCCAGAGGATGTGTACTGTACTCTGCATTGTGGGTAAGCTGACCTAAATTGATGGCGATTGATTGTAGTGTAGACTCCCGACTGCACCCTCATCCCCCAACACATCTACCCCCCGTCTAGAGAAATATCTTGTGTCTTATCCCACTTTTTCTGTCTGGTTTCGTTCTATTCCTCTTTTTCTTCCTATGTCTGCCATTCTTTCTTTTTCTTCTACATCTATAAACCTTGTCTTTGTTGCTGAGGGACTGTTGATGGTGGCCACTATTTTTTAACAAATCACCCATATACCCACAGAAAAGAATCGACCATTCTAAAGAACACACAACCTTTCAAACAAGCCACAAGAAGAGCCCGCTCAGACTCGCTAACAGCATCTCTTCTGACTCCATGTATGTTGTAAATTATGAATACCAACTTTTGCCTTCTAACAGGTGATTTAGAGTCCCTACGTTTGGATACAGAAGGCTCAAGAACTCTTATTTACATGAGTCTATCCTGTTGCTAAACCAAAATCAGTGTGCTGCCAGTTAAGACCTGGATCCGAAGATATCATGAAACATGTTTCTTTGCCATGGCCGTTGATGTGTCTTCATCTTTGTACTACAGCGGGCGGCTGTGGCTCAGGTGGTAGAGTGGTCGCCTGCCAATCGGAAGGTTGGTGGTCAAATCCCTGGCCCTGCTGTCCCATGTCAAAGTGCCCTTGGGCAAGACACTGAACCCTGAATTGCTCCCGGTGCTACGTGAATGCCATGTGTGAATGTTGGCACCTTGCATGGCAGCCTCGGAATGTGAATGGTTCCTGTACGATGTAAAAGCGCTTTGAGTTGAGAGACTAGAACAGCGCTTTATAAATACAGTCCATGTGTATGTGTAGTTGTTGTCTAGCTCTGTGTGTATTTTTATTTTGAGCAGAGCTGCTCGGGAACGCAAAAGCAATTTTGTTGTGAACTGACAATAAAGTTGAATCATATCGTAGATATGTACTGTACCTGTAAATCTTTGTTTTCTGTTTATAGAGTGGATTGAAAGCATTTAAATGCATGTGCTTTGACAGTCTCTACAACGGATTTGGTATTTGCTTTCACAGTTGCAGATATTTCAAATGCTCCATGTCTGTTGCATCCCCCTGTGTCTCAGGCAGCAGAATACTGATTGATGATCAATCATGCATTAGCAGGCTTCACACAAGCACAAAAAAAAAAAATCTATCTCACCAGCACCGCATAGTGCTAAACTGCAGGTTCGCAATGTACAAGTTCACTGAAAGCCTCGTGTTTCTGTGTCGTGGTCAGTGGTAAATTACCTTCATTTTCACCACCTCAGACTGAAGACCGTTTTCGGGCCTGTGGAAATGAACATCTCTGCTACACAGAGGAGGACATCTTTTCAAGTTCTGCTCTTCTCACCACACAGACAGACACAAACGCTCTGCGGCACACGTGTTAAGTTTAATCGATACAGAGAAGATACTCTTGTCCTCTGAAAAGATAAGAAGACATCAAACAAGACGAGGTTTTAATGACTCTGATGGGAAAGTGGGTCACTGCAGCAGCAATATTTTGAAGGCAATATAACTAGAACATTTATGAAGATTGGAGAAAAAGGTAACCCTAATCATCATAAATCAAAACTGACAATGTCTGGCAAAAATAGTTTTAGATATTTAGACCTAAATTTATGGTTTTCTTTAAGGATAATTTTACGTAATAAAAAAGCCTATAAATAAACTAAGCACAGGTGAGAGTGCTTGCATCCACGACTGTGTCTGCAGTGTGTGATATGAAAGGCCTTTCAACACCAGGCAAATTAACATTTAAATAATATCTGGGCAGTCTTGATTGCAGCATTTACTGTTTCCTCCAAATGGACATCCAACCTCTGAAGGCTGAGACTGTGCCAGTACCTTACCAGCTGCCTGGGCTCTGCTGTTTGGCAGCTTGAAGCCCTCAGACTGCTTCACATTCTCTATGTATCCAAGGCCGATGAGTGTCAACAGCTTGAGCCTGTACTGACAGTACAGCCAGGGCCAACTACATGACTAATGGCTGGTATTAAGACTACGTAGCATAACATTTATGATTCACTTGCAGACTTTCCGTGCACCCTTCATTACATTTTCAGTGACTCTGACTCTGGAGACATGAAAACATCGATACAAACTTTATTTCTTGGTTAGACTTGTATTGTCAAGTAGTACTTTCCCTCTTGTCATAATTTATGATCTAATACACATCATGGAGCTTGCGTGTACAAAGGGGAGAATCATGTTGGAACTGAAAGGCCTCCCCACACTTGCCAAAACACATTGTTTGAAATGCAATTGTATACTATTGCATTAAGAGTATCACTAATTGGAGCTAAAGGAGCCTATAGTCCAAACCATGAAATCAGCCCTGTACCAAAAGTACACAAAATGATGTGGATAGAGGTGTCCTGAATGGGAGACAATCCTGTGTATGTGTGTAAAGTAAAGTGTATATAGTGCCAGACTTGGTGCAGGACCCGCCCCCTAGAAATCTAAAGCATACCTCTTCAAACTGTCTTCCTGAGGCTGATGAGAATGGCAGCAACCTCAAGGTGTGCACTGAAAAAAAATCCATCCATTCATATTCCTCAGCAACAACAGAGCGACCAGTGAAGCTCTTCTGGGAATTGCTGCAGATGGTCTCTCCTTTTTTGTCTATTGCACTCCAACATGCAATAAATTCCTCAATTGCTCCTTTGTATTCAGCCTATTGTCCTGAACCATACGTTCAAAAAGCTATGAAAAATTAAGCACTACAATTCGTAAGTATTCAACGTTTTTTTTTTCTAGCTGTTTTCACCACATCGACTGCTGCTGTATAAGAACGCGGCCGTGTGAGGAGGAGATCTGGGTGGATGGGTGGGCGTGAAAACACAGGACAGGACTTTCATGCCAGGGAGCGGAGTTTGCTTCCCTGGGAAATGTTAAGTGTTTTAATCCAAACCATGATCTTTGAACTAGTGGTTTTGGTGCTTAATTTAACTTTCGTCGCTGCATAACGCTCACTTTATGTGGCCTAAACTTAACCGTAATATCCGCCGAAATGAGCAGCTTGCAGTGCCCTGTACCTGGCTCAAAGTCACCTATTATTGGGTAACTGAACCACCAACTACCGCTGATACAACGGAGCACCATGCGGAGTACCATAAGCCGGCGTCGCAGAGCTCTGTAGTGGCCAAACACATCTACTAACTGCCGCTGATACGACCGAGCTGTGACAAAGCTCTGTAACGTCCTAAACAACTAGCAACTTCCGCTTGGTGTCATGGAGCTCGTAGCCAGCCGCTCTAGCCGTCGTCAGATGACCAGCCAGCGGTCTCCTAATTTTGTAGGATATCATATGTTTTGGTGTGCATACATTTTTGTACGATATCATACGAACTTGTTCATTAAAATGTGTTGTTGTTTTGCATCAAGCCTGAACCAGAAGCCTGCAACTGCTTAGCTTCTGCAATTCTTGGACCAGTTTTGAGTGAGGATGTACTTGCAAATATGATCTATGCCACACGTTTGTTACACATGGGAGATGTAACTTACATAGCAAACGTGTTCTTTAGCTTCAATGAGCCGTTTATGAAATGCTAATCCACAGGGAGAAAACCAAGCCAATGTGTAAAGCTTGAGTGGCGTATTTTGAAATGGCCACCGAGAAGGATCATGTACACTTTAATTGACCACATTCTCTCTGTGCATTAGAAAAACTTTGACATCCTTTTAAATAGGTCAAGCCTGCACAATGGAACATGCTATTTTCCTCCTCTTTTCAATGCTTTTCAAAGTTTTAGTTTTTGAAATGGCCTCTTTGGTAAGTGCTTATTTTGCCATATTTTTCATTCAGCGACCCAGAAACACAGAATCACAGTAGAAGAAGACAATGTGGAGTGGAAACGTTTTATATATTTAATTCCCGCATTATTCTGTAAAGAAAGACATTTATTGGTGAAGTGACCTTCGAATGGAATTTAAAATGCATGACTGCTGATGCCAGTGTGTCACTGAGGTCTGTAAAAAAAACTATGGCTGGCAGATGATTGGCAGTGGAAAAGTCGACTTACCGGATGTGTATAGCGCCATGTTTTGTGCTCATAATCACTGCAGCTCCGTCAGAACACCATGAAATCTTCCCAGAGAAGATTGAGCAATAATAGTCCACAGCCAACAATACTGGGCTGCAGTTACAGGTCTTAGATTGTCATCTTCTACATATTGTACATATGAGTGCTGACTCACTCCTGCTTCTATTATTTCATCCATTTGAGAATGTCACATTTGTCTTTCTGAAGGTGTCATTTATTTCCATGATCCTCCACAATTCTGCCTTTTCCATCACTGCCAAAATTGCAACGAGAGTCAGGTTTTACTTTAGCGGCAGAGAATCCCAATTTCTCTCTCAACAGTATAGCTTTAATGGACCGGAATGCTGTCTGGCTCTTACTGTGTTATCATTGCTGTATTACCCCCAAATAACACTGCAGACATTATCTGAAAACAACATAGAAGTATCACACCTTTCCTGGAGGTTGATGAAAAGTGTTCCAGGAAACTAACTGAGCAGTGTTATGTGTTTGAGGGGAAAGTGGTTACATACAAAAGGAAAATTGCAACTCTAAACATCAGGCAAACATTGAACATAAATTATAAGACTGGTGGTTTTTGAACGTGTATGAGGATTTTTCTGCTAAAGATACAACTGGGACTATTCTGCTCTCATTTGCTATCACTCAGAAAATCTGTTCATATTCTAGTGATCCAATAATACAATAATAATATTCATTAATTTGAAAAAGTGACAGATTATATTTAAATACCACAGGAATGTTCTGCTGGTTGACAGCAGTGGCTGAACGATCGAACCACGAGCACAGGAAATGTTCACGGACTCCTCTTTGTTATAATGTAGCTTTTTTAATTCAATTCATCAAATTCAGCCCAGTCTCATGGCAGTTCGTAAAATTGTGACGTTATTTAATGTATTTTCTCGTTTTTCTTCACGGTGGTGAGCACGAATTTTAAACTAATGTATTTCAATGGGAAGCATATTTCGTGATAACAGCACGATTACGGTAGCGAGTAGTATTGAAAAGCCGAAAATCCGCGCAGGGAGGTTGTTTGGGGTGGTGGATGGGTCAGAGTTTCACCCCAGAGACCTGCGATCACGTCCCGCGTGTGACGGTTCCTTTCCCCGTTATCCTTTTCCTAACCACAACCATCCCGTTGTTGTCGCTGCATCCCGTGTGTGATGGTTCCTTTCCTTGTTCTCCTTTTCCAACCGTCCGTGTGAGACAACCGTCCCGTTGTTGAACCACGTGAGAGACGGGGGATCGTGTCCCGCGTGTGGTGGTCCGTCCCGTTGTTGTCGCCGACGTGTGGCGTTTAATTTCCCCGTTGTTACGTCCCTCAGAGAGCGTGGATTGTGTCCCGGCGGCCGTTGTTGTCACCGTCTACCGCGAGTGGCGTTTCCCCAGAGCAGGCAGGCTGCAGCCCAGTGTCATGGCAGTTCGTGAAATGGTCACATTCCCATTTAATGGTGACCACCACGAAATAAACGAGAAAATAGTGTACCTGTACACAAAATAATAGATCAAAATAACGTGACAATTTCACGAACTGCCATGAGACCGGGTTGTCAAAATAGGACAAAACTTGTAACTTTACATTCTACACATTTAGCTCAGGCTACAATGTACAATGACTCAAAAGTATGTGCAGTTGCATTATCATTAGCAACAAATAGTGGGAAATGTGACGTTGAGAATCATAATTTCCCAACAGGATTCCTACGGAAATGTTGAATCAAAATACAGAGCTAAAGGGCAGCTGTGGAGATAATTTGTTGCTGAAATTTATTCATTGTGATTTTTTTTTTTTTTTTGGTGCATCTAAGCTAATTCAGAACTTTGGACTTGGTCATTATATCAAATTATGCACAGATTGCCTTGCCATTGCCAGGGATCATTATATACTGTAGCATGCAGAGTCTCATTGTTCGGATTCAGTTGCATTGATTGTGCTTTTTTGCACATAAACACACTTCCTTACACTCTCTTTCCTTCTCACTCTCATAAATATGCAGGTCTCATTTTGTACCCTTTTGCTCTCCCTCACAAACACACACCTCCCACAGCAGCTGAGTCTACACTCCTCTATGTAATCCTCTCTTCCTCCTTCGATCCCTCGCTTCATCTACTATCCCTTCCGTCACCTGCAGGTCTTTCTCTGCTTTCTTATTTGGCTTATACTCACCATTTATTCTCTGTGGTCCTGCTCTTGTCTGTTCCTCTGGGTCCATCCAAACACTGGCATGCTGCGACTCAGACCTCAGTTCGTGCCAGATTACAGAAAAAAACTAAATCTGTTAGAAATGAAAACCACTCTTCTGTACTTCCTGTCTCGGAGGAAATAACCTGACCTCCATGCTATGCTTCCCCCCCCCCCCCCCTCTGCTAACTTTTTCAGCCAGAAATACGTGAATTCCATACTACACACTAGTGTACAGTGGCTAATATTACTCATTTTCAAAGTATATTTTTGTGCTGTATATAATTAGTCTGGTTTAAGATGAATCCTGAATGCAAATCAAAAACTGACATTTACAACACAAAAAGAGTTTCAGTTTGAATCTGGATGATGCATTAGAATCTATGACATATGGTTTTATAGTCTTGTACTAACATAAATAGTAGCTTGTCCAACAGGCTAACATCAGCTGCACTTTACCCAAGTTCAACTAGATACACTTTGTAGTGTTTTGGCTAATTTAGCCTTGTATTAATTACACTCCAGCCACAATATAAAAGACGTATTCATCTAACAGTTTGTTATCACTGCTTAAGGTCCTCAGTACAAAAAAGGTCAAATCTTGTTTATCATTTTTAGGGGGGAAAGAGCCAATTAACGGATTGACACACTTCATTTCCAGCCGCTTCCCATTGGCCCACAGACTAGCTGATGTTTTTGCCAAATATTTAATGGATTTAATAATAGATTTTCCCGAGGTTTAATTGTGTTAGCCAGGTAAGATTGTAGGAATAAAAGCCGCTATGCTCGGACTTCAAACCCATCTTGTATTTACAATATCATCAATGTATTTAAAGTACTAATCCGCAAGATCTTCATTTTGATTTAATCAACATCAGAGTTGATACAGTAATCACTATAGCAAATACTTATCTGTTGACTGTTATGGGCCTGTGAATCCTTGAGCTTAACTGTATGGCTACCATAGTGGCTACATTACCTATAGGAAGCTTATCTTCATTGTGTAAATCTTTTTTGTTTCACAATTAGGCCAATTTATCTTTGCTATTTATGTTGGATTCATATTAATGATATGTATATTTTAGTTTTTGGAATAAAATAAACTTTCAAAAATATATATATTTTTGAAAATACTAACTGAGGACCCCCTAGGGGTTACGGACCCCCTGTTGAAGATCTCTGCATTATATATACAGTATTTAACAGAGCAAAAAGGTTACTGTTTGAAACTCGTCTAAAGGTTTCAGAAGAAGTGTGACAGTGATGACACCATTTTTAATCATCCTCTCTCTCTCTCTCTCTCTCTCTCTCTCTCTCTCTCTCTCTCTCTCTCTCTCCTGTCCAGGGTCTCATCTCCTCATCAGGTGAAGCACTGTGAGCCACCGACACCCCCCCCTTCCCCCCTTCCCCCCTCCTCTCCTCCCTCCCTCCCTCTCCCCTCCCCTCCCCAAAGACGTCACCCACTACCCCTAAACTCCCTAAATCCCACCTGGCCTCACCTGCCCCATACCTCATCCGACGGGTGCCACTGGCCCTCCCCTTACCCCATGGTGGCCCCAAGGCCCGCCCTCTCACTGCTGTTGGCTGTCCTGGCCTGCACGGGGCCTGTGCGCCCCTCGCCCCACCCACTGCTGCGACCCCAGGAGAGAGAGAGGGACTCGGGTGGGGTCAACATTGCTGTGGTCCACTCGGGCTCCTCCCTGCTCCCGGAGACGCCGGTGGTGGGAGGCGCGGGGGTCGGCGAGCCGGGGACAGGGTCAGGGCAGGGGCAGGGGCCCGGTCCGGGAAACGGCCCGGGAGGAGGAGGTGGAGGAGGAGGAGGAGGAGGAGGAAGGGGAGTAACGGATACAGCTTCGTTGGAAGAAGCAGCTGCGATGGCTTTTTTTTCCTCCTCCTTTTCTACAACCCTGTCGATGGCGGCGCTTGTGGGGGAGACAGTTATGACGCCGTCCGGTCAGGCCAACGTCATTTACCTGGCTGTGAATGAGAGCAGCCCGGGCAGCCTGCTGCTGCAGCTGTGTGAGCTGCTGGCCACCACACCATTACAGGTAACCCACCCAGCACACAACATGACATGACTGCAGTCTTGTATAAAGTACTTGCAAGCAATACTTGAGTAAATGTACAAGTATTTTAAAAGAAAATGACTTTGGTAGGAGTTGGTCACCTTCTAGAATATAAAAGTCTTAAAGTATATGATATTTACTGTACTCAAGAGTCAAAAGTAATTTTCTGATATCAAATGTACTTTATTATTAGAAGTAAAAATGAAAAAAATCTTTGGTTGTGACCTTTATTGCGGCCTAAAGCATAATATTTTCCACAACTTCTTAAACATCAAATTCAAAGTCTTTTCCAGGACTTTCCAGGCACAATTCACACTAGTTAAAGAACCTAACACTGCATGTTTTGAGTGAGCTGACATCAACAAAGACAAAAACAAATCATTTTCATTTTTTTGTGAGGAAGAACCGTTCACTCCAGAAAACATTTATTGCAAATACAGTACAGCCACAGGTGTGTAATGTTATCTTCATAACCATTCAAAACCCCATTCACCGCTGTCGTCGGGGTGGTCATCGTCTGTTTCCATGGCCTTCCATGACACTTTCAGTTATTATGCTTTCTCCTTTTCTTCTTTAGTTTTGGCCTACGGTTTTGGCGCTTGGCAGTTAACAGGCATTAGGTCACCAACTGGAATGGAGCGTTTGTTAACTTGTAATCTAGGAGCAATGATTCACCAAGCTGCTTTTTTGCAGTCTAACAAATTACTTCTGATTTTATTTTGTAGTAATGAGTAAAGAAGATGCTTAGGGGAAATGTAGTGGAGTAAAAGTAAACATTTTCAGAAATATAAATAATGAAGTAAAGTACAGATACGCAAACATTCTACTTAAGTAACAAAGTATTTGTACTTTGTTACATTACAACACTCTTACCCGCGAGTTTTAAGAACATTTAACAAATGGCAATGTACAAAATAACAGTCTGACCACAACTACGTTTGGGATAATCTTCCAGGATCGCTCTGTTGCCGCCTAGAAATTTCGCCGGATGTCTCTTTTTTTCGGCCGGATGTCCGTCACCTTCCTCTTTCTTTGTGTTGGCATTTTAAACTCCGGTAGATTTCTGAGGACTCTGGTTAACTGCTCCTCAGATCTCTGCAGGGTAAATCCAGACAGCTAGCTAGACTATCTGTCCAATCTGAGTTTTCTGTTGCACGACTAAAACTACTTTTGAACGTACACACGTTCCACCAAAACAAATTCCTTCCCGAGGCTATTTTGCAGAGGCACCGGGGCTCCGTCCGGAGCTTAGCCCCGCCTAAGACGATTTTGATTGGTTTAAAGAAATGCCAATAAACCAGAGCACGTTTTTCTCCCATCCCGGGATGCTGTGTGGACTAGCCAGACCCTCCTCTGCAGCGCTGTGGAGGAAGGTCTGGCAATGCGATACTAGGTTTAATCTAATTCTTGCATCTAAATGCCAGTTTGCTTAAAAAGAACATGTTTGTACGATATTTTGTCCAAACACGTTACCTGTGCATGCGTGGCCAGTAAGTAAGTTAAGTGATCGCGATTGATGGATTCTCTTTGTCACAACACATTTCAGAGTTACAACACACTTCCAACATACCCCCGCCCCACCCACGCCCCAGCAGACCTTAAAAATCACAGCCATGATTTTTCCTAACAGACCGTTAACATGGTCTTGTTGTGATTTGCTTTTGTTTGTTCATCCAGCTGAGTTTTTAAGGAATTGCAACCCTTTATTCAGGCATGTTCATTTTCATTGTGCAGTTTGTTCATCTTTTCACTCATCCACTCATTTATTCATAGTATAACACTTGTGGACGGGAGTCTGCATCCTCAACTCTGAGAGCTGCTTGTGATCATACTGACGGAGGTAATAAAACACACTTCATGCAATACTCCTGATTCATTTGCTCATTCTCACACTCATATATTCATTCATTCATTATTCTATGAAAAAATTGCATTATGTATCTATTTATTTATCTAATCTTTCTCTCTCTATATTTGTTTTCATGTCAAAACAGTGGAAAGGTGTCACAAACGTCTTAGATTAAGTATAGTAACTCTTTTAAGTAACACTTGCGATCTAATTTCCAGGTCCTGTCACTAGCCTATTAGCATATCAAATGCTTCTCTGTGAGAATTGAGCTGTCGGCTTCAATTTGCTCTCCTGAATCGCTACAAGAAAACAAGCGTTAAGTCATCAAGCCAGTCTTAAATTACTATTGCTCCTTCTCATATCATTACGGAAGGTAATGGCAATTTCCAGAACTTCATGCATTTATCCTGACTTTGTTACCGCTGCTGACCGTTCTTTCTTAAAATGAAAAACCCTGGTTACCAGATCGTTCATACAACACCTGGCTTGTTTGCAGCACTAGTTCAGCATGTATGCAACAGCAACGCTTGTTATATTAGTAAGCCCTGTGGGAGCTGAGGTGGCCAAATAAGCCAATAGCTTATCTGTTGTTTTTGTGGTGTGTGAAGCAGCTTACGTTGTGCAGCTACAATACACACACACTCTCGTCCTGACAGGATGCCAGTACACACTGCTGAGACTTGACTCCGATTTTTATCTCTGTGAACATTGATTGCCAATCAGTGAAGCGCAGGCGTCCCATTTTTTTTTTTAAAGCCAACAGTTGTTTCATTACTTCATTAAACTTGTAAAAGAAAGAATCAGTTCCTTCAGCAGTCCAGAGTAAGAAAACACAGTCTTTATCAGTGTATAAGCTGGTATCTTGAATACTGTGGGCATCTTGTGAACGTACACATTGTTCTAATGTATTTTGCTCACTTCTCCCTTTCATGTATTCCCAAAGCTTGGTGCATTGGAATAAAAGACGTGGCAGCTTTGATGAATAAAATTGTGATGAGAAGCTTATGAAATTGCATCTCAATGAGGCTTTATCCTAATGCCCTTTGTCTGACGTGCTTTGTATCATTGTGCAACCTTTGTTTTACTTCCAGGGTTTGGTGTTTGAGGAGGAGCGACCGCCGCCGCCAAACCGTGCCCCCCTGGCCCCCATGCTGGAGTTTGTCTCCGCCCAGACGGGGGTTCCCGTGGTTGCCGTAGGGGGAGGGGCCAGCCTGGGACGAGAGCCACAGGTAGAAAATTGGATTGCTTAACATTGCATCATCAAGCCTTTAAAATGTTATTGTTCTGGTCTTAAGCTGGCTTAGAAGATGAAACGCAGACTGTAAGAAATAATGAGTAAAGTGACTGAAGAATTACCTCTTGACCCAGCGGCGCCGGCAGGATTCTATTTCAGAGTACGCACAAAAACTGACCACCTGCTGAAAAGGTTTACTGCGCCAGAATTGTTGTTGCGTTTTTAAATGCAAGTCCAATTTTAGCTCTGTTTTGGTCTCAACTAATTCCTGAATGCTCCACTATGTCCACATGCTACTCCAAAACTTTCTCTGTCTGCTGTTTGGTAGTCTGCATCCTTGACGTTCCACTTCCGGGATTGCTCCGTTGCCGATGGAAATTCTGACGGATTTCACTCATTTAGGCCGGATATCTGTTGATATCTATTCTGCTTCCTTTGTGTTGGCATTTTAAACTCTGGTCGATTTATGATGCTTATGGTTCACCTTTTCTCAGATCTCTGCAGGGTAAATCCAGACAGCTAGCTAGACTATCTGTCCAATCTGAGTTTTCTGTTGCACGACTAAAACTACTTTTGAACGTACACATGTTCCACCAAAACAAGTTCCTTCCCGAGACTATTTTGCAGAGGCACTGTCATTGTGTCCGGGACTTGGCGCCACCCAAGACGATTGTGATTGGTTTAAAGAAATGCCAATGAACCAGAGCACGTTTTTCTCCCACCCCAGAGTGCTGTGTGGACTAGCCAGGCCCTCCCCCTGAGAAGGAAGGTCTGGCAATTCGAGACTACTAAACAGAAAAAGATAGAAGGGACTGTCCCCAGAGCTAGCTAGACTATCTGTCCAATCGGAGTTTTCTGTTGCACGACTGAAACAACTATTAAATGTAAAGATGTTTCACCAAAACAATTATCTTTCCAAGGCTATTTTGCAGCGGCTTTTCCCGGCGCTTAGCACCGCCCAAGACAATTGTGATTGGTTTAAAGAAATGCCAATAAACCAGAGCACGTTTTTTTCTCCCATCACGGAATGCTGTGTGGACTAGCCAGACCCTCTTCCACAGTGCTGTAGAGGAAGGTCTAGCAAAGCGAGACTAGCTGTTTGGGGTTGAGCAGGAAGCTGCATGTCGCCCCCTCTCTGTCCTCTTTTCTCTCAGTCTTCCTCAGGGAGGAGGTCGGGGTTGGTGGAAACAACTAGCAACTGCCTCTCGGTGTCATGGAGCTCTTAGCCAGCCGGCGTCACCGTGACTTAATCCTAATTTCGTAGGATATCATATGTTTTGGTGTGCATACATTTGCGTACGATATCATCCGGACCCGTTCATGAGAATACGTTGTACAAATAGAGTAGATCTAGAACACTCTATAATTTACAGAGACCCAACAATTAACCCCAAGAGCATGCATTTTGGTGCAACAGGTACGAGGAAAAACTTCCTTTGAACAGGCAGAAACCTCGGATCCTCAGGTGGCGTAAAACACGGTTCACTTGCTGCGGATTCGTTTAGTTCACCGTTCACGAAAAACATGAGCATGTTCAGTGAGCGCGCTCTTTTAGCATATTTCTGTACAACACTGGTCATTTGATCTAGAGATGTTCCGATACCGACACAAGTATCAGAATAGCCTTTGATGCTGCCTAAAATGCTGGTATCGGGACGGCAAGTACTGGAGTTTATGCACCGATCCGATACCACGAGTTTTAAATAAAGGTTTGAAATCAAATTTAGACCCAAAGAAAATCTACTGTAAAGGAGTTTTATGATCTTTTTCCGTACTGACTGACAAACTGGATAGTAAAAGAAAGTTCTTTGGCGTTTATTGATTGTGTTTGTTCATGTGTCATTAAGAGTTTAACAACAATGGTAGCAATCATATTACATCCAAACAGGGATAGTATAATACAGCTGTTAAAACTTATTAAAATATGTCTTTTTTAACACACTGGTATCAGATCAGTACTCGGTATCAGCCACAAGTTGATCCATTGTCAATATACAAATAGAGCAGCTTTAAAACCAGCATTAATCAGCACTAATACTTATAATACTGTCACATTAACCTAAAGGCCCTTTAGTTAAACGTACCAATTTTAGAAAACAAGCAGAAGTTATTGCCTCACTTCTTTACACCACATTAGGTTCTCATCAGAGCAAGAGCTGGCACAGACTTGAAGCAAGGCTCCTTTTTTCAGACATTACTCTTCACAAAAATGTACATTCCAGCTCTGTATGTGACAAACACTTCAGGCCTGTGAGTAATATCGATGTATAACAGCCACCATCTGTAACAGAGGCCTGTACCTCATACTGTTGGCACCAGAAAGTACAGCTGAGTGAAGAATCTGTAGTTGCATGTAGACTGAAGTCCCTTGTAGGACAAAGTTATTTTTCTAAATTCTACACCATCATAGAACATGCTGCTCTGGCCTCATCACTAAGCAGAAATGAAGAAGAGGAACATTTTTGTCAGAATTGCTCTAGTTCTGTCACTGTTGCTAAGCCCATCAGCATCCAAACTGCTTCTGGTTCCTGAGTAGAGAAAATGAGATTTTCCTAGTGCACACTGTGCAAGTATTTCAGTAGTGTATAGTCTCGCATTGCCAGACCTTCCTCCACAGCGCTGCAGAGGAGGGTCTGGCGAGTCCACACAGCATTCCGGGATGGGAGAAATATGTGCTCTGGTTTATTGGCATTTCTTTAAACCAATCACTATCATCTTGAGCGGTGCCTCTGCAAAAAAGCCTCGGGAAGGAATTTGTTTTGGTGGAACATGTGTACGTTCAAAAGTAGTTTTAGTCGTGCAACAGAAAACTCAGATTGGACAGATAGTCTAGCTAGCTGTCTGGATTTACCCTGCAGAGATCTGAGGAGCAGTTAACCAGAGTCCTCAGAAATCGAATGGGCTGAAAAGAGGGACATCCGGCGGAATTTCCGGCGGCACCGGAGCAATCCCGGAAGTGGAACGTCGTGGATATCCAGTGTACAACTGAGAAAAGGTTTATTGGCAATTGCAATCAGTAAACTGTATTTTGGGGTTAGGGTTCAAATCAATGGATCAAAACAAGTTTCAATTACAATGTTCGATCCAGTTAGTCATGATGACTTGATTAAGGCTTGCTTGCCCATTGTTACAGACCAATGGGTGTTCAGCACTCCAACTGGCTAATCTGTGGGTGACAAAAAGCTAATGTTTTACTGATGGATATTAGCAGTAACTACATTAAGGTAACAAAGCTGTTTAGCATGACAGATTAGGTTGTTTCTAAGTGGATCTTTTTGACAGTGTCAGGTAGTTATTGTGATTTCTACATAAGTGTAACTTCAGCTATGGTAAGATTTAATGTAACACACGCGGCTTGGCACTGAAATGTCAGATTTAGAAAATATCCATTATCGAAAGTGGCTGTAATTAAGGTGGGAGTTGAGTTGGCTTTCCTTTTCCACTTTGTTTGTCAAATGTGACTTTTGGCTGAAAAAGCCTATCAGGGTTCAATACAACAGGCATTATTTGCCTCCGGAGTAGCTTTGCATTTGAGAAACATTTGAATACTGTAGCTAAACTCTAATTAGTTGTCAAATGCCTTTGGGAGACTGAGTCATGCATTTCTTTCCTGACACACAGCGAGAATGAATCAACCTTGTGTCAACAGTGCTTCGATTTTCAGATTACAGTGGAAGAAGTATTCAGATCCTTTACTTAAGTAAAAGTACTAATACAACACTGTAAATATATGTAATACACTGTAAAAGTCCTGTGTTGAAAATGTTACTTAAGTAAAAATACATGTCATCAGGAAAATGTACTTAGTATAAAAAGTAAAAATACTCAATGCAAAAACAATCCTCACATTTTAGAAACCTGGAAACGATCCAAACAGTTGTGTGTTTAATGGTTTAATCATTTCAGCTGGACTTGTAGGCCGTTATATTGTCGGCTAGTTTATTCATTTTTAAGTGCAAACTTTCCTTTTTGATCATCTACGTCACACGTCGTGTCAAGCTCAAGGCCTGCAGGCCAAATCTGGCCCCTCGCAGATTTTAATCTGGCCAGAATATCAATGTAGGTTCACAATAGATTTCGGGCCACCTAGTTTTTGGCGCTTTTGCCGGCGCTTTTGGTGCTTCTTTTCCACGTTTTTGCCACTTTTTCCGATGTTTAAGTTTTTCTACCTCTTTCTACCTTTTTTCTATGATGGCTTAGGAACTTCTTTCCATACTTTTTTAGGGTTTTATGTCGACCACACTGTAAGTGAAAATAATTTAGAAGACATGCAATAACACAAAGATATTTGACTTTTTTCTAAATAAAAGCTTGTCAATAAACTACACGTCTGGCCCTTGATGCAAATCTAATTTTCCAGTGTGGCCCTTAGTAAAATTGAGTTTGACACTCCTGATCTACATGTACACAAAGCTGCAGAGTCTCGATGACTGGTTTAAACACATGCTCACTGCCTCTTTGTTTTATGTTCATTAATTGTTAACAAAATTCCTGAAAACTTTGGACAATGTCGAAGAAAAGTGCCAAGGAATATTCACACTGTCATGATAAGTCCTTTGCTTTATTTCAGTGTTTAAGCTCACATTCATTCCAACTCTCCTATATGGATTCTTCTTTTGTTCTAGAGCAGAGAAATATACAACGGAAGAAAGAAAGAAATGAATTCCTCTTTCAACCAGCGAGCGGCTCATTTATCCAGATTACACTAAATGTGACTGGAGCCGGAAGAAGGCAATCACTGTTTCTCTCACTGACACTGAAAGCCTTGTTCAAAAGTCAAGGACTCTTTTTTGACAGACAGACTGTTATTCCTCTGAGGAAAACATAAGTTAGTCAGCCATGAGGCAAAGAAAAGAGCTGAACTGCATGAGAACGTCAAGACCTAGACTGCTACTGTATGGATACACTTCAGCATAACTGGGAGACTTGCAGTATTGAGTCCAACAGTCTCTGAGTTATTTCTATGGTATTTACAATTTACGGTGAATTGCAATGTCAGTGGGCTACTTTTTGGCCTGGACTAAAGAGGGCCCAGCCCGACACATTAACTGTAATTATGAGCCCAAGCCAGATTTAAACGTCAGATTTGAATGTCAGATAATCAAGAGCTCTCAATGCCACTGTAGTAAAAAGACATGCATCATTTGAAATGATCCAACACTTCTGAAATGTGTCCATTGTCAAACATTGTTAAACCCACAGAGAGTTTGGTCTACTGGAGTATTTTGTAATGTTAGCTCAAACAGCCAATGATGGTGAGCCGGCAGTAAACATGCAAGCGATTAGCTCAGTAGCGGTAGTGCTAACTGTGTATCTTGGACTGAGTGTGTTTATATCTGTGCAAACGTTTATTTTGGTTCATATCGTTAATGCATTTAATACCCAATACAGACCAATTAAGGTGAAAGCTGAGTGTTGGTTTCTTCATCACTCTCTGCACGCTATTCACCCAGCTGGGCTGGAAACTGGACTGCATCCTATGGTTTATTACAGCTTGAGTATTATCTTCACAACTCTGATCAGTTTTTTTTTTTTTTAATAGTTTTCAGCGGTAATCCAGAATGAAAATCTGCCTAATTTAGCGGACAGTTTTTCTGCTTGGGGCAGAGATGTGTTAGATAAGATAAAATAGACTTTATTAATCCCACACTGGGAAAATTCCTGTGCTAGCATTCTGAATTGTATTTTAAATTGTTTAAAATCTGCGGAAAATCAGGTGGAAATCTAAGGAAAATCTGTGTAAGATCTGAAGAATATTTTAGGAATTTCTGTTTAAAATCTGAGGAATATTGTAGGAATTAGGCATCTGCAGATTCCATGTGACCCTGGTTATGATAACTTTAAACCCACCTAAGAAACTGCTGAAATCTTGGGATGTCGGGAACCTTTCTACAATTCCGTCTAAAAGGAAGCAACGAGCTTGAGCAGTCAGAACTGGTAACATTGATTTGTTATCAGCCTTTTCTCTGATTGACCTTTGTCTGTATTTGATAAACTGTAACATTTATTTAGGGACAATATCAACCAGAATGCCCACATGTACTCACGGCTTCATGTTGTCTCTCAATGCTTCCAGGAAAGCGGCTCCATCTACCTCCAGTTCACCTGCTCCACCTCCCTCCAGCTCGAGGTCATCTTCGAGGTGCTTGAAGAGTACGACTGGACCTCCTTCTCTGTGGTGACCACGCGTCACCACGGCTACGAGGACTTCCTGGCCATGGTGGAGGGTATGACGGACGGCTCGTTCATCGGCTGGGAAAAGAAGAGCGTGGTGATTCTTAACGTGACTGATGACCCTGGCGGAGGCCGGACAAAACGGCTGCTCAAAGACAACGAAGCCCAGGTGAGTCACTTTTTTTTTATTCTTCTCTTAAAGTATTGCTCTTTCCTGCTGGACACAAGTGTCGAAGGAGAATGCTGTGGATTTTCTTAGGTCGATTTGTGGAATCGAAGAATCTTCAGGGAGACCGGATGGGTTTTGTTCCTTTTACACATAGGCACAACACAGACACACACTTGTCAATGGAGATCCAAGCAACCAACATCCCCATATAAGGTCACTCAAACTCCTCATGCTCTTTCAATCATTTATCTAAACAATTGTTGGAGTGACTCCCAGACATAGTTGTGGACAGACGCTCAAAACTGCACGTAGGCAGAAAAACAAGTCAAAAACACTTTTATAACAGAGTCATGACACCAGGGTCAAGAGAAGTTGACAGAAATATAGGAAACATAGCTTTAACATATAGGAGTTTCCAGTAAGAAAAAAAAAGTGTAAGAGACAAAACAAAAGTCATACAGTAAAATAGTATCCATATGATTTAATTTCTCTAAAAGCTGCAATATCAAATATTTAACCTTAGAAATGAGTGTTTCCACAACACCCGTCTCGATAACACTTTACAATAACCATCGCCAATAAATGGTAAATTGATAGTTAATTAAACTTAAAGGTACTCTAAGCGATGTCACGCGTTTCTTAGGCTACAACATTTTTTTGTCACATACAGCAAACATCTCCTCACTATCCACGAGCTGCCTGTCCCCTGAACACACTGTAAAAAAACGCGGTCTCTGTAGACAGCCCAGGATCCACAGACAAGCATTAAAGTGCTCATATTTTGCTCATTTTCAGGTTCATAATTGTATTTAGAGGTTGTACCAGAATAGGTTTATGTGGTTTAATTTTCAGAAAACACCATATTTTTGTTGTACTGCACATTGCTGCAGCTCCTCTTCTCACCCTGTGTGTTGAGCTCTCTGTTTTAGCTACAGAGTGAGACATCACACTTCTGTTCCATCTTTGTTGGGAGTCGCACATGCTCAGTAGATACTCACTTAGTCAGTGCTTGGGCACAGACATTAGTAAGGGGGAGAGTGTAGACTAACGTGACTAGATAGAAGTCAATGTGAAAGTTACGGACATGGCGGCAGTAGTTCAACCATACAGGTTCGAACCAGAATCGGATCCTGAAGAAGGAGGGGAGTCTCCAGCAGAACCTGAGACTCTGAGAATTCAAATGTTTCGGCCAATGACGTAGACGGCCCTGCCGATTTTGACCACCTCACCCAGAGACTGAAGGCAGGATACATTCAGAAACCCGTATCTCACTCAATTTCTCCAATTTTGTATGCATGTGGATCCACCAGAGACACAAAATAACACCCCAAATCCCAGAAAAAGTGTTTTTTTTCATAATATGGGCACTTTAAAGAAGCAGATGTTGAATGCAGCCAATCTCTAGTCTGAAAAAGACTCTTGGCAGCGCCCATGAAAGAGGAAGTGATGCACGGCCTAAAAGTCCCAGGTTCCTAACATCTTTTAAACGTGCGTTTTGGTTGGGTTTATAATGTTCTCACAGGATCACAGACAGACTCTGGTAACCAGGGTTCTTTTGTCCACCAGCTAAATGGCTAGTAAATGTTCAAATATTACCAGCCACTCAATAGATTACCATTGGGGTTTTTGTAGCTGGTGAGTGAAGCAGATCTACCAGCCACTTGCATATTTTAACAGCATTTGGCTAGTAGATGGTGCTAATTTTGAACCCTGCTGGTAACATATAATCTACAATAAAAAATGGTGGAAACGTACATCAATTAGAGTTTAAGAAGTGTACAATGGAACGACTGTGAGTATAAAAGCCTTTATTTTGGAGGGCAATAAGAAGTTGCCCAGCGCCTTCGGGGAATTCGGATAAGAATGGCCGAATTAATCACAATTTGTAATTTTCAAACAAAGTGGCAATACCCAAGCACATTGCTGTAATAAATGTATGAATATATGTTAATTTTGAACTTGTTTTAAGAAAAGCACAGACATAAGTAAATGCACATTGACACCATTTAAAGAATTAGATAAGAAATACTTTGGCATCCCATTTTTCACTAGAAGAAAATCACTAGAAGTACTCAGCCAGTGTCACCATCATTCAATGAAAGAATGAAAGTTAATGCAGTTTTAGACATAATTTGATTGGCTAGATTCATTCTGATTGACGGACTCCAAAAACTCAATACCAGGTTAATCAAATTTGTCAGATCTATCTATCTATCTATCTATCTATCTATCTATCTATCTATCTATCTATCTATCTATCTATCTATCTATCTATCTATCTATCTATCTATCTATCTATCTATCTATCTATCTATCTATCTATCTATCTATCTATCTATATATATATATATATATGCTCTCTCTGCATCTGCAGTTGGGAGTTTATAAGTTACTTCTTTCGGCGTTTTATCCAGAGGAACGATTCTAAGGAAAGCTATAGCATTGCACATTTAAAATTGGCTTACAGTTAAAGCTGTATTTTAGGGGAGGTTGGCTGAGGACGCACTATTCATTTACAATGATACCCTGGGGGAGCACTTACACACCCACACACACGCTACCGCACACACACACACACACACCTGGGAGCTTTGTAGTGTAACTGTTGCAGCGCTGCACTGCAGCTGCTCTCCTGAAACAGTTGAGCATTCGGTACTTTACTGAGGGATTCTTCAGCAGTGCTTCATCCTGTATGATGAGTCCACTAGTGTGGAGGTTTTCAGTGCACAATTGCAAACAAATCGCGTGTCTTATAAACCATGGACGATGGGAGGGTGCTCTTCTTTAAGTGTCTAGCTTCCTTCCCCCCCCCCCCCCCCCCCCCCCCCCCCCGGCACATCCAAGCATACGGCTATAAAACACAAAGTGACCAATCACGGCAGAGGAGCAAAAGGTTTAACCCTCGTTGTCCTTGGGTCAAATTTGACCCGTTTTCAAGTTTTTTGTATGTCAGAAATAAGGGACGTCAAAATAATATATATATATATATATATATATATATATATATATAATTAAAACCTTGGGGAAGAAAATACCAGAACGTTGAAAAAACCCAATAAAACGTACAAAAAAAACTGTTTTTTTCAACAACACAAAGGTTAAAGCAATGGCTCTCAGTTTCTTTTCATGAATGTACCCCCTTTGAAATATTTTTTTAACCCCTGACCAGTGCAAAACATTTTTGGTAGAAAATAAAAAAGCCTACACTGTAAAACTTTTCACCATAAATTTACAGTAATATACTGGCAGCAGCTTATTTATTTATATTTATGACCCAGGAAGTGTTTCTAAACACTAACCTCTAAAAGGTTAAAAATAAAGAGTTTCTGCATCAAAGCTGCAGACAAACAACATAGTCCAGAAGAAATGGCAGAATGGACAGAGGTGACAGATTAGCAGCTGCTCTAACACATCGGATATGGAGGAAGGAGTTTCTGGGTGTCTAAGATCTTTTTCTCTTCCTTCACTTCCTAACCCTTGTCTTTGTACATGAGCATTATCTCCTCTCTGTTCCACACGGTATCCTTTTTAGTCATGTTTATTCCTTGCTCTCATCATTTTACAATTGTCAGAGTAAATGACCTTTGTCAAAATGAAGTCCATGAAAGGGAGAAAGGAAGAAGGCAAGACAGAAAGAAAGAATAAAATTAAATAAAAGGGAGAATGGACCAAAAGCAATAGTTCCAGAGTAAATGATGTAATGTAATGAAAGTGATATGAAATGTTGAATGGGGGAGGGAGGGAGTGGACTCTGTGGGCTTTAGATGTGGAGATGTACAATATATATATATATACGCGCGGGTCATGCACAACAAAACATGCAAGAATTAAACCCCCCTCTCAATACCATGGACATAGTGCCACTCAGCCAGCAATGCCAAAACATGTATTTATGAACTTATTATCCAATGAAAAATAATCTCTGAATGAAATAGCACAACGTGGTGTCAATGTAAAACAGCGCTTTCCAGCCGGGGAGCAGAGTTCACTTCCCGGCAAAAACAAAATACTTTCACCCAGGAAACGGTTGTTCAAACTTGTGTTTTAATCCAATCACCATCTTTTTTCCTAAACTTAACTAGTTGTTTTGGTGCCTAAACTTAACTGTCATCGCCGCATGACGCTCACCTTTTCTGGTTAAACTTCACTACTATGGCCCCTGAAAGGACCGTCATCTGGCGGTGCCTGTAGCCGTCTCACAGTCACCTATTGGCGGCTAAACAACTGCTGCTGGTAGCCGGCGTCCCGGAGCTCTGTAGCGGCTAAACACAACCAGCAACTGTTGCTCGGATTTTATTGTTCTATGGCACTATAGACTGTTCACGTTACAGCTTTACTTAGTTTAAACTTCTATTTTAGGTATATAATATGTGGTCTATTGGTGAAGTAGCATTGATCACTATGAGGGGGGATAAAAATAAGTCAGCAGAGGCAGAGATACGTAGACCAGAAAGGGGGAAATCTCACGCATCCCCCCCCAGCAAATTGCACCCTGTATATATACGTTTAAATGTCTTTTTTGAGAAGATGAGCTTGTACAGGTGTAGGATATTTTAGGAGATGGGTTTATGCATTTCTAGCCAATGTGTCATGCATTACATTCAGGTGAGCCAGTTCCGTATGCATGCTCTCTCACTGACATGGCTTACTGGGACACAACAAATGGAACAGCGCTATTGGTAATAACAATCCCATCAACATTGCATTGAGTGCAAATTAGCAAATGTTAGCATGGTGACACGTTAAACTAAGATGGTGATCATGGAAAAGATCCCACTTGCTTAGCGTCATGGATGTGGTGAGCATGCTGAAAATAGCATTTAGCTCAATTGCTGTAGACTCTTGTTAAAATCTGAATCCACGCATAGAAACCAATGAAGTTTCCAGTATGTTGCTTGTTATTTATTTTGTTAATGATGCTGAAGGTAAATTCAATCATGTGGAATACTTTTATTGGAAATTACATTATTATTTATAGCTAAAAATTGGGAAATGAAGTACCAAAGATGATCAACTGCCATTGACCACCACTCATTTTGATCAAATTCTTTATGTTGAATGATCCATCTGGATTAACACAAAGCGCTGTAATAACACCTCAACTCTTTCTGTAGACTTGATATTTCCTTCCTGGAATTAAAGGTTGTTTTAAATCGTAAAGGGTAATTTTGGTATTTTTCAACCTGGACCCTATTTTCTATATTCAATTCAATTTTATTTATAGTATCAAATCATAACAAGAGTTATCCAGAGACACTTTACCAATAGAGTAGGCCTAGACCACACTCTATAATTGACTTAAATCCTTGAAATGGGTCCAGTATTGAGCTAGAACGCTGGAACCAGCAGACGCAAATCAGGCTGCAATGTAATGTTGTCAGACACTTTGAATAATTATCTGAGCATGGCTGGAAATAAAAGGTGCACAATACATTGCAGCTTGTTTGTCTTGCTTAATACTGGACCAATTTTTAAAATAGCTGTTTCCATCAGTCACTTAGACACAAAAACATGGGAAATGTATACGGAAGTTACCCTTTAAGCCCGCTGCCGGTATCAGATGTTACGTTTAAAACACATTGATTGTGTCAAAGGTCCAGTGGTACTTCAAACTACCTTGACATGATGGTGCTAAAAGACGTGTTAGCTGAGAACTGCTGCGGCTGCTGAACTATTATTAAATGTCCAACACTAAAATGTCCACTTCCACATCAACAAAAGTCAACAATGGGCAGTTATGTGGCAGGTTTTTGGACATTCTCCAAGGATGTAGCGTTGTTGTTGTTTTTTCAAATGTTGCCCTCTGGGTGTTGTCTTCCAGGGTCAGTATCATCCATCAACATTTAGTATTTTTAACAACAATATATCAGCATGATGTCCTTGAAAAAATGAATAGCGTATTGCATGTGCATTGGCCTTCCGGCCTTTATAGGATCACTGTGCTTGGAAGCAGCCTTGTATGTCTTATTTGTTCAGTCTTCTACTCGATTCTTTTAATGGTGATCTGGGAATTGATAGGGTCTGCTATACT
This sequence comes from Gymnocephalus cernua, assembly GCA_023631565.1. Classification (NCBI taxonomy): domain Eukaryota; kingdom Metazoa; phylum Chordata; class Actinopteri; order Perciformes; family Percidae; genus Gymnocephalus; species Gymnocephalus cernua. The sequence continues at coordinate 5,759,396 of CM042438.1, read as the reverse complement.
GTATCATAAAGTCCTTTCGGAGGCTTCTGTGTCTTAGGGCTGTGCAACTAATTCAATTTTAATCGCAATTATGATTTTGGCTCCTAACGATCACAAAAACAGAGTAATCGAGAAAAAAGATTATTTTGCACATTACGTTTTGCAAGTAAACTCTTATTTTGTCTTGTGTTCTAAATGAAAAACAAATTGGAAAAGTATCAAGGGAAATTTCACAGCTCAAGGTGTTTTAACTGTGGATTTGTTTAACTGTTTCACTGTTTTTTTAAGTTCAATAAATACGTCTTTCCGAAAGTCCTAATCGAGCAGCCCTAGTGTTTCTGCTTTGGAGGAGCGAAGATAAATGGGCGAGGGAGCTTGAGTGAGTAAATACCAGCGTATCGTATGCAAAGTCTGTTATCGGATCAACACACCCCTTTAATGGATACTAGAACCCTGTTAGCGATCGCACGCCGGCTGATCGGGTTTTTATTTTTTATTTTTTAAGATTTTATTTTTGGGGGCTTTTTTCCCTGTATTATAGTGACAGTAGATAGACATGAAAGGGGGAGAGAGATGGGGGATGACACGCAGCAAAGGGTCGCAGGTCGGATTCAAACCTGTGCCGCTGCAAAGGACTCAGCCTACATGGGGCGAACACTCTTACTGGATTTAACAGTGTAAAGATCACAACCGGTTGAGATGAAAGATGAATCGCCATGCCATTTTTAAACGGCCTAGGGCCTAATATACTTTTGATTTCACTTCGGCACTACGTCTTCTTAGTTTATTTATTTGAAGATATTTTTTTTATTTTGATGTGGGATTTGTTTTACAAATCATATTATTTTTTTAATAAAATACAACTTCAGTTGCACTTTTGATAAGAGTCACATCCGTTGGTTTGCACTGTTTATATAAATAAAGGAATATTTTTAATTTGTCTGCAGCTCATTCAGTTAAAAACATTGTGAGAAAATTGTATCGTGAACTTATTAAAATCGGGAATCGTATTGAATCGTGAGTTGAGTGTATCGTTACATCCCTTACAGTCAAACATTAATCTTAAGAATATTAATTCTTTTTTTTATTCAATCTTTTTTTCCAACTAAATTATTTCCACACATTAAGACATTCTAATTGATGGCATTCAATGTGATAATGAAGTAATGGAAATACATAACAAAGTACACTTGATTGTTGTGCATCACCTACTTATCAAACCGTTTCAGTGTAATGGACATCTATTTCACCGTGATTTTAGGACAGCGCATTATCTGTACAAATACAAAACAAGTGTTGCACCTGCCAATCTGATTTACAGTAGAAGCTAGAACTGCTACTAACTGGATATTGTGGTAAAATGATTTGTCAAAGTGAATATTGTGTCTTCAGTGTTTAATTCAAAGGGAACAAAAGATGCTCCAGAGAGGTTAAACTGTCATAGCTGAGGCGGCCCCCGGGAAAGACCGAAACGCAGGGCAAAGATAAGTAAGTAAGTAAGTAAAGTTTCTCCGAAAGAAAAAGTCAGAATTATGACTTCGGAATGACGTCACACCCGAGTTGAATGCGTTCTTGTCTTATTAATTTAGGGTCTTCAGGTAGTGAGCACGGCCAGACTGACGTGACATCAGTCACAATTACAAAGTGGAGATATTATTTTTTACTATGAAGGAAATGATTTGGATAAATGCCACGTTTTCATTATGAATCTCTTCATTTTATTTGGAAAATGTTATATCCATACATGTAAATGGTTTGAAAGAAAACAGAATATTCACCAATTTAAAAATTAAATGAAATTGTATTTTGAAACTTTAAGAGGAATGTCAAATAAGAAAGCCATCTGATCTCTGAACATTAAAATGCCTTACAACCTCTTTAATGTAAATTCCATGCGCCCCTTTTTAATGTTTTATTATTCTATGTACTATAAAGGTACACTACTTGTCAAAAGTTTGGGGTCACTTAGAAATGTCCATTCCAGACAGAATACCAGCTGAGATCAGTTCATTGATTTTTTAACCAGGGCAGCAGTGTTCAGATTACATTATGTGCTTACATGAATGCAAAAGGGTTCTCGACTGTTGTAGAAAGAAGTGGCTGATCTTTAATGCAATATCTACATTTCCCATTATCAGCAACCATTCATCCGATGTTCCAAAGGCACGTTCTGTTTACTAATCTGATATCATTTTAAAAGGCTAACTGAGAAAACATTGGAGAACCCTTTTGCATTTATGTAAGCACATAATGTAATCTGAACACTGCTGCCCTGGTTAAAAAACAATGAACTGATCTCAGCTGGTATTCTGTCTATAATGGAGTGGAATGGGAATTTCTAAGTGATTTATAAGTAGTAGGAGGTCCCTGCTCCATCTCACTCTCAGTTAAGGGGTCCTTAGCTTAAAAACCGTTGAAGAACCCTGCCTTAGGAAGGCCGTATGTAGTGCTGCATGGGCCATTTATTTTACTTCAAAGCTTGCCTTTGCCAATTATCATAGCGCAGACATCAGCTGATGATTCACATCTCATTTGTAACTGGTAGGCAAGGTAGCAGGCCTGTTTTCCATCTGCATGTCTATCATTACAGGAGAACACATGCGTGACAGATCAGGGGTCCGTTTCAGAAAGCAGGTTTAGTGAAAACTCTTAACCCTGAGATGAGGAGAAAGAGAGGTAAGTTAACCTCAGTCAGTTACTATGGTAACTGAGCCTGTGAACCTAACCTGGTCGGGAGCAGGTTTTCTTCAAGAAACCTCGAGTTTCTCTCACACAGCACTCTTCATTTCCTCATTCATTCATTCAGTCTGGATCTGGCGCATTTTAGCGCAGTTTATCTGCATGAATAAAACAAAAACAGGGTTGGTTTATTATCTATATTAGGCCGATTATAAAACGTTTTTGTTCCGAACATGGTATTTCCTTTTGTCAATGATGTCCCGTTGATGTAGAAGCTGTAGGCTATTACTTTGTCAAACATACGTCGGGAGATGATATTGAGGCCCCGACTATAGATGTATTTTCATTTCCAGCTACTAGCCTACGTATTTGAGCAGTATCGTTTTTCTTCACAGTCGATGTATGTAGATAACTTATCCGTCCTCATATCACTAACTTCCACCATCGTGGACATGCTCTAGGCTACATCCCAGCACAGTCTTTGTGCAAGAGAGAACTATCTAGCTGTTGGAAAACATGCAACGCAGTGCAAAAAAACAAAAAATAGTGGCACAAAATGAAATTAAATTCCATTCCTCTATTAAAAGATGTCTTTTGTGCGAATATTCACCATTTTCGAAGGAGACTTCTTTCATTTCAACCTAGATGTTGATGCGATTAAACTCTGTCACGATAAAATATGAAGACCCACAGTGGATCTAAATGAAATGTCCAACGTTGGAAAAATGAGACACCTGCAACGAAACGGAGTGATTGATGGCTCAAAATTGTAACAAATTAGGCCCTCCTTCTGAAGGATGTCAGAAAGCTGGGGCAACTCGGCTCCCTCTGAGGAGGAGAACACTTTGACAGACAGGATCCTCTTCATTCTCTCGATGACAAACTAAAAGCTCAAGAAATGCCAACACCGTATGTAAAGAGATCTAAATATACCCTGAGTGCTCAGAGGATCTGATTGACAGGGACTGAGCGTTGGCTCGGACCTGATGACGACCTCGATTCCATTTGTCAGCCGAGTGGGATGTAATCGGCGTCATCCGGCCGCCCTCTGATGCGGGTAACGCCGGCGAATGCACAGCATGTGCACGATCACACGCCACACGCCTGCTGGTATCGGAGTGAAAAGCATTTTGATTTTGACTAATTTCAGTTGTATAACCTCTCCAATTATCTTACAAAACTGTGGCGCAAATCTTACCTCTAGTGCTTCCTCTGAGTAATCATCTGAAGTACCCTCAGCATCACACACACACACACACACACACACACACACACACACACACACACACACTCACACACACACACACACACACACACACACACACACACACACACACACACACACACACACACACACACACACACACTCTCACACTTCAGCCTCTTTCTTTTTTTTTTTTTCTCCAGCTCTTCTGGAGCTTTTTCTTTTTACTCTCGCTTTGTCTTTTTTAATCTCGCTCCCCCCCCCCCCCCCCAATGCAATTCCCCCCTGTTTAATAATGTATGAGAAGTAAATGCAAGCAGACCAAGAGGCACCATTATTCAAGTACAGCTCACCGTGTTAAAAAAACAAACAGGGGAAGCATTAATGTATGAGTGCACCAAGTGTAAATGAGTCTAATCCATAACTGTAAAGGAAACATGAAAGAGCATTATGGGTCCAAAAAGCAGCGAGGTTGAAACATGGGGTGGGAATTCACTTTCTTCCTCTTTTTGTTCTCACACATCTGTTCCTTACTTTTTCTCGCACCTCTGTCCTTTCTCCTCATCCTTTTGTCTCTTGCTCTTTTTTTTCTTATTCCTCCTTTTCCCCACATCTCCCTCCTTAAGTTTTGGCCATAACCTTCAATATCTCCTCTCCCCTCTTTGTAATGATGTGATTGTCCTCGTTTCTCTCCATCCTTACACCTCTATCCTTTCTTTCTTCCTAAATCCTGTCTTTCTTCATCTCTTAACCCCTACTCCGATTTTTTTTGCCTCCCTATCCACTTTCTGTCCTGTATTCCCTACTCCCCATATTCCCCAAGGTGTAATTAGAAAATAGGGATGCAATGTAGGTCAACTACATTGCATCCCTTTTCTAATTACACCTTTCTCTACTACATCTCACTCATTTGTTTATTTCTCTTCTCCTGTCTTTCATTTCATTGTTTTTCTTCCTTCCTTTGTATTGATTCATCCTTCACTCTCCCATTTCCCATATTTTTTTACCTACTCCTCATGTTCATCTATTCCTCCTTTTCCCCTCTACTCTCCCTCCTGCCACGTCTGGTCCCTTTCTATACTTGCCTCCCTCTTCCTGTTCTACTAATTACTTCCAACCCTTTCCCTCCCACTTCCCATCCGTTAACCCTCTCTTTGCCTCTCCTCCTCCTGCAGGTCCGTCTGCTGTACTGCTCCCTGGAGGAGGCGGAGCTGGTTTTCCGGGCAGCCTCGGCGGCCGGTCAGGCCGGGTCCAGTCACATGTGGTTTGCCGTGGGACCGGCGCTGTCCGGTCTGGGCCTGGAGGGCCTGCCCAAGGCCTTGTTCGCCATCCGGCCGCAGGGCTGGAGGGACGAGCCACGAAGGTACGAGCAGAGCAGAAGGGCTTCAAGGGTTCACTGGCTGGGGTGCTCCTGCAGGGCTACAGGAAATTATTGAAGACCTGTTGGTGACCACTGATGGACTTTCGGGGCTCCTTGTACTGAACACTTTTAGATAAAAACAAAACAGCGTTAGACATTACGTATATCTGCTTTACTAAGTGGTCTATATCAATATAAACTGTTATGTAAGTGTATGTTAAAGTATAAAGCAGTATAAAAAACTCAAGTAAAGTATCCTAAAACAATATATAGTCTATATCGACGAAGTTCCACTTCCGGGATTGTTCAGGTGGCGCTGGAAATTCCACCTGATGTCCCTCATTTCGGCCGGATTCGACCTTCCGCTTTCTTTGTGTTGGAATTTAAAACTTTCTGAGGACTCTGGTTAACTGCTCCTCAGATCTCTGCAGGGTAAATCCAGACAGCTAGCTAGACTATCTGTCCAATCTGAGTTTTCTGTTGCACGACTAAAACTACTTTTGAACGTACACGTTCCACCAAAACAAATTCCTTCCAGAGACTATTTTGCAGAGGCACTGTCATTGTGTCCGGGACTTGGCGCCGCCCAAGACGATTGTGATTGGTTTAAAGAAATGCCAATGAACCAGAGCACGTTTTTCTCCCACCCCAGAGTGCTGTGTGGACTAGCCAGGCCCTCCCCCTGAGAAGGAAGGTCTGGCAATTCGAGACTACTAAACAGAAAAAGATAGAAGGGACTGTCCCCAGAGCAGAGCCTGGTACAACAATATCTATTGTATTTGTGATACAAATTGAAACTTAATGTTCACTTACTTGGCTATCACCGAAGTTTTCGACACAACCCACAGCCCAAGGGAATATCTAAGTAAGTGAACCTTGCGATTAGAATTTTTATGACAGATATGTGTTCCCGAAGTCAAGAATGAACCGCATGCTCAGTATTCATTTGGAAGTTCACAAACATCCACTAACATTGGCTACCATAAACATCTGGCCGTACCAGAACCAGTGGCAACAAAACCCTGAACTGACCAAGGGTGTGTGGCATTGGCTAGAAATTCAACTTGTCATGCATAAAAGGTACAGTCCCAATGTTGTAGTTTCTTTTCTCTCAGCTGAATTGAGAATTCATACATATTAAGTGAGTTCTGGAAGGCTGAGCCCTTAAAGCTACTGAACAGCGAAACCTTATGATTTTAAACATGCATGAGGATCGTTGAGAAAGTACGTTCTCTTCTTCAACCCCTGAAAAACACACGTTGTGCACCTTTTCCTGCAGCAACACACAGAGGTGCAGAGTCCAGTTTTACGACCTCCATGATGTATTCTCTACTGCAGGGATGACCTGATTTCACTGCAGCGATCATTACATTGTCATCTAATCTAAATAGACTGACCAGGTGAAAGGTGGAATCCTTTATTGATTTGAAGTAATGAATCCACCTCAGTCATGATGGGAAGCGTAGGGAGGCGGGTTAAAAAGGATGTTTTTTTTATTTTTTTACCTAAGACAGTTCAGCAATCCAGTATGAACACTTTGTAAGTGAGATTTTGTTGAATTGTATTGCATCAGAAATCCAAACTAGGTCAACAATTACAAAGTGTGAAATAAGTTTTCAATTTTTTTCCTAAACAGGTCAAAATACAAATATCTCTTCTTTTTTTTTCCTAAACTTGACTAGATGTGCTACATTTTGAGACATGAAATGCCCACTGAGCTTGAGGATATGACTATTTCTTTGCATCATCCTACACTTCATCTTGGGTATCGCCATGTCAGTCTTCTGACTTTTATTAAACACTCGCTGTCTACCGGCCATCTTGAATCCATTTAAGTGGAGGGTGCCTACCATCTTGCATAGCTGTGTTTCCAACGCATCCGATTTCTATTCTTGTGAAATGATTGTCCCCGTGAGAAGGAAAGCCCGTCGCTATCAGGCAGAACGTCACGGTTCATTGTGGAACACAGATGGTGAGTCCCGAGACTGGGGCCGGATACTTAGAGTGATGTGACCAACGCAGACGGGTCCTTCTGAAGACCTGACGGTCAGCCTAAAACTGCACCTCATCCCTAAATGAAAAGGTTTTTGCCGCGTTTCCACTGTATGGTACATGTCTCTGCTTTACTTTTTTGGCACCCCCCGTCCCCAGCGTAGGTGGGATTCTTGGCTGATCGCCATTGTGTGAAACTGCTTTGACATCATCTTCAACGCGACACTTGCTGAATCCTTTCATCGGCAACCCAGCAGTGGAACATCTGCACTTGGTCAAATTGCACGGCGTAGTTTTGTAATCTGCCATTTTTTTTAAATTTGGGTCGAGTAAATAAAAACAAATTCTGCTCACAATTGTCGGTAGCTTGTCTTTTAAAAAATTGCGGATTTGTGCAGATGTCCTGTGTTGCACCAGTGGCGATTTCTCTCTGACCAATCAGTGGTCTGCAGTGTTTTAACTCCACTTTCTTGTATCGGCTCAGCTCACATGGAAGCGTGAGTCGAGTCCAGTCGAGCCGTACCGTGCAGTGGAAAAGCGCATTAGACTTACTCAGACAAGATTCTATGGTGCATTCAGGCAATCCTCCTCAGAATCGAATTTCTCAATTTTATCACCAGCAGGAAGCAATTAATACAAAGTTTTTGTACACTAGAAAGTCTTATACTGTAGACAGGTACCCACACTGTCAAAAACTCACTCTACAATATTTACAATGTGTTGGTCCTCTCACAAATAATGTACCAAGTTGGTAATAAATCAATATAAACTTTTCTTAAATTGAACACGTGTTCATGTCTGCATGGCTTCCATTATTTGCAACCTGCTACTAGTGGAAAATAACTAAGTACATGTACTACTCAAGAACCGTAGGCCCAGTTTTAAGGTACCTTACTTGAGTATCTTATGCTGCTTTATACTTTTGCATACACTTTATTTTTATATTTGACTACATTTTCCATTGGTCTATTTAAAAGTGAGATATTCACCAGTGACTGAATCCAAATTTCTGGTAAAAAGTGGTTGGGTAATTTTCCGACTGAATAATTTGATGAGGATCGCCTGAATGCACCATTTACCCAATTGACCGGCGCACATTATTGGATACTGAGGGGTGCAAACGATACACCAGCTGTGTCCTCCAAACAATTAAATAATTGAAATGAATGTGACACAGTGATCCACGCCTCCCGACAGCGGTGTATTACAGTAAGTCTGCTCTCTGCTGCACGGTTTATGCTGCTGCTGATGGATCCTTGAGAGCCTTTCTAGAAACTTAAGAAATGATGCCTATGATGTGGACCAGTAGTTTTTCTGAACACTTTAAAGAAATGGCACGCTCGCTGCCATTCCATTTTCTGCTGCCAATAGTGCACTATTTTTCAAGCCATTTGATCAAAGAATGCCTAAATTCTGTACATCATTTTGGAAGAACCCGATAGTTGCCGAGGAGAAATCATCCTGTAGAGACGGCGTCCTGTTTTGTATCTAACTGTTCTCCAGCTTCATCTTTCTGAAACCAGAACACAACTAATGTTGAGGATGAACTCAAGGAATCATTTTCACTGTTGACACTTAAAAAAGGTGAAAATTGTCTGTTTTTACTTTTAAGTTGCATAACGTGGAGTAGGAATTTGGCGTAAACAGCATTACTAATCTTAAATCCTATTTTTAGTAGAGTTCACAGAATGAATGTTGATATTTCCCCAATAATAGCACTTTTGCTCCATTGATTTGCCGCTCCAGTCAGAGAGACGGAGGGGAAAAGAGACAGTTGAAGGTATTTTAAAGCCCTAAAAAGATTTGGGGCTTTTGAGAAACCATTCTGGGCTGGAGCCCCAGAATTATGGAAGCACTGAAATGCTTCGGGAATTTGGGATCATTTGATAGTGTTTCCTGCCTGACTGGAGAAATCCTTATCATCAGGACTGTGGTGGAATATCCAGAAACACAATGTTGTGTGAAGATGAGACAAAGGGAAAACTTAGATAACATCAGGACGGTCACAGGTCAGGGGACGAGAATATTCGGCCAGTCTCTTATAACCTAGTCTGGCATTGCCAGAGCTTCCTCCACAGCGCTGCGGAGGAAGCTCTGGCTAGTCCACACAACACTCCGGAATGGACCAATCACAATCGTCTTGGGCGGGGCTAAGCGCTGGGCGGAACAGCGGTGCCTCTGCAAAATAGCATCTGGAAGGAACTTATTTTGGTGGAACGTGTACGTTCAAAAGTAGTTTTAGTCGTCCAACAGAAAACTCAGATTGGACAGATAGTCTAGCTAGCTGTCTGGATTTACCCTGCAGAGATCTGAGGAGCAGTTAACCAGAGTCCTCAGAAATCCACCGGAGTTTAGAATTACAACACGAAGAGAGAGGAAGGTGACGGACATCCGGTCGAAAATGAGGGCCATCCGGCAGAACCTCCTGTATATTAAACGTCGTCGCTGTACACTATTTATAACCAAACCTGTTTGTGTATGAATATGTGTCTCTACAGATTCAGGGAGTCTAGGAAGCTGCATGATAAGGGAATGTTTTGTTCCAGGACTGTCTCCTTCTGGAGGTCGGTGGAAAAAAGAGTAAAGGGGGATGACACACTGTAGCATACATCCCAGATAGAGATAGATCTAACTAGGTTTTAGGTTAGCATCTTTTGTTTTGGCGCCATCCAATCTTGGCAGAACAAACTTGACAGCTTGAGGGAGAGATATATGCGTCAGGGAAAAGGCACAGACCCTCAGAGTTGGGGGCGGCACTGCACGACAACACATCGTTGTTAAACTGTAACGTCTGCCTTAATCGCTCCTCGATCGAGATCAATAAATGCATGTGCATAAGTCATCAAAGTCTCCCGAACCTTCATGTATCCAAAAGTCAAGCTTCTCCTGCGGTTCTCCATAACAAGGACTATAGCAAGAGCCTATTTTAAACAAATGTTTTTCATGTATCATAAGATGTGAGAAGTGTCTGGTGTTGTTTTTCTGCAGTGAGTTGCAAATCCGAGTTGACTTTACAGCTATATTAAAAAGCAGTATCTGTTAAATAATATCTCGGTCTGTGAAAGCTTCCTGCAGATCAAAGTCTGATCTATTATTAAATTGTCCCGAGACAGACAGCCATAGAGTGTGTTGATATTTATTTATGGAAATGAGGGGAAACTTGAAACATAGATACATTTAGAAACTGCATGTTCAGTGTTGTACTGAGGTTGTGCTTGCATTAGCTTGTTGGCACAATTCCCAAATCAATTACTCAAGACAGTGTTAGGGTTGTGATGTTCAGCTGTGGTTTTTCCTATTTTATTTTGTTAATTCATTCCCTGCTTTGTTTGTTCACCGTTTCCCATTTTTGCTGTATTCTCATTCCTTGTCCGTGGTTCTTTAATTCTGTGTTCTGTTTTGGTTCTCCAGTTGTATCCTTTGTGTATGTTTTTGAGGCCTTAGTTTGCGTGTCGAACTCAAGGCCCGCGGACTGAACCCGACCACTGGCAAAATTTCATCTGACCCGCGTATCAATTTACGTTCACAATACATTTTGGCCTGCCTAGTTGTGCGCCAAACCAAAAAGGCAAGAAACTGTTTTTCCAGGCTGTGAAACGGCTTGTTGTGAGTCGGCTGTGTGGTGGCCTGCTTTAAAAATGTAATTGTTTGGCTTGATTTGCTAAATTATATGAAGACTAAGCAACATTGTTGCTGATTTTTTTTTCAGGGGCTTTATGTTGACCAAACTGTAAGTGAGAAGACTATATGAGACATGCAATAATACCGTCAAAGATAGTTTACTTTTTTTTACTACTTTTTTTTAACTAAATTATACATGGCTGGCCCTTGATGTGGTTCTCATTTTCCAGTGTGGCCCTTAGTGAAGTAGAGTTTGACACCCCTGCCTTAGTTTCCTGTTTTATTTTATGCCGTTATTTCTCCTGTGTCATGTCTTGTTTGACTTCCTGCCTTGTGTGTTTCCCCGCCTTTGTGATTGTCTGCCCCTCCCTGATATGTTTCACCTGTTTGCTCCCTCCCTGCTCCTTTGCCCCTGTATATAATGCCCTCTGTTCTGTTCAGTCTTAGTCATGTCATCGTCTATTTTCTGGGTGTTGTTGCTTGTTCCCTGTTACTTCTTCACGTGTTGGATTGTTTGGACTCTTCTAGTCGTTTTGGATTTTATGTTATCTCTATTTGGATTTCCACTCTCGTTTGGTGTCTTGCTCGTCATCCACACGTAAGACTAGACTTTCTCTTTAAATAAATGATACACCTGAACGTTGTTGTGTCTCGCATTTTGGGTCCAGGAATTCTGTTCCTGCCTCAGCACTCGGCCAGCCTTGACAGACAGCAAACAAAAAGTGGCAGTGTCCCTTTATCGCCCAGAAATCCTGACAGCACCATCATGTTTCTCAGCTTGGCTGCTCTCTGATCATTAGTACAAAAGCAAAGAAGAGAGGAAAGACGTCAAATGATGATGAGTCCAGTTTTGAGCTGATGAGGAGACCAAACGGATTTTGCTCTTGAGTCTTGATTCATCACTTTCTGTGTGCAGAGAAGTGCACACCCCCAACACCAGGACCTCATTTGTAGAAATTGGGCAATTCTACAGTGTCTCAGTCAGTTAAGATGTAATTACTTTTCATTTTGTTGAAGTCACACTATTTAAACTGCCAAGATGGGTGTTTTTGCCCAGTTCAGCTTTAAGGTACGGAAGAGAGGAGTAATTTCATTTTCCCCTCATAAGTTCAGCGCTATTAAAGGGATAGTTCAGAGTTGTTGCAGTGTGGTTGTACGAGGTAACTATCCATATAGTCAGTGTAGATGGCGGTCGGCACGCCCCCAGTTTGGAGAAGCGGAGGACTACAGAAACGGAAGCTAAGCTTTAAGTGTATGCTATATTTAGAATATTTTCACAGCTTTACCTTGCTGTCACAAAGCTCTTTCTTACAGTTTCCACAGACATTTTCCCTCTCTCTCCTACAGTCACCCTCTGTAAAAGTTCTTCCTCTGTATACTTTGGTTCATAAAGACATCCTCTTGTCACCACAGTGAACAGGATCACTCATTTTTATTTTCTTCAACCCCTGAAAAACATTTGGAATTGTTGTTGTGTAATGCCAAAAGAAAGGGCTGTCTGGTGACAAGGTAAAGCGGTTAACTTATTCTAAATATAGCATACACAAACTTATATAGATTTTTTTTATTTTTGTTGGGCCTTTTTAAGGTGACTAGAGTGTTTTGCTGCTGACCCTGTCTCCTGTCTGATGCTCCAAAGTGGCAGCATGCTAACCACCATCTACTGTAGGTATTTCACTAGTCTACAGTGTATCAGCAATGTTTAATTTTTGCGATTGTTCAGATGCAAATTCCGCTGCATGTCCCTAATCTTCGGCCACATGTCCATTACCTTCCTCTTTCTTTGTGTTTGGATTTGTGAGGACTCTGGTTAACTGCTCCTCAGATCTCTGCAGGGTAAATCCAGACAGCTAGCTAGACTATCTGTCCAATCTGAGTTTTCTGTTGCACGACCAAAACAACTTTTGAAAGTACACGTTCCACCAAAACAAGTTCCTTCCCGAGACTATTTTACACATTTTCCGCAGCGCTGTGGAGGAAGGTCTCACAATAGGAGTCTAGTATTCCACTGACTATGGATAGATAAGTACCTCATAAAACTCCACTTTAAAAAATCCGAACAACCCCTTCAAGTTTGTGCCTGTTGAATGTTCATTGTCGCTTCACTTATTGAAGCAGTGACACCTGTCTCAGACACCCAGACAGTCTCTCTCTCTCTCGCATTTCCCTGGACCTCAGCAGTGTCAGAAAAGACCTTAGAAAATGTCGCTCTGTCTCACATTGTTCTCTCCCTCTAATCCTGCAGGCGCATTGCCAAAGGCGTCTCGGTGCTCACCCACGGGGCGATGGCTCTGCGGAGGGACCTGGGGCCCACCAGCCGCTCGCAGTACGCCGGCAACTGCCAGAGTGACGGCAACCAGACCCACCGAGTGCCAGACAGAATCAGGTGAGAGGGAGGGGGCCAAGGGTGACTTTGAGTTTCCGTGTCATTCACACCGGCTTCTGACATACAGCAGAGCGAGCGAGCGAGCAACCAGCCGGACAAGCAAAGCAAATAGTGGCAAGCAGCTTTAGGAGAGCTTCCACATTCAGGGCAAATCCACCGAGCTGAGTCATTCTGACCTGGAAACAGCTGCTTCGTTTCTGATGTTTTGCAGGTGAAACTCCATCCACTTGGTGGCAACTGATGGAAACATGGATATCTGTGTTACTGTACTTGTATTATAAAATAAGTGTTTACAGTGTACATATTTACCATTATTACTCAATTCCTATTTTTCTATTACCTATTTATATTTAATGTGTATGTTTCTTATTGTGTTGCATTGAGCTGCTATGAAGAGTGAATTTCCCCATTGTGGGATCAATAGTCTATCTTATGTTATCTTATCTTGCTAATGCTACAGATTTGGAGGATTGATTATGTATATCACTAACACGAGGTCAAACAAATGTTAACATATATCATAATGAAAGACCCTAACACTGAGAGCGTATTGATCTGCAACTCAGCAACACTGTCCAGGGTCACATTCAGCACTGCCAAAACAGAGACAGACATTGTGGTGCATTCATGTCCTGTAGGACAATGCAGTTGTCTGTGTATCCACAAAGGGATCTCTGGAAAAATGTACTCTGTCTTTTCATGGCTGTTGCGTTTGCATCACTTCTCTGTTGATTTTGTAATATGGAGGCTTGGTTTGCCTGCAGTTCTAGATTTGAGTCCGGATTCAGACTCAATATGTTTTTTATTGTCTCGGACTTGTCTTGGACTCGTTGATATTTAGCCATTGGACTCGCCAAATATTGTAGTTGGTCTTCATCGAGTCCAGCACTTTATGTAACTCCCTCCCAAAACAAAACCATTGTTGAAGCGCGCTTGTGCAGAAAGTTACTGGTTTGATTCAAAATCCATCTAGAACGGGCATTGACATTAGTCGCCTGGTATACGCCGGGCTGTGTCATATACCTCAATCATCAGGTAACAATCATTTTCATTTTGGCCACAGACACAATGTCAGCGAGCACTTTCTACCATGGATTCATCAAGAATAGGTAATAAGTTCAAGAATGGTAACATATACATGTTTTACCTGTGTTGCTTGTTATTTGATACATTTTCCATTGGCAGTCCAGAGTGTTCTTGGTACACCACAATAAAAAGACTCAACATCTAAAATAAATAATATGGCCTAATTTGATGATCATCTTAAAATAGAACATATACTGTCTCTCACATCACATAAAGTATGAACGGATCAGTAAGTGGTCTTGAAGAGGATTCATCTTTTAAATGATCATTATTAAAAAAAAACTCACTAGATGATTAATAAACCCATTTTAGGAAAAGTCATGAACTGAGAGATGAAGGGGTTTTAAAATAACAGAGTTACATGCATTTAGAAATGGTTGGCCCTTGTCAACTTGTATATCGCCAGGATGTCAAATGACCAGCACAATGCTAAAATCTGGGTGAAACTGGCAAGTTCAAAACATCCAAGCTTTACATTTTAGAAAATGTCCCCCTTTACCCAGGGGGACTTTAAATATTTCGAGGAAAATGAGCAGAGGAGCAGGATAGCAGAAGCCCAGCCTTCACCTGCATGCTTGATTGACTGCTGCTGTTCTTTGGCACAATCCCCTCTGGGACCTGTCTGGGAAAAAAAGTCTGGTTTTCGCTCTCTTTTCAGCTGTCATTGTTACAGGAGCTGTCTGGTAACCTGCTGCTAGACTGGCTCTGGAGATTGGAGTTGAAATTTACTAATGCGGTTGTACGGTATGACATTCACAAATGACTTGCAGAATATATGCAAGGGCGGTTTGTACATTGGGTTCCATTAGTTCAACGGAAAAACCTCCATATCAGGAGATACACATATGAGTGTATTACACCCTGATCTCCACAGATAATGTCAAAAGGTCCTTCAGCAAGGCTCTGAATCCACCACCGCTTCATTTAAACTCTGAAGAGAGGACTGCAGCTGTGCTGGCTCTCAGGCCTCAACACTGAACTGAATATGAAGAGGCGTGTTTCTGGAAGGAAAACAAGTAGAAAGTAAGAAAGACGAGTAGGTGTGAAAACAATAGCATGGCATTATGTGGGGGCTTTAATTTGCATCGTAAAGGAAACAGGAAAATAGTTCGTTTACAGCAGAAAGAGGTTATGAGTATCTGGGGTCATGTTTCTGGAGTTGTTTTGCCTCATTGTTGCTATGGCTCTAAAATGTAATGGATCGACCAGTTCATACAAACCGTTCCAATGACATCAGGCTGCTTGTATTGGTGACACCCCAAAACTCAGTTAACATTTTTTAATAAAGAGAAGATTGAGAACATCTGTAATCACAGTAAAGACACCAGCTTTCACCAGATTTGTACACATTTGAATGCTTTACAGTGTATTTGTGTTCTGTGTTCATTCGCTACCAACAGCAAATGCAGCAACATTAGTCCCATAGCTACGATGCACATGTGGCGTGTCTGTGTGTATTTTTATTGACCGCACAGATTCAGACTTATCTCAAAATCTTTTGTTTTTCTCTAGTCACAAATCTTTAAATCTACGTAATAAGTCTCTATTCAAGCCGCCAAATGCTAACTTGTGTGTTTTTGAATCCAATTGTATCTTTCCATAGACTTTCTATGCAACTATACTCGCCTTTAAAATTGCTTAACGTTGAGTCTTAACAAACTTTGACAGATGTGACTCACTTTTTATTTCTTTAGGGTGGCTGTGGCCTTTAATTGTGGCCCAGAACAGCAGCCACTGTGGCAACATATGGAAATTACAGGATCCAGGGCTCCACACTAACTTTTTGCCTTGGTTGCATTGGTGCGCCTAACTTTTTTATTTAGGTGCACCAGCACAAAATGTAGGTGCACCCACATTTTTTCCTTGCGTCGCCATTAATGCCACAATTTCAAGGTCACCTTTTTATCATGCTCCATATACATTCATTTATATTATGTAAATGATTTTAAACAAGAATAAGCTGTCGTATGCCCCTCAGATGGCCAACACCTGTAATTTGGCCTTATTCCCATTTGACCTTGGCTAAACCAGCTTGCCACACTCCCTAGCGCGCACACACACACACACACACACACACACACACACACACACACACACACACACACACACACACACACACACACACTCTCTCTGATTCTTATAGGATCTTCCACTAGTCCAGGACTAAAAATCATATCTCTGTATTTGCTAAAGTTTTAAGTCAAAGCCACTTTTCACAAGCTTTTATGAAATGCAAAGGCACGGTTTACTTCTCAGTTTGAAAATATACAGCTGAAACACATGTAAATGAAAATTATCTGAAATAAATAGCCTAGGATATATTGAAAGATATATATATATATATATATATATGAGAAAGCCCCTTCACTTGTTATCAACAACAATAACAGATTAAAAGAGAAAGTGGGCGCCTGGATATCTCAGTCGGTATATATAGAGGTTTACTCCTCGACGCAGCGGCCAGGGTCGAATGCTTTGGCGGGTGAGCGGCGTGTGTATACACATCTTGTGTATACACGTCTTGCGCATGAAATGTCTGTATCGTCACTGCGCTGCATTTTTATGAACTATGATATTCTGGCCACGTCTCTCGCCCAGGTCCAGCAGGCTCCGTCTGAAGTTAGTTGCATTCAATAACTTCGTCTGTGTTTTTCGCCGTGCGGCGGCCGCAGTAACAGAGCTACCAGCGGAAACACTGGTACAAATACAGGTTTCCCTCTCATGCTTAACAATATAGAGCTGTGTTAATAACAATTAAAACTGTAGACAAATGTCGCAGTGTGGACCGACGCCGTCTCTCTCCATGTTGCAGGGGAGTCTGTGTGTGTGGAGAGTAGGAGCGATCCAAACACGGGCACGGCTTTACAGAAGAAATGGGTCATGTGACGCAGCGGAGAGGACGTTAGGTGCACTGGTGCGACCTAGGAAAAATGGTAGTCGCACCCTTACAAAATTTGGGCGCACTCTCGAGCCCTGGGATCAAAATAAATGTTAAAACATGCAGTACTGTAACATCAGCTCATAATGTCTGAAAGTGAGTGAACCAGTTAAGTAATGTTAGTTCTACAGCATAACCTACTAAAGGTAGCTACATTAACATTGGCTAACATTAGCTGTTGGTCATACCAGACCACGTAAGCTATAACAGCAAAAAAACATCTAAGTTTATTGATTCGAGCAAGGGTGCATTGTATTTCTTATAAATTCAACTTTTTTTTATTTTCGAGCAAAAGAATGTATCTCGCTTCAATGTTACCTGAGAAAACCAAATGTTCACACCTGTTCCCTCTGATTATTGAAAGACACTTTGGGAAATGTTCTTCCCAAATAGATGCGGATGAGGCAGGCGCAGCAGAAAGCTAAATTACAACAGCTAGCGCCAGGAAATAACAGATTGGCCGATATGACTGATTGATGACAGCGTTGGAGAAATCTTCCCCGCGCAGACAACATGTTAGACTGCAGATGGATGGTTACTGCAGGTTGCCTGCCTGCGCTCTTTAATGAAGTGAGGAGGTTCATTTTCAACTCGGCAAAACATTTCATGCCCTTCAGTATCTGGCTTTTGAATGCTCTCGATCATCAGCACGGCTGTCTGTCACGCTGACAGGCGCCGGGGCTCGTGGGAGCGGCGGTGATATAGTCCTCGCTACAGCAGCATGAATGACACCTGTAACACGTGAAGGATTTCTCTCTCGAGGGAGATGAACACCTTCCCAAATATGGCTCCGCTCTGACTGAAGTGTTGCTGACATAGAAATGAAACTCAACCTCTTGGTGTTTTCAACAATTGTGTGGCCTTGTTTAACATCTTTATTTTGAGACCACTGGGAGCTTCTGAATGTAACATTTCTGAATACTTCATTGAAAATCTACCTTTACAGTATGAAGGCCCCACTTTTCATTTGAAGTTTCATATCTGGATAAAACCTGTGATTCAGTACATTTTACTTCACTCTTAGCCAAATGTATGCGTCTATTTAGGCCGATCATGAATCTTATTGCATTGATTGTGCTTTCTTAAATTAATGAAGAAAAAACTGAGGTGGTTGTTTTTGGAGCAAAAGAGGAACGATTACAAGTCAGCGCTCAGCTTCAAACGACAATGTTAAAAACAACAGACGAAGGTGTAATTATGGACTCAGACCTGAATTTCAACAGCCACATTAAGACAATTACAAAGTCATCCTATTACCACCTTAAGAATATATCAAGGGTTAAGGGACTTATGTCTCAGCAGGACTTGGAAAAACTTGTCCATGCTTTTATCCTCAGTAGACTTGACTACTGTAACGGTGTCTTTACAGGTCTCCCTAAAAAATCACTCAGACAGCTGCAGCTGATTCAGAACGCTGCTGCTCGAGTTCTCACTAAGACCAAGAAAGTGGATCACATCACTCCAGTTCTGAAGTCTTTACACTGGCTTCCTGTTCCTCAGAGAGTTGATTTCAAAATACTTTTGCTGGTTTATAAATCATTAAACTGTTTAGGTCCAAAATACATTTCTGACCTGCTAGTAAACTATGAACCCCCCAGACCTCTCAGGTGGTCTGGGACAGGTCTGCTTTCTGTCCCCAGGGTCAGAACTAAACAGGGAGAAGCAGCATTTAGTTTCTATGCTCCACATATCTGGAACCAACTTCCAGAAAATTGCAGGTCCGCTTCAACTCTCATCTCTATCTCTATCTCTATCTCTCTCTATCAAGGCTGTAGACCTATCTTTTTGATGTTGCCTTTCGTTAAATAACTATCCATTTCTTATACTTTCGTTGCTTATTTTATCTGCTTTTATATTTTTAACTGTTTTTAACCGCTCTTTAATGTTTAATTTCTTATATTGCACTGTGACTTTTATTCTTGTATTTTAATTGTCTTCATGTAAAGCACTTTGAATTGCCCTGTTGCTGAAAAGTGCTCTACAAATAAAGCTGCCTTGCCTTTTGTGCTGGATACAGATCTGGGTAGGCCCTCCTGCAGTCTAGTCCAGTGGAGCGCTAATGCAACTGAAGGTGTTTGGTAACTGCCAAAAGGACCGGACTAGTATAAACTAGTGATAAACAGTTTATCTCACTCACTTACAAAAATCTGGATGAATTGCATAGTTGGACTCATAGGCCGTAAAAAAAATAATGGATGAAGCATCAGTGTCTAAAATATAAGGCCAATGTGGAAACCTGCATTGTATCTAATTTCTAGCAGGGGGGTGACTCCACTGGCTCCAAAAAGAAGTCTGTTTCTAGAATTGAGTTTATCGTTTAAATTGCTAGTTTCACGTCTTCTTCAATACAGCGTGATGTTCATTTTGTAAACTATGGTCCTATTTATTTTAAAGTAGACGATAAGGCAGGGCATGCTTTAGGGGCGTGGCTGCACACTGACCTGTTAATCAGGATTATAATGTCTGTGTACTTGTTTCTGGGTGTTGTCCATGTTTTTGTCTTGACCTTTGACCCTCTCACTTTTTTCACTTTATCAAAGTTAATTGGAACACTTGATCACCTAAAAAATGTTTTGTGCTGCCAACCAAGCTAACTAACTAGCGTTGGTGTTAGCCTAGATGGTAACTTAAGCGAAAGTTTGCCGTACATGCAGATGAATGGCGGCAGTACCCAGAGGTCAGTGTCCACTGTATGAGTCTCTTCAGAATGGTTAAAAATCTGCAATTTTCCCTCTTTAGCAATTAGCTTTGCGCCATTGCTACCATGAACAACACTGGCTCGGCCAGCTCCACCCTCTCATCCAAAAAAACAATATGGGGATGGCCAAATTGCTAAACAGCAGCCCACAACCCAATGGGTTATGTCACTTCTGCTACATCCACTAATTTTACAGTCTGGACTACGAGCCAAAAAAAAGATTGACTCACTATTATGAGTGTACTGGTTTTTGCAGTGATCAGGGAATCACGTAAACGCTACGAATGTTCGTTACATGCTTGTGACAAGTGTTGAAATGGCTGGAGCTGCTTTCTTTCTGCTGCTTCATGTGACAGGGTGAGATGCAATGGTCAGTGTCATTTCAGTCAGCATGAATGACTGTAGTTACACTTGAGAGGAGTAAAGATGCAGCTTGGAAAAGAGGGTTGCATTCACATCTATCTATAAAGTGCAGGAACGTCTGTCTGTCTGTCTGTCTGTCTGTGTGTTATGCGCATATCTCTCGAACTGTTAGTTCGATGGATTTCAAACTTGACCGGTGTCTTGCTACGGGCACCAGTAAGTGCAGTGCCAAGTTTGACGTTGTGTGGATTAGAAATGCAAAAGATATAATTAAATATCTATCTAAAAGAAGCACACCTTGGCTTTTGCTGCTCTAGCCGCTGGCCACTCCCCCTCTCACCCTGAGGACCAGACCAGCTAAAATGTGACATACACCTCAGACCCACAAAAATGTGCAAAGTTGCACTACTTTGGACTGTCTTTGACTTTGAATGTACAAACGACAATTTCCGAATTTAAGGACGTTTCAGAATCCCACACATGCAAAGCAAACAAGTGCAGACAGGTGATGCCACTTTTAAGCAAGCTATCTATCTTATGAAGTGAGACGTATCTGTATATATGTGTGTCCGTGTTTGGGGGGAAGGTAACCTGCACATCAGCAGACGCCACATGCAGAACACTTTAGAACAGCGGGGGGGGTTCCTACTATTGTATTAAGTTGCTGTGAGCTGGCAGAACATAACGTAATCTCAGATTATTCTTTCAGAGCTGAACCAGGCAGATACATCAGTTTTCATCAGACTCACCCTGGGTCGGGGTAATTAAGTCGCCAAAATGCCCCCGCGAATAAAATCTCCTACTTCACCGTCAAGCCACTAAACCTGTATGGAAATGAACACCTCTGCTGAAATGTTAAATTTGTTAAACATCATGAGACAACGTCTCTCTCTCTCTCTCTCTCTCTCTCTCTCTCTCTCTCTCTCTCTCTCTCTCTCTCTCTCTCTCTCTCTCTCTCTCTCTCTCTCTCTCTCTCTCTGCACACACACACACACGGTCCAGTTCTGGCGGTGATTAACGCAGATATGTGCGGTTTAGCTCTCATAACGGGCCAGTGGATAGCGCACTGCCATGAGTCCATGACGCTATGTCTGATTACTCCACATTTTCATTGTGATATTTTGTGATTCCATTCTGAATCTGCAGTAAGTTAGTAGTAGGGTATACAGGGGAGCTGCATAAAGTGGTTTGGGGTCCTTCTGTATGTCATTTTGGGGTAGGCTACAATTAGTTTTGATGAATTCTACAAGCAGCAATACCACAGGCCAAGCAATCGGCCGTTCCAAACAGGCACATTTTCAACGGGCACTGCACTAGTTTTTTCAATTTCAGGCTTTAGTGGCACCGCGTTAGGTTTGAGATAATCGTTAATGCTTCTTGGTTCATTTCCACTTGGCTTTAGATATCCAATGTGATCCACCCAAAGGGCAGGAAGTGGTAAAGTGTAAATATGGTAAACATGTTGGATTGACGGCATCATCTGTATGTTCCACGCCTGCTCTGCTGTATGTGACACTCATAGCTCCTCAACAACATTACCTTTTGTGTCCCATTATAACCTCTAGGTCTGGGACGTTATGCCTTGTCCCAATTCAATTCTTTCACGATACATGGGTTCAATTTGTATTGCGACAGTCTCGTTCTGAAGGATGTAAATCATGATGTGTGGAATTGTCCAATATAGACATTACTCTTAGGGATACTGAGCTGGAGGAACAGTACAAAAGTGGAATATGCTGCAGGAGTGAATTGGGGAGTTTTCATTTATGTTTTGGCACAAGTGACTCTGGAGTAGGATTGGATTGTAGCTGCTCTGAATCATGCAGCTGCTGTCCTCCAGTAGGACGAATGATGCATAGTTTACAGGCAGCGCATGTTTGACACTCTGAAGATAGACCTTCAGCGGTTTATTCTTTTTTAGCTAATGATGGCAAAGACTTTCGTTTCTGATTCAGATTTGAGTTTTGTTTCTAAGCTCACACAAAAAGCTTATTATGAGAATAAAAACTCCCCACAATCACCTATTGTGAAGCTCCTGCTAAAAACAATGTCTCCCATGCAGCTCTTTGTTTTTTTGAGTTTTGAATACAAGGTGGTGTTTCAATAGTTATGCCTTTCATATCCATGACATCCTCTTTTTTTCTCACTAAAAACCCTAAAAATACTGTTGATTAATGGAGCTGCACACTTGCCGACAGTGCTCCTCTGTTTAAATGAATAGTACTGAATGAGTGGGAAGCAGAGCCAGTGCATGCTCAGCAAATCTCCCCTGAATAATGAATCAATAAAAGACAGTAAAACAAAGTTGATGTAATTAATTGTCCTATAGATTTATGAAAGACTTTCTGAAATATGGAGATTGGACTATGGGATGACGCTCGACTACACACATTATAGTTATACGTTGCAGCTCCAAAGTAGGTCGGACAGCAGACATCATTGGAGGTTCCCCCTCCTCCAACTCGCACTATAAATAATAAAAATATGTAATATCCACTTCCGTCTATACAGCACAATATGTATGCATAATATGACTTGTCCCTCTCTGTGAGATGACCAAATCACTTAACCCGCTCTACCAGGTGAGCTACGCAGGCGGACCAAGACATATATTATAAAAGCTCAGTACTTGGCGTCCGGCTATTGAGTATTGCCGCTGAAAATATTGCGGTACTATGCTGTATTGATTTTGTCTCCCACCCCTAGACATGGTAAATTTCTTTTGATTTAGAGACATTTGAAAACAGCATCCATGCACAGAAAAGTCAGAAGAGACAATACACATTTTTTTGTTTGTTATTCCTAACCATCTCCATTAGCCAGTTTGTTCTGCTCTTTGTGTATTTGACAGCTGAGACAGATGTGTAGTTAACAAAAAAGACATAGCTGCATGACTGCATTCACCAAAAATCCACTGAACCAGCTGCTCACGTATACAGACCCTGGCAACACAAATCTCAGGATGTACAGACAGAAGAAAAGGAGGGAACGTGTGTGAGGACTGAGAAGACAGGAAATGTGTGAGATGTTTGGAAGTTTGGCAGGCAGAGCTGGAGAAGAGTTGAGAGGATGGAGAGAGAGAGAGAGTGAGTGGAAGATGACAGGAGACAGAGGCAGAGATAACGATGATGGTGATTTGGCTGTCTGCTTGGAAATCATTTTGCAGCCCCCGGCCCTTAGATTACAAACAACAGCAGCAGAGCACAATGTGTGCCAATGAAATAAATGAATGCATGCAGCACAACAAAACCGAGTGGAACTCACAATAATGACATTAAAAATAAAGCTCACAAAATTCAGCTGAAATATGGCACAAAAGAAAACCAACAAGGCTATGTGATAAGTTCACAAAGGATAGTGACAGATGCGACATCAGCTTATATTCAAAGATGACATTTTCTAGATGCCTGCTTGTTTTTGGCCACTTGTAAAGAGAACTCCACAACAACATGACAGACACACAGTACTGTGACATGGACTCTCTGTCTCTAAGTATGTGGAATTCGGCGCTCCTATACTTTGTCACCTTACTTCCTGCTTTGCTCCCGTCAAAAATACTAAGGCCACTAGAGGGCGCCGCCACTATAAACATAAATATGAGTCGTAATTGCTGCTTGAACAAACGACTTATGGGGGTGTTTTTTCGGGAGAAGACAGTCTGCGAATGCGTTAGCAAACTATTGTGGAGAGACGGAACCATACATGTCGTAAAACCCAAAAACAATTCTAAAAAGCTGCAGAGTTTGGTGATTCTCGATTGGCATCATTACTGAGGGTCAATATCATTTTCTTACACCATATACACTTAAGGCTGTGTTCAGACCGACTTAGCCCTGCATGAAAAAAACGCAGCCAGTCTGCTGAGGCAACAGGAAAATCAACGCAGAGGCAATGTTATCTAGTGCTGCTGTGAGTGACAAATGTGTGCAAGCATGCATTCCAGGTAAATTAATTTGTAACGTGAACACTGTATTTCTACTGTTATAACCTTACTAGTCTCGCTTTGCCAGACCTTCCTCCACAGCGCTGCGGAGGAGGGTCTGGCGAGTCCACACAGCATTCCGTGATGGGAGAAAACGTGCTCTGGTTTATTGGCATTTCTTTAAACCAATCACAATCGTCTTGTGATTGTGGTGCCTCTGCAAAATAGCCTCGAGAAAGGAACTTGTTTTGGTGGAACATGTGTACGTTCAAAAGTAGTTTTAGTCGTGCAACAGAAAACTCAGATTGGACAGATAGTCTAGCTAGCTGTCTGGATTTACCCTGCAGAGATCTGAGGAGCAGTTAACCAGAGTCCTCACAAATCCACCAGAGTTCAAAATTCCAACTCAAAGAGAGCAGAAGGTTAACGGACATCCGGCCGAAAAGAGGGACATAGGGCGAAATATTCAGCAGCAACGGGGCAATCCCGGAAATGGAAGGTCGTGGCTATAGACTATAACCTTACTAATACTATTTAAACCCATTCCCACTTTTTCAACTATTCTCACTTCTTCACCTATACTTCTTACACATTCAAGCCAGCAATCCAGTGTAGCGTCAGCCTTTCAACATTCAGCATTGACACCGGCATTCTCTACCTTTTGCAATTGTTGCAACAAAAGTTGCAAAAATCCCACCGTGATAACTTTTGAGAGTTGCATAAATCCTGTCTGATGAGCCTTTAAAATCATGGACTGTTTCCTCAAAACTGGCCTATTTCATGTCTCACTGGTGCTTAACTGCCTCAGCCTTAAACCTAAATGAAACTGGGTCATTTTTGCGTGAGAAATGCATCAGTTCTTCGACCACTTCATGTAACTAATGCCTTGTGGTGAATGAAATAGTGCTGAACAAAACACTAGGCTTGCCTGCTCTTCGTTTGAACATGTTAATCTGGTGAATCCAGGTGAAAGCAGTCACATCCTGTTCCGGACGATTAGTCTCATCAGACATGCAGAGGAGGGAGGGGGACACGGATTTAAGGAGGATTTAATGCCTTCAGACAACTGAGACACAGAGTGCATTGTAACTGAATAAGTAAAACACACAAGGACTCGCAGAGAGGTTGTCAGGAGACGCATTGGACATGAGAACCAGAAGACGACTGCCAGGATGTTGCTCAGCCTAATTACAGTAAATCTGAAAAAAGGAGAACATCTTCATTGTTGGACTGTTTTATTTGTGTTTTAAAATGACATACTGCAATTCCCTCTGGATTGAAGCATTCTAGCTTAAATATAGAAACATAGCAATGCAGAATGTAGGACATAACATGCAGGGAAGAAGGAAGATATTATTGTTGGCTGTTAATTAAAATATTGCATGCTATTTTTTCACTCTGATGATAAAGCTTAATGTAAAAACCCAATGAGACAGAACCAAGGAGAGGGAAAGACAGGCGACAGGAAACGAGGATAGAGAGGTGACAGAGACAGAAGGCAGAGGAGGAAGAGGAGAGATGGAAGGAAAAGAAACAGAAGCGGATAAGACAGAAAGAAGTGGAAGAAAGAGGAGACAGTCACCTCAAACCCTTGGGGACCGACTGCTCATATGGAGTGGAAGAGTGTCTGCCTCTCTCTCTCTCTCTCTCTCTCTCTCTGTCTCTCTCTCTCGCTCTCTGTCTCTCTCTGTCTCTCTCTGTCTCTCTTTCTCTCTCTCTCTCTGTCTCTCTCTCTGTCTCTCTCTCTCTGTCTCTCTTTCTCTGTCTCTCTCTCTCTCTCTCTGTCTCTCTCTCTCTCTCTCTGTCTCTCTCTCTCTCTCTGTCTCTCTTTCTATCTCTCTCTCTCTCTGTCTCACCTATTTAATAACCACACTCCCCATAGAACTAGTTTAATACAGAGGACAGTGCATCATTGCGCAATGGTGGTATGGAGTTTTTATTTTATTTTAGAAAGTGATGAAATATGTTTTCATGAAAAGTAAAGTGTATTTATGTACACAAACAAGAAATATACATTTTTAATGATCCAGAAGTCTTGAAATGGACTTTGGAAATTAACTTTGAGCTATCTATCCTTTTTTGTGACCTAGAAGATTAATTTCCAGGTACTTTTCTTTCTGTAATGAACTATTCTTATATATTTTTTTTCATCAGTATTTCTCAGGGACAGTACATATAGGCATTGTTACATCTAAAGTGCAACCGATGCATTAGCTGTAGGCTAATTTGCAGTCCTTGTCCCTGGTTAGGCTTTTAGAAATGAAAAACACTATAAAATAGACATACAAACTAACAATTGAAGCAGGCAGTCACAGATGCATAAAAACTTAACAGTAAAGCAAACATAGACTAGCAGCCACATACGGTACATGCATAAAGACGAACGATGCAACAGACTGAGGCGGTAAGCTAGAAGCTTAAAAGCTGAAAATTAAAGCAAACGAGAAATGAGTCAGCTTCTTCTCATCAACCATTTGTTCAAAAAGCTACGAAAAGTAATTCACTGTCGTAAGCATTCCACACTTATTTTGCTGTATGTTCCACGTTGATGGCCGCGTAGGGAGGAGGTCGGGATGGATGGGCGGGCGTTAACATACAGGACTTTCAAGCCAGAGAGCTGAGTTCACTTCCCGGGGAAACTAAAGCCGTTCACCCAGGAAATGCCTGTTCCTTAGGAGTGTTTCAATCCAAACACAGTCTTTTTCTGAATCTAACCCTAACCCTAAACTAGTCGTTTCGGTGCCTAATCTTAAATTTTGTCGCAGAAAAACGCTCATATTTTGTGGACTAAATTTAACCATAATGTTCGCCAAAATGACCAGCTGCTCGCATTGCACTGTACCCGGCTCAAAGTCACCTATTTTCAGGTAGCTAAACCACCAATTACCACTGATACAACAGAGGTCTGTAGCCGGCGTCACAAAGCTCTTTAGCGGCTTAAACAACAGCCGGTGTCTCGTGACCAGCCGCCGTCACCTGACCAGCCGGCGGTCTCCTAACTTCGTATCATATGTTTTGGTGTGCACACATTTTCGTACGATATCATCCGGACCCGTTCATGAGAATCCGTTTCTTAAGTACATAAAAAAACAGTAAAACAAACACAGAAAGGCAGACTTATGTAACTGTAATTGTGATATATAAATGATTATGTGAGCAACTGTATGGAATAGACAGGTTTTGGGCTTGTGTTGAGTTTTGTTTTGATGTCTCGTGAGTATGAATGTTATGGATGGATGTAATCCAGTTTATGTTATATTCTTATGAAATAATGGACACCCCAGGAAAAGTAGCTACGGCAGAAGCTAATGGGGATTTTAATAAACAAACAAACTTGGTGATCTTCTTCTTAAGCTTTGGTAACCTAACTGCATACTTTATTTATTTTTTCGCATATTTTAATCTCCCAAATCCCTCTTTTCTGTTCTCTTTTCGATTGATGCCATCACACAGCAGGGGAGCTTTTGCATATATGAGCTGCAGCCATTTAGTGTATACAGTGATATTGCCGATATAGCATAATCCTTTTCTGCTGGAAGTGCATTAAATATTCATGCAACGTTTGAGCCCACAGTGCTGTCAGCTAACAATAATATTTATCAAGTGTAAGCAGTAAAAATCCATGTGAAATTATAGCTGAGAAACATGCTGTAGTTCACTAATCAGGTTTGCCAATCTTTGTCTTCAGGCTGTTCTCATGAACCATTCGTACTGTATACTGTAGCTATGAAAGTAATGCACTGTAATTCGTATGTATTCCACATGCTGCTGTATAAGACCACCACCTTTTTTCTCCAAGTGAGAAAATAGAATACCGCAGTTTGCTTAATCCGATTTCTTTTTTTTTTTTCGTGCTTCAACATTCATAAAAGTTGGTGCTAGCTGTCTTTGAGTGGCACACTGAAATAATTTTTCTCAGTCTATTTAGCTAAC
Organism: Gymnocephalus cernua; assembly: GCA_023631565.1. Lineage (NCBI taxonomy): Eukaryota > Metazoa > Chordata > Actinopteri > Perciformes > Percidae > Gymnocephalus > Gymnocephalus cernua. The sequence continues at coordinate 5,731,235 of CM042438.1, read as the reverse complement.
TGTTAACTAGTAAAGATGAAAAGGCAGCACAGCATCCTTTCATTGTTATAGTTATAGTTGACCATGCATATATTAGTCTATATCCTCGACGTTCCACTTCCAGGATTGCTCCGGTGCCGCTGGAAATCCCGCCGGATACAAGTCTTATCGCTGATGTCCGTTTCCTTCCGCTTTCTTTGTGAATTTTAAACTTTCTGAGGACTCTGGTGGTTAACTGCTCCTCAGATCTCTGCAGGGTAAATCCAGACAGCTTGCTAGACTATCTGTCCAATCTGAGTTTTCTGTTTTCCTAAAACAACTTTTGAACGTACACACGCTCCACCAAAACAAGTTCCTTCCAGAGGCTATTTTACAGCGGCTCCGTGCAGAGCTTAGCCCCGCCCATGATGATTTATTGGTTTAAAGAAATGCCAATAAACCAGAGCACGTTTTTCTGCTGTGTGGACTAGCCAGACCCTCCTCCGCTCCGCAGTGTGTGGATAGTCTGGCAAAGCGAGACTATGTATATGTGAACTTGCCATCGTAGGAACAGTGGTTACAACCTTCGAAATGAGCCACAATTTAAAACGTGTAATAGATGCGTTTCGGTACTTAAACAACTAGCACTACACCCCTGACCGCTAAGATCACGTAAGGGACGGGGTCTGGGTGGATCCTAAAACACTGGACTTTCAAGTGGGTGAGGGGGGTTTGTGTCCCAGAAGAAGTTAAGTGGAAAATACAATACGTTTACCCAGAAAAAAAGGATGTTTCGTGGACCCAAACCAAAAGTAGTCATTTTGGTGCCTAAACCTAACTGTAACGGCCGCTGTCATGACCGTCACCTACGATGCCTGGTACCCGGCTTTACCCGGTCACCTTTTGTCTTAACCGTGACGACCTCTAAACTTCATATGCCTGGTTTGCTTAACCTCGTCACACGACCGGTCGGCAGTCGCGTTATTTCGTAAAATATATTATACCAATTTTTGTGCATACTTTTTTGTACGATATCACACGAACCCGTTCGTGAGAATGCGTTGAATCAGTTAATCATTTAGTGAGCTGTTGATCTCAAGATTGCATTAAAAGAAACTGGTTATTAAGTTTAGTTATTAAGAACCTAAAGCAGTTTGTTCTCTTTTCTTGTAGAAGGTCAAATCCTGTTTGATGAAATGCTCATTTTTAGCTTTAGTTTCCTCTTCGTAAAAGAAGTAAATCACCCTGAAAGATGAGACGAATGATTAAGAGGTGTCAGGACTCTACGGTCATGATACTTTTTATCGTCTGCCTCTTTCTTTCTTTCTCTCTCTCTTGTCTTTTCACACCTTCCCTCGTTGCTCATCATCATGGCTGCTTGTCACCCTCCCATCTGTCGTGTTTGCTGGCCTGGTATTAGCTTGTGTTCTCTCTCTCTCTCTCTCTCTCTCTCTCTCTCTCTCTCTCTCTCTCTCTCTCGGCTCACACATATATTCACTCCGTCTTCTTTCCTACCTCTTTCATTCTTGCTTTGTCCTTTGGCATTCACTTAAACCTTATTTCTTTCTTTGTTTCTTTCAGTTTTAGCTTGTTTCTCTGATGTAGCACGTGGATCCGTGTAATAAGACATATTAAAATGGTCTCAATTTGAAAGTAGGATCTTAGTGGACCTGTGAAGACCTCTCCACTCCAGACGATTCAGTGAGGTAAAACTGACCAAACATAAAGCCTGAAATGCCTTTACATGGTGTTGGATAGGCAACAACAGTGTTTCAAGATGTGTTCTTCAAAGATGTGGTATATTTTCTGTACACCTTTAGCTTGCCTCGTCCTCCTCTACTCCTCGGTAACGGAATTTCCTATAGTCTAGTAGCACATTCAGTACATGAAGTCGGAGAAAGCTTAAACGGTACTGCTGTAACAGGAAGACTTCAACAGGCTCTCCAGTGTCTTAGCCCTTAACTTACTTCAGCATGTTGTCAGGCTGCGGAGCTTCCTGTTCTCCGGAGGCGACTGCCGTCTGTCTGTCGTTGCCTTCTCTGAATCTCGCCGCTGTAATTGGTGAGTGTCGGTGCAGAATGTCTGATTCTGATGACCTGACACCAAAACCTGACGTTTACAGCTGATCAGCCTCGGAGCCAGGAGTAGACAGACTCAGCTGCCGGCCGTGACATAGGCCTACATCTGTCTCTCCGTCTGGCCTCTGTGCCGTCTCTCTCTCTCTCTGGCTGTTAGCACTGACCCATCATGCCGTGCCTCCTGTCCGCCTTAAATATGCATGAGGTGCGTCCCAGGGAGTCAAGTTAAAGTTACATGACTCTTGTCCTCAACAGTCAGGATAATTTTAGAAGAAAAAAAAAAGTCTGGAGTGCTCAGAAGTTTCAAACAAATCATGAAGGTGCTCTTTGGAAGGGGAACTTTTTTTTCTCTTCTGAAATCAGGATAATTTATTGAGACGGTGAGAGCCAATTGTAGGGAGGGCAGGCTGATTATTACATTTTGTAATATGCGCTTGGGGGGGGGGGGGGGGGGGGTTTAAAAAGGAGGGTCAACTTTACTGCCTAATTATACCAAGGCTTTGTTAATGGCTCTGCCGGGGGTAATGGCCGCCCTAATCCTTTTTTTGAACCCCTCTTCCGCTCTGAACGATAATGAGACGAGTTTTTAAAATACATGCTGTTCAGTCTTCCTGCGGCACCCATTCCATCCGTCGTCCAGTATTCCTCTCAGAAACACACCACAACTGCACACAAAGTTATTATTATAAATTACCATTTTGTTTTAAGGGGGCCTTTTTAAGAACTTTCAAGGGTATTTTTTGTTTTGAGTGAAATGTTTTGTTTTTTTTTTATGGCCCTGATACACAGAAACCAATCCAGATTAACATGCACAATATGCACAGATGCCCTTTAGTTACACATTTCCACGTGAAAGCGCCCTGGCTTCATTTAGCAGAGTTGCCTTTCCTGCTCAGAGTCTGAGCTTTTTATGAACTTCCCACTGCGAATAATAAATCTAATCTCACTCCCTTTTTCTGAAATCATTCTTTCTCTCCATGCCGGCCGTGAGGTCAGGTTTGTAGCATGGCCGCAATGTAGGAGATGTGGAACAAAATCCATTCTCCATGCATACATGTATTTCAAAGTTCAGCTGAAGCTTATTCAAGGCTTCATGAGTCTGAGTTGGCTAAATCAAGTGGGTTTCTTCCAAACGTTGGCCTATTTGTAATGAAATTCACTCTTTCAGATTCCCTGGAAAGCGTGTCCCTGCTGCTCTACAGTGGAGGGATAACTCAGGGAGAGAAGTTTAGTCTTAAATGAACTCTTCTAAAAAAAGACTAAAAAAACTCTGGTGTGCAGTTTTGCACTGTGAGGAGGACTGCAGATTGTGTTCCTTACATTGGAGTCATTCTAGGAAGTGCTACTTCATTGCCAGCCTGGAGAGAAGGAATGATTACAGCCACCAATAACTTTTTCAATCTATGTAGTGGGAATGTGAGTGTATGCAGACTTCTGCAAATTCTGAATCTGAACACATCCTTCTGTGAATGGTCTGATTCATGAGTGAATCAGTGACTGATGTATACAGAACATAAAGTCACACACAGTCACAACTCAGCTCCGGGAGACACCTGACTTAAGTTGGTGCACAAAATGGGCAGGCAGGAAGTAGAGAGAAAGAGAGAGTGATGAAGAGAAAGGGGGGAAGGAGCCCAGAATGAAAACACTTTCATGAAAAAACTGATTCTGTAAACGAGCCAGAGAGGCAACTTTGCTAAATGAAGCCCAGCAGAGAGATTTGGGCCCTATCTTGCACCCGGCGCAACGCAAAGCCCGACGCAAGTGTCTTTACTAGTTTAAGACCGACGCAGTTGTCAATTTCCTGTCCAGCGCCCACGTCTTTTAAATAACAAATGCACCTGCGCCCATCTGTGCACCCATGGGCGTGCTGGTCTTACAGGGAGGTGTGTTCAGGTGCATTCTGGGCGTGCTGTTCTTACAGGGAGGTGTGTTCAGGTGCATTCTGGGCGTCCTGGTCTTACAGGGAGGTGTGTTCAGGTGCATTCTGGGCGTGCTGGTCTTACAAGGAGGTGTGTTCAGGTGCATTCTGGGCGTCCTGGTCTTACAGGGAGGTGTGTTCAGGTGCATTCTTGGCGTATTGCCATCTTGAGGCAGCGGAAAGTGATCGCACCATTGACCAACAAAAACCTAACCTAACTAAAGTCAATAACGCAGCATTTCATTGTTATTTTAACAGCACATTAGTAAAATGCTCCGAGGCTCGGCGCACAGCACGCACACTCTGCTTGTTACACACACAGGGACGCACAGCAGCACACAAACATGCAGAAGATTAAAAATAAAAATATCACAGTGTGAAATAGTATTATGATATGATCTGCCCGCACGCTTTCACTTCACACACGAGCAGATCAGTTTCTTCTCCTGAAAATCTCTCCGTCCTGCTTAACAAATCCTCCATCATAACAGCAATGCCCCAAGGTAGAAACGCACCTGGCTTTTAAAGGGAATGGGAGATGACTCTCTGATTGGTTTATTGCATGTTACGCCCAAAACACACCTATGATTAATGAAGACACTAAGTACAACCCTTTTGAACCATGCGGCTGGAGCACGGACCCGTTTTTCCGTCGTTAAACTAGCAAAAATGGATTCGTACACGCCCTAAACGCACCTGCGCCAGGCGCTTCACGCCGTGCACTTAGATCGGTAAAATAGGGCCGTTGATGTAAAAAATATGTGATCTGTGCACACCACAAACTATTTCAACATGTTTGAACGTGAGTGTTGTTGTTGTTAGACACTACTGTATTTTTGTTAAACCAAATTTTCTGACCTTTGCTATTTCTAAAAGTTAAGATACAATTATACTCCCCCCAAAAAAACCTGACAACCCAAAACCAAGCAGACAACCAGACAGGTTGTAAACAAGCCAATAGTTTACCCAGATCCTCTAAACCACTTTATTTTTTTATTTCAAAGGTAAAACCAAAAGTGAGCACTTCCGAAATGTTTGAAATGATCCCTCTTTGTACCACATCTACGCTACGGTAGATCCAAGTTAAACTGGGTCTGTAAACTGGGATTGCAACGGACAGTTAGGATAATACATGTACTCTTTATCTTAATTTTCTCTTCCAAATAAGTTTGACTTACCTGTGGGAGTGTCTCATCATCTGTCTAAATGTGTTTATGGAGTAAAATGCTATTTCTGACAAGAAGGATAACAAACAAAAATAAAACTGTTCTTGCATGAAGCCAGATTGTCCCATTGGTTGGTGGATTAATCGAGTGATTGATTCAACTAGGGTTGCACACTTAATCACAATTGTATCATAATCGCAATATGGACTAATGCAATATCCAAATCGCAGGGGGGCACAATATTAAGTATTGTGGTGCTGCAGAGACGTCCCGGCCTACACATCCTATCCTGCAGACTAAAGAAAAAAAATCTTTGTTTGGTACAGATCCTCGCAAAAATCGCACTATAATCATTTAATTTCATTTCATTTCATTTTTTTCAATGTTAATCATTTTCAATGAAAATGAGTGATACAAAAACGATCATTCCCTCCAATATCGTGAATCATATCGCAATCGCAATATCAGTCAAAATAATCCCAATTAGATATTTTCCTCCTGCCGTGCAGCCCTAGATTCAACCATCCAATAGCTCAGTCACTTAATTGGTTATTTGTCTTTCACTCCGTCAATCAGTCTGTTATTCAATCATTCAGGCAGTCATTCTCCATCATTTTCTTTCTCACACTACCTCCCTCCGTCTCTCCCATTCATAAACAAATCTGCCCCCCCACCCCCATCCCACTCTCCACTCTACTTTTTCATCTGTCATTTTTCATCCCCCCCTTTCTCGCTTATTAAATCAGTCCTCCCTCCCCTTCCACTAGCGCTCCTTCCATCAATCTACCTATCTGCCCTGCTCTCCCGCCCATCTTTGTCTCCCATCTTGGCTCCCCTGGGGAACGCAGTCACGAAGGCATCTGATGCATCGCTTAGCATGTAAATTGGATAATTGGATTCAGGCACACAATGCATCCTGGCAGAAAGGAAGGAGGAAAGAAAGCAGGGAGAGAAGGTGGGACTGAGGGAAGGAGAGGTGCAAGCACAAGAGGCAGAAGTATTGAAAGAGGTAAATGTTTATGCGTGTTCACACACTCAACGAAGGTGCAGATGCATGAATACATCGGTACACAGATTCTGTCACACACACCTACTCTCGGAAAACGGACACAGATGAATCACGAATACGACGCTACTCTTCAAATGCACTGAAAGCCTGATCAGTTGATTGTGCTCTACCAGCAGGGTGCTCTGCCAGGCGAAGCATCCAGAAGCATCATGCAAACTAGAGAATACTAAAAAATAGGGCTGGGAATGACCAGAGGCCTCACGATATGATAGCATCACGATACTTACGTCACAATACGGTATTATTGCAATTTTAAACATATTGCAATATTCTGCAATATATTGCAATTTATTACCTTTTTTTACCCATTTTTTTCCCAATTCCAAATGATATCCCCAAAAAGAGAAAATTGTCAACATCTGTTTGATCTAAAAAAAAAAAAAAGAAATTCTCTGTTTGTTCATCTCACTTCAATTTGATAGCTGCAAAATGGTATTGTCAAGCAGACAAACTGACCAACACATATATGATAAAAGATCTATACTTGGCATCTGTGTATCGATACAGCATTGCCACAGAAAATATATATATATATATATTTTTTACCCATCCCTACAATACAGTAGAGCTAGTCGATATGGGCTGGTCGTTAGCTAGTTGTTAGCTCCGCTGTTTGCTCCGTTGTTAGCTGTTAGCTCCGCCGTTAGCTAGTTGTTAGCTCCGCTGTTTGCTCCGTTGTTAGCTGTTAGCTCCGCCGTTAGCCAACACTTGTCACCTGCTCTGTGTAACCGAAGCTGCTCTTTTAACATCCCTGCTCTGTGCATTCACATATGAGAGCAGCGCTTGTCTCCCATAATCACACTACCATCTGATTGTCTTATTTTATTTACAAGTTCCAGATGGAGTCTGGAGATGATGTGGGGTAGCCTACTTATTGTTTACTTTTTACATCTTACTTTATACACTTCAGGCTGTTGCAGCTAGCTCAGGGGAGAGACTGTATGACACTAGGTGGTACAGCCTGAGACATGCACAATAAAAAAAATTGCCTTCTGCATTTTTCTTTTGCCTTTCCCTCCATTGTACCAAACCGTGATGTCTGAACCAAGGTATGAACCGAACCGTGACGTCTGTGTACCATTCCACTCCTAGTCTTGGGTTAATCCGCCGGCCATGGCTTTACTTGGTGTCGTTGAATTGTTTTCTACTTTCTTTATAGCTGTGTCTTCTACATGAGGTCTTTATCATAGCAGGGAAACGCAGTTGGCCTGTTGCTCTCAGCCATGCTGCACTTCACAACATTACCGCGACCTTACCCTGTGTGCAGCTCACTCTGACCCGGCGGCGGAGGAAGGAGAATGAGAGGATGCCCTTATCTCCATGAGGAGTCGCGAAAAAAATCACATTACGTGAGCCGTTATTTAATTAGCGATTGATCGTGGCGCTCGCTCTGATTCACCTGCCCGCTGCAGCCCGAAGAGCAGTGAGCAGTGCTCCTGATGTGCAGCCGACTCGCTGCATTTGCTGCATGCTAAATTACCAGTTGTCAGTAAACAGTGAGCGGCTCTCCTCGGGCTTTATGACTGCGGCTGCCATTGCTGTGAAAGCTGTCAACTCTGGGAAACACACACACACACACAGGCTCACACACTCCCCCAGCATCCTTGCTGCGACCTGTCCTATCAGTGCTAATGGAGGCAGTCACATCTGTGTGTGTGTGTGTGTGTGTGTGTGTGTGTGTGTGTGGTGCAAGAGCTGCCACTCCTGCTTATAAACATGCAAATGGGACTGTAAAGGGAACATTAAGTTCCTCCCGATGCCGTTTGATGTTGAACTAGCTGCTCTTCTAAACCCAGCGCCCTCCTTGTTCTCTCGTCCAATCACAGACATCCTCCCTGACTTTGATTGTCTCCACTCCTCCTGCCTCTCCATCACTCCTGGTTTCCTCTGTCTCTCTTCTCGTTTTCCTCTTCAGCTGTCTATTTCCTCTCCTCAACCTCCGCTCCTCTTGTCCTTCCCCTTCCTCCTGTTCTGTCTTCCTCCATTCATTGCTTTCCATCTCTCCTCACGTCTGTCCTTCTCCCTCGCTCTTCCCAGTCATTCTCTCCCTGTGTTATTTCCAACGTCCGTAGGGGCCCGGCCATGGCCTTTTTGATGAGGCCTTGAATTCCTCCTCTTCCTCACAGTCTTCACCTGCTGTACATCAGGTGCTTGATGGCGAGTTTTTTTCAGCCTGAGTTTGATATTTCTTTACAGATTTAAGCCACTTTCACATTATAAAAAGTAGTTTCAACCATTAATCCTCTGAAGTCTAAGGGCATTTTTACGTCTTTTTTTTAAATTCACATTTTAAGGGTATTTGCATTTAACTGATTTCATATCATGTTCAGAATAAACTCAGCTTTCTGAACAGTGAGGCCCAAATTTGTTCCAGAGCAATGCATACAGAGATAACTTAGCCCTAAAGCTGAAAAGTTGATGTTCGCTTTTTGAAATTTCTCAAATCTCTTGTGAAAACAAACTAAATTTGTTTGGTGCTTGAAATTAATTTACAAAAGTCTTGGGTTCACAAATATATAATTTTGCTCTCTGAGTGTTGTCAAACATCGCTTGGACTCGCCGGTGCGTCTCTTGTCCTCAGAAGGTTAATATTAATAGACAAGTATTGATTGAACATTGACATTCTTTTTGCCATTTTTGTCAGTCTACAACTTTTCCTTCCCTCCCCGTCTCTTGTCCCCGTTAGGACAGCGCTTTATTCTAACATCCTTCCTCTGCTGCTGCTGCGGTTGCTGTGGTTCAGCCGCGGCCATGTTCAGCCTTAATGAAAACACATGTAATGCCGAGCTGCACGCATCACTATAACAACCCTGCCAGGACGAGGGAGAGACGGAACGAAAGGTGGGGAGAAACCTGCAGAAACAGGGAGAGTGATAGACTCGGACAGAGAAAAGAGGGGAGGCAAGAGAGTAATCAAGAGATTCAAAGAGGAGGGAGTAGAGTAAAAAGAGAAGGACAATGACTGGGGAAAAACAGAAGGGAAATTTGAGAAATGAGGGCTGTGGAGACGGAGGAGAAAGTGGTTGAGATCCGAAATCAGAAACAGAATGTTGCACTGAACTGAGTGTTTCCATTGATACGCTGCAGATTTTCATCCTATTTGAAATACTTTCGACTTTGCTACACCGGGGAATCAAAGTCCCGGCTGGATGAATAATTTTCTATTTGTCAGCGGGATTTTCTTTGTAACTTCTCTTGAGTCCAAAGCATGAAATAGTTATTCAGCTACGGACCGGAGACCAAGGGCAGACCCCTTTCATTCAACATTTCTGTTTTCATAATTTTTGTAAGTTCTTTCCGTTCTCTCTCATATTTTCTCCCTTTCAATTTCTTGAGCGTTGCTTCCTCTCTACTCCTCCTAGGTAGTAACAGTTCTAGTGATGAGCTGTACATCTTTCATCTTATTGATTTTCATGTCAGTGTCACACACCTTCAGTGCCCAATTCTAATGGGCTCACAAGATACATCCATGCACGAAGAAACATATTCTCCACATAAATCACTTTTCATTTTTACACATATTTTTGAAATTCACCTTTTAAGGGTATTTAACTGATCCCCATGTGTTTCATATCAAAATGTTAAGAACAAACTCGGCTTTCTGAACAGTGAGGCCCATTTTTTTTTTTCATTCAAACCTTTATTTAACCAGGATAAAAACTCCTTGAGATTAAAAATCTCTTTTACAAGAGTGTCCTGGTAAGTGTCAGCAGCGTGGTTTCAAATAAATACAAAGACAATAACACATAAAAACATAGACAAACTGTCACTCATCATATTCAAACAGCAATTGCATCATAGAAAAAAAAAAAAGAATAAAGTGAGACCAACTCCTTCAACTGTAGTTCATTCTGAAGCTGACAAAATTATGCGTGCAAAATTAAAAGCCTTTTTGCCAAAGTCAGTGCAGGCTTTAGGGACTGACAATACATTTCTTCCAGGGCAATGTATAAAGAGATAATTTGGCCCTAAAGCTGAAAAGTTGATGTTAGCTTTTTGAAATTTCTCAAATCTCTTGTGAAAACAAACCTAAACTCAGTTGTTTTGGTGCTTGAAATGAATCAACAAAAGTCTTGGGTTCACAGAAAAATAGTGTAATATATGAATAAAATAGTAAATAAATGTATACAATTTCTGAATATGAGTCTTGTCAAACATCGCTTGGACTCGCCGGTGCGTCTCTTGTCCTCAGAGGGTTAAATGCAAGTCTATGCACACTATACTGTATATACTGTCATAGCAACCTACCTCATGTATATAAAGCCTTCTGCTACATTAATCATTTCATATTTATTCAGCACCCATTGCACTATCCTACGGTTTCCATGTTGTTCTTTTGGGTTGTCCGTCCGTACGTGAGTCCCATTCTCTCGATATCTCAGGAACACCTTGAGGGAATCTCTTCAAGTTTGGCACAAAAGGATGAACCCCGGTCTCCTGGGTGAAAGTCATGTGTTGTTTGACCCATCCACCACCCCAACCACCCCCCTACGCGGAATTTCGGGCTTTTATACTACTCGCTACCGTTGTCGCTCTTAATACTATGTCATCCTAAAGCGTCATCTGCTGCTCTGCCCGGTGCCTTACGTACAAACGCTGTAGGGTGCTTTTTGCGTCGTATGTGACGCTGAGAGGCACTACCCAAGTGTCCGAGTGAGAACGAGTTGTTTTACCACAGTTTACGGCCAGTTTACGGTCAGTTTATGGCTTACGGTCAGTTCTGTGCATTGCTACGGTCGTTGTACACAAACCAACCAGTCAACAGTTTGCAAGGCTGAAGTAGAGATTTGTGCCCAAAAGAAAAGAATGAGAACACAACTACTTTTAAACATTATGAAAGACTTGGATATCAACAGGTTTTTGGATATGCACAAACATCGCAACGACAACCTTTTCAAGAAGCTGGTTAAAGGAATGAAAGAGGGAGGCTGTGTACACACGGTCGCCACCGGTGGAAAACTTTGAAAAACCCTATTTTGCACGGCTAGCCTACATGTAAACGGGAATATGAGTGGGATATTCACATTTGTTAGTCGTGTTAACAGCTTTGTCGTAATATCGTCTTTTTCGGAATAAGGGCAAAAACCGGAATATTAGGTGCATGTAAACATAGTCAGTGACAGCAGCGGAAACCAGAGACAAATTCCTTGTATATGTACACATACTTGGCTAATAAAGCTGATTCTGATTCTAAATTCAAACATTACACATCCGTTGTGCTGTGACGCATCACACAGCCATTGGAAATCCTTGAAGGTTTATGCATTTTGAAGAATGAAATAGCCCTGAAAGCATGCGTTTTCCATCAGTATGCGTCAGCGCTCTTTGTCCAATAAAAACCCTGTCATCGCAATATCATCTGGCACAATAAACACATTGCGAAAGGCTGCAGCATATTGCCGAAGACACCCAGAGATTTTTTTCGTGTTGTATTTTGATCATTTCTATAGGTCACAAGCTTTTCTTTTAGGCAGTGTGCAACTTGGTTGAGTTTGATTTCAGGGCTAATTTGATGTTGCCCTGATGCTCTTTGGCATTTTTGTTATGCTATCGGGTGTAACGGGAGTTAACACAATGCATTGCTCTCTTTCTCTGTTCCCTTGATGCAGCAGATACAGCCGATTGAGCTTTCATTTCTTAATTTCCCCACTTTTCTCTGCCCCATCATTTATAACAAGGCTACTCCATTAGAGGGTTAAATAAATAGACGGATGACTAACTGAATGAATGAATACATAAATGAATAAAAGCGCTCTGCAGCAAATGCTCAATAGGGTTCGTCAGCATGCCTTCCTCCCTCCCTCCTTTCCTCTCTCCCTCAAACCTCCTCTTATTGACTGAGATGATTCATAGTTCATCACTTTCCGTCCCGTCCTCTGGAACTGAAAACCCCAGCAGAGCTGTCTCTGCTCTCACATCGTGGAGAACAATGTTTGTATCTCATGCGCACACACACACACACACACACACACACACACACACACACACACACACACACACACACCATAGTGTATGAGAGAGAGAAGCCGATGGCTGAATCACATAAGACAAATGAAAGGCTTGACCATGGACACCAAAGGGAGGGGGCAGCCTGACCGAGCCGTAAAGGCTATCTATATCCTGTGTGACTCATAGATTCTGCAGTGAAGGAGACTATATGAGCACACAATATGTTCTATGTGATTTAACTAGGCTACATGTGGCTCTTTAATATTCATAAATCATTAGAAAATGTATTGTGACACTTTTTAAGATGCCGTCAGTTGGTGGACTCCTGAGTTGCTGCATTCTGAATTGCAAGCCACCCGGGGCTGTGCTGTGATTATGGATGCATGAATTCTCTCTAATGGAAGTAGCTAACCAGGCACACATACCAAAAAACGCAATGATTCCGCATTTTCAGGCCCATAGAGCATGAGTATTACAGTATTTCTCAGAACTACAAAATGTTCCCGTTGGGACCAGGCCGAGTGCTTGGCCTCTGGTACTCTGTTCTGGAGAACCGCTCATCCAAATAACTTCACACTTGACCCTGCGCTTCCTGGGGTCCTGAGTAATACACTTGACGTGACATAGTTGCCTCCCCTAGCAATGCTCGAGTTAGTCTATATCCACGATGTTCCACTTCTGGGATAGCTCCGTTGCCGCCTGAAATTTCACCGGATGTCCTTCTTTTAGGCCGGATGTCCACAACTACTGTAAAAAAAACTTTTTGCAGCAGAACCGGGGCTTTGTGCGGTGCTTTGTGCGGTGCTTAGCGGCGTCCATGACGGATTGTGATTAGTTTAAAGAAATGCTAATAAACCAGAGCACGTTTTTCTCCCATCCTGGAACGCTGTGTGGGAGTAGCCAGAACCTCTTCCGCAGCGCTGTGGAGGAAGGTCTGGCCAAGCAAGACTATACTCGAGTGTACACATCATTTGCTAACAGCTAGCTATTTGGGACCAGGCTATTTCCAGGAACAAAGTAACATCTCCTGTCTCCCTTTCTTCATCCGTTCCGTTAAATGTACTGTAGCGGTGGTGTAGCAGTGAATAAGGGGCCCCTCTTGATACACTACACAGTGTGTACACTACTAATGTCAAATAATTTGCCAATGATCACAGTATGTACTGAATGGGAAAACCTTTGTTTGGGCCCACTTCACGTTAGCCACCAAAGATGGTGAAACGGTGCTTCTGACACCATGCAGAAAGTAGAACGGCCACAGTGCTTTTCATTTTGATGAGCAGAACCCTTCTGATACTCGGAGTGTGAGATAGTAGCTATGATTTTACTATAAAGTGTAATGGCATTTGTAAATGGTAAAAGGCCTTTTTCACAGAAGTCATTTTGACATGGCACAGCAGGAAAAACGTGTAAATTATAAAATCCATTTAGCTGAAATTGTGCATTCAGGGTCGTAGTCAGACTGCCATGTCTTAATGGGACACTTGAATGGAACAGAATCATTGTTAATACTGTTATTAACACCAAGTCAAAATGTCTCACGTGAAAATGACTATTATTTAGTTGACACTACGTACTGACTCAACGAGGTGTAAATACGTTTCAGAGGAACTTTCTTTTCACTTTACTTTATTTGAGCACCAAAAATGAGCAAGCACTGATTGAAAGAAATGATGGCACAACGGCGCAAATTATGTAGTTTGTGGTCAGTAGTGATAAATGAAAAGGTTGGTGAGTCTTGGCCCTAAGTTAGTTATTGGTATGAGTCATCCCAGGCCAAAACAATAGCAATTGTTAATAAAGGTCACTCACAAAGAAAACAAAACAAAAAAATCCATGTATGATTTAATTCCAAAATGGAGGAAATGTGCATTTTGGAAACCAGGTTTCCAAAAGTAAGTGGATGCATTCAATATTTTGTTGTCATTTATGTGACAAGCTAAGACTTTCTATTCTAATAATTCTCTCTGGTTAGATAATCAGGATTAATAGCAAGTTATGTTATTTCGCTGGTCAGAGTCTCCACACTTATTGCGCCTTAGTTTCCCCTTGATAAAATGTTAAATAGACCTACTGTATGTATGCTCAAATGTATTGCTTTTAAATATACAGTATAAAGATAAAGATTATTTAGCATTTGAACACCTATTTTATTTCTTATATTTCCTGAATGAAAATATATCTTGGCTTACGGCGCATGTACAGTAGGGATCACTGTCCTAAAGGACTGTACTGTTTAAAAATGCATTCTATTCAATTATATAGCATTTAACTTGAATGTGACATCAACATTCCCACAAATGAACTAGAGAGTGACAGGTAAGAGGATAGAAAGATAAAGAGAGATGGAGAATAAATGCTGACAAATCCGAGACATCTTTATATGAAGCATGAAATGGCTCTTAATCATTCAAACTGACTGGCCATCTCTCCCTCTCTCTCTCCCCTCTCTATCGCTCTTGTTCTCTTCAGCTTGTTCTCTCTAACCCCCCCCCCCCTTCTCTGTCTCTCTTTATCTTTTTGCTTTTAAAGAAGTTGTCATGGTAACGCAGAAAGCTTTCCCAGTAACAGTCGAGAAAAAGGCTGAATATTTCCACTGATGGGAAATTGCACGCACGCACGCAAACACACACACACACACACACACACACACACACACACACACACGCACCCACGCACGCACGCTTTTTAGAGCAGGAGTGTGAACCATTAGTACACACTCCACTCCACGACAGACAGTCAGACAGACAGCTTTTCCTGTCTGAATGGATCTTTTTATCTGTCTGTCTCCACTGTGCCATGCAGCCTCTGTATGAACAGATGAAGAGATCTGTAAGTCCAGGTTTCTGTTTCTTAGTATTGGCACAGTATAGGTATTAGGTTTTTCTGTTGTTTTTCTATTGTTCATCATTAGAAATGATGAATAGAAATGGAAAATACATTTATAATATTGTTGTCCTTAAAACTTACTTAGGGCAGATTTTACATAGATTTTTGGATTCATGAGCATGTTTGACAAAAGGTGATGTTTTTTTTATATATATATATATATAACATGGCATGGTATATTTTTGAGATTATAGGGCTTTTTGCACTAAATACATTCATGGATGAACTCCAAATTTTGTAGATGTGTAACCAGCAGTTAAATACCATTGATAACATGAATGGGGCCAGTGGATCCATTTGTTTCTGTTCACCCAGAACATTAATGAGACCTAATAAAATTATGGCAAGTCAGTTTTGCCAACATACAAGTTCAGTGTTGCTGGCTCTCATCGTTAGTCATCACTACTAGTAAAACAAAATAAAGTAAAATACTCATCTTGAAATTGCCAATATACTAAACAAATTATACAGGATTGATTCATCATTTTAACCTCAATATAAATCTGTGGATCTGTGGACAAAATGCTTGCTCCAAACGTAGTAACTGGCTTATCACCAAGTGAGAGATTCTGCTAGGTGAGAAACAACTGACTGACCAACCATCTGGCCCAAACCATCATCTTAAGTGTCCATCAGGAAATCCTCAACATGGGTAAATTAGAAGTTATTCAACGCTTTTATTTATTAGTAATTGTATATTCACATTGAATCAAATGATACGTTCTCAAATGAGTCCCTTGTAGTGAGCTTTTTAGCCTCTTTTAGTTCACAGTTTTGGACACATTCATTAGTCAGTTTGTCCTCAGCGAACACGCTTAACGAACAGAAACCTCTGTCATTTAGGTAGTTCTCATCACGCTGATGTTTGTTCAAGTGTTCTTTTTTCTGATAAGTTTGGTTTTTATTAGTAATTTGATGCTAATATTACAGGCTGAAACATCCTGATGATTTTTTTTTTTTTTAAGATTTTTTGGGGCTTTTCCACCTTAATTTTTGATAGGACAACTAGGTGAGAAAGGGGAGAGAGGGGGAGACATGCAGGAAATCATTACAGGTCGGATTTGAACCCTGGACCTCTGCATCGAGGCATAAACCTCTCAGTATATGTGCGCCTGCTCTACCCACTGAACCAACCCGGTCACACTGAAACGTCATGATTGACAGCTGGGATGACTCGCGATTGGTCTTGCGGGTGTATGGGCGGGACTTCTATATAGTGGCTCTACTGCCCGATTGCGCAGACTCTAACTCCAAAATTGCTCTGATATTCTGGCTTCACTGTTGTTCAGTGCAAGGAAGTGGAGACGCGTCATCCATCTTTCAGGTTTGTGACAAGCTTTTCGCTAGACCTCTGTGAGCTTTATTCCCCCCCCCCCCCCCCTCGGTTAGATATATAGATAAACAGATAGATTTAGATCAAACCTAGTCTCGCATTGCCTGACCTTCCTCCACACCGCTGCAGAGGAGGGTCTGGCTAGTCCTTCACAGCATTATGGGATGGGAGAAAAACGTGCTCTGGTTTATTGGCATTTCTTTGAACCAATCAAAATCGTCTTGGGCGTCTCGGACGGAGCAACGGCGCCTCAGAAAAAGTTCCTGCATGACGTCACTTCTGTTCCAAGTAAATTTCAAACAAAACAGAGCAAGGTCGCCCCTCCCCCCATGTTTCCGTAACTGTCATTACTAACTGACTGTCACTAACCCCCTCCCCCTCCCCCAACCATCTTGTCGGTGATTGGCTGGAGTGGTTTGTTGTATTTTGGTGCAAAGCCTGTGCCTCTAGTGTTTGTTTGATGTTTACGACCCCTGTATTGTCTCCCGAGACCGGGCTTTTTCTCAGTGTGTTCAGGGGGCAGGCAGCTAGCGGAACAAGGAGAGATGTCTACGATTTGAGACAAAAATGAAATCGCGCTGAAACAATGCAGGAACTAATAGTGCACCTTTAAGTGAATGTGATTCTATTGGTTGCAGTTTGAGTGATTTTACCGAGCACTAACACTCTCTGACATGTATTCTTTGGATTTTTCCTTCATGTGTGTGAGGCAGCGGTTGGATTGTACCCATTTGATGCTTCCCAGCTCATGTTTCTGTGCCATGCATTACACTCTGCCTCTCTCTGTATCGCACCCTCTCTCCCTGTCGGCGTCTGTCTCCCATTTTTGTTGCATTTTTTCTCCGCCTCTGTTCCTCGCATTCTCTCTCTATCTCTATCTTCCACCTTCTCTTTTTGCTTTTTAGCTCTCTGCACCTTCTGCCCCCTCCCGCTGTTTCTTTCCACTTCCTCGCTGCTGTCACCTCTCGTTCGCTGCTCCTCTGCACTATAATGTAATCGCCGCCGGGGAAAATCAAGAGAATTTGAGATGGTAGGGCGGAAGGAGGAGGCAGAGAGGGAGGGTGAAGAAAAAAATAATAGAGAAAGTGAGAGGAATAGAGGGGAAGATTGCAGCCCATGCTCAGCTGCAGTTTTACTGCCCAGCAGCAGGGATGGAGACACCCCCCCCCCCCCATTTGTTTAGGTAAAACTGAGTGAGAGAGAAATACTCAGGGCTTCTGGGACCTCCCAGATGTCACTTAACATTGGGTACAGCGGCAGGGTAGAGGTTTCCTCTTACAACATTTTCCAGTCACAGAATAGGTGGACATGAATTCAGAGGCATAGACGCGAGTACCTTTTTGTCAAAGGGCCCTTGGAGATTGCTTGGTGTATGGGGTAGGTAAGTAAGTAAGTAAACTCTATTTATAAAGCACCTTTACAAACAATGGCTACAAGGGGCTGTCCAGTGCAACATAAGTAAAATACACAGTTAAAATGGAAGGTAACAATATAAAGAGCAAACGTAGTGATAATAATAAAAACTACAAAATAAAAGGCAAACAGAGGTGGAACCAGCCAGGAGGCACAGCACATATTAAAGGACAAAGTGCTAATGAAACAAATTAGTTTTTAACAACTTCTTAAAACAATCTGCTGACTCTGCATTTATTATAACTAGAGGAAGACTGTTCCAAAGGGTTGGAGCCGCCACTGCGAAAGCATGGTCACCTTTGTCTTTAAGCCTAGATTTTGGGGCAGCCAGAAGGCCTTGGTCAGCAGATCTCAGTGATCTAACCGTGGGCAAGGAACATAAAAATTCAGAAATATAAAGTATAAAAATATCAAATGGATTCTGCACTTTAAATGTAACCAATGCAGATTGGCCAACACTGGTGTTATGTGTGTAGTATTAGCTAAAGTCTAGCAGCTGCATTTTGAACTAGCCGGATAGTCATTTGATTTGAAAAACAGGTACAACTGCCTATCCTCCACACATGTATAAGAAGTACACTTAAAACAACTAATTAAGAAACCAAGCATGGGAGCATGTACAAGGAGAAAAGAACAGGACCAAGAATTGAACCCTGGGGTACACCACACGTCATTAGAGCAGAGGAGGAGACATATTAATCAATGGCCACAGAAACTCCTGTCAGATAGGAGGCAAACTAGTCGAGGGCAGTCCTATTATATCTGCCCATTGCATCTGTAGCTAGTCTCGCTTTGCCAGACCTTCCTCCACAATGCTGCGGAGGAGGGTCTAGCTAGTCCACACAGCATTCTGGGATGGGAGAAAAACTTTAAAGCAATCACAATTGTCATGGGCGGTGCTAAACGCTGCACGGAGTGTACGTTCAAAAGTAGTTTTAGTCGTGAAAACTCAGATTGGACAGATAGTCTAGCTAGCTGTCTGGATTTACCCTGCAGAGATCTGAGGAGCAGTTAACCAGAGTCCTCAGAAATCCACCGGAGATTTCCATCACAATGGAGAAAGTAACGGAAATCCGGTTGAAAAAAAGGACATACAGCGGAATTTCCGGCGGCAATAGGGCAATCCCGGAAGTGGAAGGTCGTGGATATAGACTAATCTGTAGCCAACGTGTTGAATGTGTTCTGGCTGGATTTTGATTTCAGCCACTGCATGCCAACATGATTACATGCACTGATATTCTTATATTACTCTGATATGACTCCTGTGGTGCTACCGTGCACTGCTTACCTATCAATCACTTGATGGATGTTGGGGTAGAGAAGGCTGCTGAAAAGCACCACCGTATGATCGAGTAGAAATGCATATTATGATAACCTGGAGGAAATCAGGTTCAGCTTTCCTGATGATGCTTTATTTGTGTTTTCCAGAGTGCACGCTGCAATTTCAGCCTCTGAGTTTCTGCTGGGTAATATTGTTTCTTTGTAAATGACAAGCAGCTATTCAAGTCTACCTTCATGCATTCTTTCCGGAATGTATTGCACATCAACAATGCAGTGAATTATCTGTCTCGCATATACTCCAGGACCACATTAGCATACCATAAGGGAACTCAAGTTTCTCTTAACCAATTAATGAACTGACCGTTTCTTCTAAATTCAGAGTTCCCCTAACTGTTCCCCTTTGGGAAATGAAGCCAAAGTGCAGTAAAGGCTGACTTTTCAGTCAGCTGCACCTAGAGGAGCTGCATCTCATTTAACTTTTTGGCTTTAAGTCCTTCTGAAGAAAAGCATCTGCTTAACGCCTGAAATGGAAATATTCAGAATACTAAGGTGTTTTAAAAAAATAAAAATAAATACTATAAACACCATATTTCATTTACAATAGCAGGGATAAGCTCATACTCTTATTATTAGAAAGCAGAGCTGGGATATGCATATAATATCCTGATTTCTAGCTTCTGTAAGCTGGTTTCTAATGCTATTTTTCATTAGGCCTATTCCTTATCCTCGCTGCATTTGATACATGACTTAAAGTCAACATACAGTATGACTGGAGGGTTATTTTGCACTGTTACCCAAACACATTCCATAGTGGACCACTAAGGATTATAGGCCTAACTCATAATGGTAAATAAGTAAATTGTTTCAATGTTGTGCAGGCCTGCACCATCTTTGTCTGACACTGTTAATTGTACGTGGCTCTGCGTTTGTCAGAGCATCTGAAAACGTTCCTACAGCAGATTTAAAGGGGGGAG
The DNA here is from genome assembly GCA_023631565.1 of Gymnocephalus cernua. Taxonomy (NCBI): domain Eukaryota; kingdom Metazoa; phylum Chordata; class Actinopteri; order Perciformes; family Percidae; genus Gymnocephalus; species Gymnocephalus cernua. The sequence goes on along the minus strand of CM042438.1, from coordinate 5,711,204 downwards.
CTCATATGACAATGCTTGTCCTCATTCCCATTTATATATTTTTAGAGCAAATAAAATGATTCACTGTGTTGAAACTATAAAGACACAGATATGCTGTAGAGCAGAGATCAGTACGATGATGCAGTACACGGTTATGACAGCAAGCTTGAGTGTTGCCATTCCGAACATGTATGAACCTTATTACCTCTAAATCCTTACATTCTGTTTGTGACAATATAGTATTATTCAGTAAATTATAAAATAGCAATTAGGTGACTAATTGTTTAGTTTATTGTTTAGTTTATTGTCAAATAATCAATATTTGTTGTTGGTTGCAGCCTCAAATTACAACACAAATTGACTGGAATAGACATGTTTGACACTTATATATAACAGCTGACTTCATGATATAACACACTGAGACATTATGGAACTACTGGTTCAGACATTTTGATTTGGATGACATATTTGATGCTGGGAGCTCCTTGCTGTGATGGAGGATTTTGTTTGTTTGTCAATCAAACAAATGTATTTTACATTTCCTGTTGACTCTACGATTTTTCTTTCTGGACGTGACACTCGCTGCTATTTACCCAGTTCTTCCTCTTCTATTATTTTTTATTAAATCACTGCAGCATATACCTGAAACACACCACTTCCTGTGCACTGGAGCTTTTTTATGTCAGGGATATAAAATTAAGATGCTCCAGTTTTTCAAAAGACAAAATTAGTACCATGAGAATATGTAGAGTAAGGTGTGCTCTTGACTGCTAAGTCACAGTAGTTGCTAAACTGATTTCTGCAGTGTGTACTTTTTGGCTGTTTTGAAGTCTGATTGCAGTTGATTAAGAGATATTTGAGATGTTGTTGAGGTGTTCATCAGCGAGGTCGCCTGTGTGTTTGTGAGTGTGCGGGATGGTTTTCATTAGGGAGCTTTGATGTGCTTTTTCCCAGATGCTTTTAAGGTAGAAATTTCATTAAAAAACATCAAAGATAAAGCTCTCTCTTTCTCTCTCTCGCACTCTCTTGCTTCACAACAACGCTCTTTGCTTTTGTCTTTTTTGGTATTAAAAGTATTCTCAAGTATGTGTCCTACAATGTTTACTCTCCTTCAGCTTTTCTCCCACATATTCCTCTTCTCTGCACACTTCCCGCTGCTTCGTGACATGAGAAACCAGCTCAAGACGGGGGAAACATTTTGGCCAATTTGCTCTTTGTGTCGTCTCTCCCTCCATGTGTCACTCACCTTCTCTCCGCTCTTTGTTTTTCTCCCCTCACGATCTCGACACCTCGGCAATGTGATTTCCTCTCATATTAACAGAAAAGAGTTCTGTTTTCAACACAGAATCCCTGACGTTTGTTCCCCACAGTGAAGGTCTCGGCTCTCCCTCCACAGCGAATATTTGAAGATAGATATTGTCACAGTCTGACATGTCCATGACAATATACACGGACAAATACATCAACATATAACATAAAGACAGGTTCATCAACACATAGAAACATATTTACAACAGTCCAGTATCTATACAAAGTCAGCGAGGTAGTTTGTTCAGCAGTGCTATATGGCTGAAGCAACAAAACTTCTGCCAAAGCGAGTCCTTCTACACCTCAGAGTTCAGTATCTGCGGCCAGATGGCAGCACTGTAAAAGGTGGATGTAGAGGGTGATTGGTGTCATTGACAATGGTGAGGGCAAGGCGTGTGGTGGCTCCGTCGTTCAGGTCTGAGATGTTGGGTGTAGAGGCACTGATCATTTTTGAGGTGATGTGCGTGATCTTGGTGAGTTTTTTTTTGTTAGGGATGGTGAGCATGTTCTAGAAACGGAACAGTACAGCAGGATGGGTTGGATGGTGCTTTTGTGAAGGAACAACAGGAGGTGTGGGGGCAACAGAAAGTGCTCCGAGTTTACAGATGACATGTAATCTCTGCTGATATCGTTTGAGGTTATTGTCTAAAGCGAGTCCAAGGTATTTGAATGTGTTGACCTGAAGTACTATGGTTGTGTGTTGAAACATTATCCTTTCAATTGATTGTGACATTGACAAAGTTGATTTTGGTCTGCTATCTGGAACCAGAGGAAAGCAAGCAGAGGGGGGTCCAGGGTGTCAGGCTCAGCTGCTTTACTGTTCAAAACTTCCAGTAGCCTAAACTGTGTTTTGTCAAGTTTATAGCTCAGCATCCATCAGCTTCTCCTACACTTTCTCAGCCTCATCACTGAGTCAGCCTCTGCTGTCTGTCGTCTGCTTTGAATCCTACTGTATCTGCATTCAATGTTAAAACAGAAAGATATTAGATGTATTTAAATTAACAGCTTGTGCAACAAAAGTCTTCACTTGACTTTAAGTTAATTATAAAATTGGCACCATCGTCATATTACATGCTTTTGCTTTAAACTACATTCTTTTTTATGATTAACATGTATTTATTTTAAACAGAATACAAAAGACAATTTACACATCCCCCCCCCCCTCCAAACACCATGCCTTTGGCCATCACCACCTATTCAAAGAAGAATTAAGACAAGATAACATAACCATAATTATTCAGTACAATAAAATAATAACAAAATAAACGGCTGTAAACCAAATAAACATATGTATATGTGACAAAACAATAAGCACATTGTATACATCTCTCCACAGTGCATGGCATCTTAGGAGCCCTTCAGAAAGCCTGTGTTTTTTTTCTCAATTTCTAGTGTAACCATTCAATCTGGCAAACCGTTTTATATGACCTTTTTTCAAATGCTGCCACTCTAGCCATCTCACAAGCCCACTCCTGGATTGACAGCAACCCTTCATTCCTACATCACATTCTTTTGTCCAGTGCTTTTGTCCAGAGTGACTTACAACAAGTGCATTCAACCTTGAAGTAGCAAGACCAAGATGTCAAAGAATGTATATAGGGGACTTGAACTGGAACAGATAGCATAGTACTCTTAACAATAGACCTCTGAATTGTTGCCTACAATTGTTCAACGATTTAAATTGGTTTGGTGTTGGGCCCAATGGCGGCTGTTTCCACTGGCTGGAGAAGCAGTCAACCAATCCCTGTGTTTAATGAGAGTAGCGCAAGTTAAAGCAAGAATGCCAACTGTGTTAAATGATTGACGTCAGTGAGCGAGTTTTTTGTATTTTATTTTTTATTTTTTTCATTTCTTTATTAAGAATACAAGTATACAAACAAACAAGGCACATTTACGATGTCAGTGAGCGAGTGCTTGAGCGAGGAGACTAACTTAGCGTACGGGTGAATGCAGTGTGAGGAAAAGGATTTAGTAAAGACGTAAAGTGAGTCTACAGTCAACAATAAACAACAAGCTTCTCAAGACACGGTGGCTTCATCTGCTCTTTATTTTGGCGGTAAAGTGAAGGGTGTTACCCCCAAAAGCATCGGTCCTGGAGGGAAGTTCTCCCCTGTGCTTCCCGACTACGGTCTGGGAGCCCAAAACAGGAAAGGTTTAACAACAGTTAAGTAGATGGAATTAAGAAATGCGACATAATTTCCCTACGTACCTTGCTAGCTATCTAGCTACATCCAAGAAAAATAGCAACAGAGAAAATGGGGATAAGCGTGAATGAGGACGCAGCTGCACGCGTTGCCGTAAGTCCACTTAGCAAAGTTCTTTGATTGTTGTAAAAATGTGCGGATGTTAACATGAACATGATGTCAGGCTTAAAGAATAAAGTGAAACTAAACCAGAATTCAGTCTGAACATCAGCAATTCACAGCAACTCTGATGAAATTTAGTAACGGTAATATAACCAAATTTAATTTTAATCATGTAATGTCCACTTTTCACAACTACAGTTAGCTTTTACTGTAGCATCTGTCCAGAACTCATTAAATCACATCAGCGCTGCATTCACTTTTATGACAAGTCCAAATTGTTCCACTTTACTTGAGGTCAAGGAAAAATATTCATGATACAATTATAATGGTCTCATAACAGCACATTGTAAAACCAACAAATGGCAGTTTAATGTAATGTGCCACACGTAAAGCTAAATAGTTTCTTAAAGTCATTTTCTTAAAGTTTGATAATTAGGCCTGTCATGACATTTAGGACAGGTTATGTTGTCTAGGTTAATGTCAACTTGTCATAACAAAGACATCGACAGCTTAGGCTATATTGTCTTGCTTAAAGCAACACTAGAGAAATTTTAACTTAAAATAATGTTTCCAAAATCGTTTCAGTGGTTCATCAACTCATAACAGGGTGAACGGCACTTCTTTGCGTCCCTCTATCGGCTGTAAACGCACTAGGCAAGTTTGCCAGATCGGGTAGCGGGTCTGTAGTTGGAATGAGACATAATGGGACAATTCCACTTCCAGCCTGTAGGGGGACCGAAGGCGGGAAAAGTTCTCTAGTGTTGCTTTAATATCAGGTTGTCATAACACAGATGTTGTCTTCGTTAATTCTAAGTTGTCATAACACAAAATCCTGAACAATGCCATTTTTGCATTTGAAGTGTCATAATTTACAGAGTGACACTTAATGACAACAGTCATGAACTTTCAAAAAGAATCACTCATGTTCATGACAATTATCATATGATAAATATGACTGTGTCATGTCAGTCTTGTGCACACCCCTTCAAATAAAGTGTTACCCAATTTTGTAGTTTTTGTTTTTTTGTTTTTAATGAAAATTAGTATGTTGTATATTTACTTTACTTGCTTATTGAATATCACAACTAGTTTAGTCTTCCACGGGTGACATGGGACATGGAGCCTTGATAACCACACTGTGAAACACACTGTATTTCCTTTTCCCCTTACACGGACTCCATCATGTAGGGCAGTAAAATCTCTTATTTCACCTCTCTGTTCTCATGTGTTCTCTCACAGGTACTTCAGCAACATATCCCTCGGTGGGCGGGATTATTCCTTCAACAGCGACGGCTACCTGTCCAACCCACTGCTTGATGTCATCTCCTACACCAATGGCAGAGGTTGGGAGGAGGTGAGTACGCAGCTGTGCAAGTTGGCACTAATTATCATAACGCAGCGGCTGTATGGGCTAACCGCTAATTTCACAGCCCATCAAACATGCTAAGTCATCGCTGCTCAGCTTGACCTTTCTGCTCTCTCACTGCCCCCCCCCTCTCTCTCTCTCTCTCTCTCTCTCTCTCCCAGAAGTCATTAAAGTTCTCTCTCTCTGTCCCCTCCTCCCTCTACTTTTCCGTTTTGGTTGGTCAGCCTTGTTAGCCAACGCTAACTCTGAGTCCAATATCCTCTCCATCGGGGGCCATTTGTAGCAGTTGTACAGTAATAGCACCAAATCCAAGGTCTGCCCTCAGAGGCACTTACAATTCCTCCGGACTCTCTTCGACCTGAGAAAAACAAGTAAACCTTTTTGTTCTATCCTGCTGTGTTCCATTTGCTCCTGACCTTTTATGACTCAATACATTCACCGGTAAAACAATCTCTTACACTGGGTATACGCGTGCCGGGGTAAACAGGAGGCAGCATTTATACTCTGCCCGTTGGTGGTAGTTGCCATGGAAACGTTAGTAGCTTAGTCTCAGAGAACGAGAGGTCATGACCCAATCAGACGGCGAAACAGTTGGTTCAGTGCATAGACTGTATATTAATGGACAACGCATCCGGTTCGGCGAAGTGCTGCAAATGCCTTAAACTATTCTATTCTAGGGGGCGACACGTGCGGTAGCAAAAGGAGGTCGGTTTCTGTAGAAGTCTATGAGAAAGTGATCCATTTCTCACTTCATTTATTACCTCAGTAAACATTTTCATAATGAGTTTATGGTCTCAATCGCTAGTTTTAAGTCTTCTGCGACACAGATTGATGTTATTTTTTTAAATTATGGTCTCGTTGATTTTAAAATCGGCGATAAAGCAGGGGGTGTTTTAGGGCGTGGCTATGATGTGATTGCCAGTGAAAGTGTGTAACGTAGAGTGTAAAATCGTGACCAGGATGGCTGCGCCCGTAACGGCAAACTCGACGACGGATAGCAGATCTCCACAAACCAATGGGTGACGTCGCACATGTGCTGTCCATTAATATACAGTCTATGGTTCAATGTTGGTGTTGCCAAAGGCCCCCGTTTGCGGCCGTTGAGACTGCAACCCAACCACGGCGATTGCAAACCAAAACGCGTTCAGAAGTGTTTTCAAATGTCTCCGGTTCAGGGGCTCTGAAACGACAGAGCAGTGTAATTGCGAGATGTAAACGTAGCAAAGGATCTTCGTTTTTAAACCAAAACGTAGCAATGTAAATGTAGCCTTAAGGAAGTTGCTCTAAGCCAGATTTCCGTGCGCACTACACCTGTCTTAGCAGGCTTCAAAACATACACAATAAGTATGTGGACACTACTGTCCGCTGTATGTTCACTCTGGGGCTGTTTTCATTGGTTTGGTTTTCAGTTGAGGTCAGCTGTACTGCTACATCACACAATGATATTTAAGACAATAGTTTTCTTCCAACAGTGTGGGGCAGACAGTTTTCTGTTTCAACATAACAATACCATACAAAGCCAGGTCCACAGGCATTGGAAATTAGCAACAGCTGTAAATGCTGTGATGCTCTACATTGGAGATTTGTTGTTCAAGTGTCTATTTGGTAGCACCTGTCCATGTTGGATTGGGTTCACGAGGTCAAGACGAGACAACATTTTAACACCATTTAAAAAAGAACTTCAGTGACAAAATAAGACCTAATACATTAACTGTGGTGTGAGCTTCTAATTCCTAATTGAAACTGTTTGTAACCTTCTAACTCAACTACTTTTAGTTTGCTCAGATAAAAAAAATAAGAACGGTAAATACAACACATAAAGGACTAAGTTTATTTAGTCTTATTTATTTAAGTGCAAACCATAATCAAAGTAGTACTCTCTCAGTAATCAAAGTGCAAACAGACACTGGCCAGTTTCTTTCTTCAAGCATTATACAGTACACCGCTCAGCCTAAGATAAGGACACATTTCACAGTGATTACGTTCTAAAGCCCAAATAAATAACCACCATAATGAACAGCGATCGGCAAGGAACCAGTGAGAAACTGTGGAGACATTGGATGGAGCATTGCCATAGTAAACGTTAAACGGCACACTTTTTAAGTCAAGTCCGTCACTTGTAAAATCTCACTTTGCCTTTCTTCTACCAGCAGTTTTAATCCTTCTCAGTGTCACATGGGGAATCTTTGATCTGAAGTGGCCGCGAAATCCCCCCCTTTTTCAGTTGTCATCTTTCATGATAATACACATTTACTTGACAATGCCACATACTGTCATCCCCCCCCTCCCCCCCCCCCCCCCCCTTTCTGGACCATCTGTGCAACTCGACTTATAGTTGGCAATTTGCATCTGAAAAAGCTTGGACCGAATGGTGGAGTTTGAAAAGGGTTTTGCAGAATTGTATACATCATGCATACTGTCATCTGGAATTGACCCCAATTTTGTTTTGCAGAAGATAACAAGCCTCAGAGTGAGATTCAGATCGAGGAAAATATTAAAGTTACTGATAATATTTACGTTTTTAAACCTGTCAAATAGGCAGCACTCGTGAAATATAAAATTGCTGCCTCTTATCAGTTGATTGCTGAACAAGGGACATTTATTTTTGGAGAGTTTCAGTTATTTTATTAACGTTTTTAAGTCTTTTTTTTCACTCGTCTTTGGTTTTTGAGGTCAACACAATCCAGCCTGTATTTCTTCTGGCAGTAGTTAACCTGACAGAACATTACAGTAGTGCCTGGTGCAATAAGCACTATTCCATTTGCGGGAATCATAGTGTGCCGTTTCCTGATGCAGCTCACCATTATCGTATTGGATTTTTACTGAATGAAGGCTGAGATACTGACTGTGGGGACAGGTTACTGTCTTGTACGCCATGGGTTTGGAAAAGATAAAGGATGAAAAACTGGCTACAGCCGGCAGAAAAATTGACATATAAGGGTTTCATTTGCGCTGTTGCTCTCAAAAGACGACCCCTGTGTTGCCCGTTTATATCTGATGTTTATGTGAGTGGAGGAGTAAATCATCAGGATGTCATGTTTCTAACTGGAAACCTCTCCCACCTTTTAGTGTTTTACAATATTTAGTAATTGTACAGTATTTATGATCCCTGTCTGGAAATTATTGGAATGAAAGTATGCTCATGATCTGGTTCTTATAATGCACAAGCACACTTAAAGCTGCTATAATACATATGTTTTTATTTACAATAGATTAAAGAGGTGGAGCCACTTTCCTAGAAACGCTTGCGCGACCGACAAGTCCACAGCGGTGCGCGGCGTGTAGCTATAGCCTGTCTCCACTGCACCTGCGTGGTTGTCACGTAGCTCTCGCTGTGAGCGCCGTCCTGCAGAGAGCCACGAGCAGAAAAAAAGAGCAGCTTAAAACACAACTTGCTAGTGAAAAGTAGTAGCAGTAGTACGTGTTTTCTCTTTTTTTAGTATTCCACTGTAAATTTAACACAATGTTTTGGTTTTCTGGGCTCACAACTTCAGAACTTTTATCAGGTGTTGGCTATGAAACAGGTCTTTTAACCAGATCTTGTGTACAGAACAACATGAAACAGCTACCAGAGGTCCAAGGTAACCAGCAGGTAATCCTATCCCAAATAACAAGAGGCCTGTACTATGAATCAAGATCAACATGCCCTGGATTTATTTCAGTTACCCGGCTTCACCTAACCTAACAACCGCAGTCCCGCATAACCTCTGTCACGACGGTGGTTCGGAACTAGTTCAATCAACCCAGGGTTTCACAGTTCAGCGCATTCACATAAGAGAGGCGGTGTTTGCACAGCGCGACCAATCGAAAACATCTACCAGAGCCGCATATTTTACATAAGAAGAGCAAACTATAATTCTACATAAATATGAAGAACACAGACACGGTTTTACAGGCAAAACGCAATACAGTCGCTGCTTCCTAAAACAGGAAAGCTGGCAAAAAATAGTCGATGCTGTAAATGTGTAAATTATAACTCTTATCAATATCACTTCCTCATCAGTCAGGACCAAGATCTGACCATAATTACACTTGTCCTTTCCATAAACTGTCGTTGTTTTAGCCTATTATTTCAGTTGCAACCCTGGCAGTGGGAAGCCATCGTGAGAGCAAATAAAAAATATAAAAACATAATTCAAACCGATGTGTGCATTGGCAACACACGGCTCAAGCTGACAAATAGCCTATAGGTAATTATCTCCGCTGAAAATCTATATCTTTCATAAAAATACCCATCGGGGAATGTTAACGGGGTTGTTGGTCTCTAAGTGTTTTAACTTTTCTGAGCGCACCTCTCTCTCTCTCTCTCTCTCTCTCTCTCTCTCTCTCTCTCTCTCTGCGCACCGAGCTCCACCGGATCTTCTAAGAACGGTGACGCCGTTATCAACCGAGTATTGATTGGTCGGTAGGCGGTGCTTTTACACCGGTTGATCTCTAATCGCCAACATAACCTGCTCCCGACCAGGTTAGGTGTTCAGCATACGTTACCACGGCAATTGAACCCGGTAACAACTGATCCACCGTCGTGGTACACAAAACCCTGGGTTGAACCTGAAGTTACCTTGGTAACGCCAAATCTTGCTTTGTAGTACAGGCCTCAGGTCAAACAATAAAGTTGTTTACTATGGAGAAGAGTTTGAAAAGGACAATCAAACATTTAACTGCACTGAAAAAGATAAACGGTGGACACAACTAACATATGAAAGTCCCTTCGTAAATATGGAATTCGTCTTTTTTTAGCCTTTGTGTGGCTATAGATTGAAATAATGACATTTTTTATCCATTATATCATTTATATTTGTCCTCAGTCATTTCCAGGCGAGGACTTGAAGGTTTCATAAAGTGGCTGTTGTGTGTTGCTTTGACCTGAGGGATAATGGCAAAGCAAAGGACAAACAGTGTTGATACAACCCCCCCAGAGACCAGCACTTGACCCTATCTGCCCACTGGTTCTCTCCATCCTCATTTATCTGAACATCCCTGTTACCCAGGCGTGTATTTGCTGAATTAACCTCTCTTGAACTGAATCATGGAGTATATTTGCCGAGCACAGCAACCTTAGGGCAGCTGAACAAGAGCTGGCTGTGGAGCTCGTAGTGAGATCTGGGACTGTATTTATCAAGAGTCTCAGAGTCAGAAATATTCACAGAGAGATTAATATTTTGTCAGGCCTTTGGGTAAAGAACATATTTTGTGAACTTTTGTAATTGCCAAGCAGGTTTGGCAATTAACCCGTTTCTGATTTCTGCTGCACCTCAAACTTAAAGTAGCACACAAAGTAAATCATTTGTAATTTGTTAAATTCATTTTGGATGCATAGTTAGTGATTTTGGGGTTAAATGTTGCATGCCTTATGAATAGAAAAGCACAAACCATAAGGACAGTCCAACAGCACCACCTGAACAGTGGCTAAATTATTAGCCGAGCTGTATTTGCATTTAATCTTCCTGAATAACTCAAGAAATAACACTGGATCACACTAACTTGTGCAAAATAAAAAAAAACACCACATATGTAGTTTGTTAAACACACTTGTTCTGCATCAAATGTACGTGCGCTTCAATGCAGATCATATTTGAATTGAAGGGGTTCTTTTGTTTTTAGATTTGTTGTTTTGCTGCCAACTGAGCCTTTTTTCATACCTTTTGAGCGTTTCATTCTGTGAGTTTTATGAAATTAGGTGTTATGTGATGCAACTACACAGCACGTCATCTTACATTTGTTTGTTCTTTGAGCCAAAGTGTAAACAGGGAAGTACACAGTGGATCAATGAGCGAATGAGACCAGACAGCCGCAGTACCTTTTTTAACACCATGACAGAAGAGCTGGAATCCTAAACCACACAAAGCTGCATCCCATTTCACTCCAGTTTAAAGTCACAATAAGAATTTTACAACCTCACAACACAGAATAACAATATATCTGCAGGAAGAATTTTTGATAGAGCTCTTAATTGATTACAGTAATTCAGAAAGTTCTTCACACATAATTAAGGGTGTGCCGCTTTGAGTGACAAGTGGGTGCTGTAATAGGAGGCGAGCATAGACTGTAGGCTTCATTCAGCCCGCCACAGCTCCATTCATGTTTATACCATGGTCTGAGTGAATACTCGATTCTAATTGGCTGCTGGGTGTCTTTAAAAAAGTGATGTAGGACACCTACTAAAGGAGTTCCGGTGAAACTGTCTGTTTACTGTTAAATCAATAACTAAATCAATGCGCTACATTAAATCAAAAAGGAAATGTGGATCTGTTATTTCCAACTCGTCCTCTGAACACCACAGGATGGCGCTAACACAAAAGACTGCAAGAAGTAAGTTCTACTTCCCCTCTGGATTGACTTTGTTTCACAGAGGTCGTTACTTCAGGCTGCGCTGCTGCGGCCGACAGTAATGTTACACATCACGGATCAAATTGTTCGTCGTTATATTGTTTCGAGGACAATGACATGGCTGGATAGCTAGCTTGTCTTGTTGTTTAACATACTGTCAAATTATTTTTACTGATTGCCAACTGTACACAATGTTATTGACTTTGGATCTTGCTAGCATATCGTTAGCTTTCTGGCTCGTAGCTGAGCTGAAGGGTTCTATCAGCTGAGCGGACTATGAATATCTCCGGTTGCTAAGGGTGGCAATGTCATGTCTAAGGTCTTTCCTATTTCCTATGCAACGTTTGCATTGCATATGGATGGGAATGATTGTTCCAGGTATTAGTTAAACCGTCAGGCGTAACCAGGGAAACAGAGTTATTGTTTGTAAAAACTTTAGATTTCGATTGTAAAACTAATTAAAATGTGAAATAAAGTTTTAAAAACATGTTATTTGGCTGCGCGTCGACGGTTCACGTCTCGCCATCGTCCATTAATACCTGACAATGGACACCTCGTTGGGCATTAATCCTTACTCAACCTCCTAGAATTTCAATATTTGAGCTGACTGCAGTAACTTTTTAGCATTCAGGGAAACAACAAGGTGGAATATTAGTTGTGGAGCCTCGACTCCTCTCCGGACGGGTGACATCATTGGCAAACAGAAGCCGAGACAGTGCAAATCTGACCAAAATAAATGACAGAACTGAAAAGTAGAGACACAGACAGAAAGTCCAGACACCAAAAGACAACACTAATAATGAATTAATAATGTTTTAAAGGACATTGAAGCTTTATCCTTGATACTGAAGGTTACGAGTTTAAGAGAAGGCTAAAATGAGTACAATGAATTAGCCAAATAATATAATGGTGGTCTGGCATATGAATCCCTCAGAATCACAATGCCACAGTCCCGAATACTTCTCATGTCATCTAATTAATTTAAGTTTTGACAAACGACAACAAAAAACTGCAACCTTGACTCCTGAAGTTTCCTACCTTCGCGTCCAAGAAAACTCTATCTCTCCAGGTACTCAAGCAAATTATGTTTGCATTTTGATGAAATTAGAGGATTTGCAAGAGACGGACAGAGGGAAAATATCTACCAAATCAAAGCAGCAGATGCTGAGATATCGTGACTTTATATACTGTCATAATATATACTTTGCAATCAAAACTGGCAACAAAAAATGTCTCTAACAGTGCCACGCATATTCATATCGATTGGAAAATACAAGCAACCCTTATTTTTCAGAAAATTGTTTAAAGTTCTCATTATGCTCATTTTCAGGTTCATAATTGTATTTAGAGGTTGGACTACTAGCCAGTCAGAAGCAGAGTATGAGGGCGTGTCCTGACAGTACCTAGGTAAGGACTACTAGCCAGTCAGAAGCAGAGTATGAGGGCGTGTCCTGACAGTACCTAGGTAAGGACTACTAGCCAGTCAGAAGCAAAGTATGAGGGCGTGTCCTGACAGTACCTAGGTAAGGACTACTAGCCAGTCAGAAGCAGAGTATGAGGGCGTGTCCTGACAGTACCTAGGTAAGGACTACTAGCCAGTCAGAAGCAGAGTTTGAGGGCGTGTCCTGACAGTACCTAGGTAAGGACTACTAGCCAGTCAGAAGCAGAGTATGAGGGCGTGCCCTGACAGTACCTAGGTAAGGACTACTAGCCAGTCAGAAGCAGAGTTTGAGGGCGTGTCCTGACAGTACCTAGGTAAGGACTACTAGCCAGTCAGAAGCAGAGTATGAGGGCGTGCCCTGACAGTACCTAGGTAAGGACTACTAGCCAGTCAGAAGCAGAGTATGAGGGCGTGCCATGCTAGCAGCTAGGCGAGCATTATAACGTGTGTTCCAAAGTGACCACGTGTGTCTCTGAAGTAAAGGCTGGACTACAACAGAGCTGTTTGGAGCAGTTTGTGAACAGTGTTTTCTGTTGGTAAGTCCCTTTGTAAACCTATAGCATGAACAAAAAAGATATATAACACTAAAAAGGAAAGGGAAAAAGCCAAAAAGCATAATATGAGTACGTTAAATATGTATCAAAATTTTCTTATGAATTTAGTGTTTCGCTACCTTCTAGAAGAAGACCATATAAACAGTGACTCAGCCTATTCCTAGGGTTGAACAGTTTTTACAATTGCTATTCTCATCACTGAGTATTTGGGCTTTGTATGAAAAGGTCCTCTGGTGCTCAGTGATGAGTTTTACCATTGCAGACGCTGCAGCAGCAGCAGTGATTTGTTTGTGATGAATAAAAGGAGCTGTGTAACAATGAGCCACCACTGAAGAACAATGAAGAATATATATAACATTGCATATTCTGTAAAGCATCTATTGGTTGGAATGTCAGAATATTAAGGGCGTGTCAGATCAGATTACCGATTCTGGAAAAGCAATGACAGCAAAAGTAATAATTATTCAAGTACATGCATATCAAAGTGTTGATTTTGGAAGTAATGCACATTGAATGTTTGAATCCTCCAATTTGTGCACGCTGAACTATAGAGTCCTCTAAGCAGTGCACCTTAGAGTATTGATTGTAATGAAAATGTCAGAGACACAAAGAGACTAAAAATGATTATGACTTAGCTCCAGTTCTTTGAGACTGAGCGGATTGCACTAATTATCAAAAGTACATCTCTGTGTGTATGTATATATATATTTATTAGGGCTGTCAAAATAACGTGTTAATTTCGATTAATTAATCGGAGAAAAAATATAAAAATAACGCAGATTAATCCATTCCATATTGACCTTTCACCTGTAAAATAAAGGAGGGACAGGCAACAGAAACATCGCTGCACGTGACGCTAGTTAACACTACACTCAACAGCAGGTAACGTTAGCCTTCCGCTAGCTAGTAGCTGGATTAAGTAAGGGATAATGTAGAGCGAGGCGGTGGTTATAGCGAATACAACCCCGACAGGGTGATCAGGAGCCCGACGCAAAGCGGAGGGGTCTTGAATCAGCCTGAAGCCATGTAATAAACACGGTTAAAATGCTGACAGCTAACGCTGAACGGTGTAAAGTTTGACTGTGTTTCTGCCGACGGAGATGGTGCGATCAATGAAACTGGTAATCTACAGCCTCGCGGTGCATTCGTAGTTATTGTAAAATACCCTTTTGAATTTATTTCCTCAGCATATTAGGTCATATTGTTGATTGTTATGGTTCTTATTTGAACAGTGAAAATAATAATAAAAAGAGTTTTTTAACTTTAATGTCACTAATGGTGATTATTCATTGATTTATTTGAATTGAAATATTTAAAATACTTTCACCGCAAAAATTATGTATGCGATTAATTTAGATTAATTAATCACGGAGTCCGTAATTAATTTGATTCAATTATTTAATCGATTGACAGCTCTTTATATATATATATATAATATAATATGACTGACGTTAGCTAATCTCCCTCTTCTCGCCTTGGCCTACCCGCATGTGAAAACTAAATGCTTTTGTCATGTCACGTCTGAACAATAAGTAAGCAGGAGTGAGAAACCCAAGGCATTGTGAGGTCTTAAGATCACAGAGCTATAACATTAATACATGGAGAAAGCTAAAGTTTGTTAGCTATCAGAGTTAGCTTTGACTTCATTTATTACCTCCTAACAGCTGTATTCTCAGTAACGTGACAATCTGAAAGAAACAGGTTGCTTATAAATCACAAAAAAATAGTAGAAACAGCGCCTTTTGGCATAGTTATCAATGCCGTTAGCATTGTGGCTAACACTATTGTTACTTAGTTAATGACAAATTGTTTCAGCTGTGCTTTTTAACATGATGTCGCTGTGCTAACCGAGCACCGTTAGCCACTTCACTACATTTGTTAGATAATGTTTCATTACAGAGTTCTGTTGATTCGTGTTTGTCGCTGTGTGCTCGTGGTGGAAAATGAATGTAAACAAAGTTGTATGCAAGAAATGCAATGCGCCATGGCGTATAAGGCCAGGCTGTCCCTCTAGTGGACAGAACGTTTAACAACAACCACAGGCTTATAGTGGCATTGACATTGCATAAGCCTGAGTAGTATAGTACATATTAATAACAGGCTGCATTTGAGCATTAAATATTCTAATATTATTTGAATACGAAAAATAACAAATGAAATTTGAATGGAGGAAGATTGACAGACTGTGTGTGTGTGTGTGTGTGTGTGTGTGTGTGTGTGTGTGTGTGTGTGTGTGTGTGTGTGTGTGTGTGTGTGATGTTTGCTTAAAGAGCGGCTGCAGGCATTTATTTTAGTTAACCTAATGCAAAACATGTTAGAGAAGTGAACTTGAAGACAAATGAGCATAGAAGAGCAACTTATCATTTTGGTTCATAATGAACTGTTGGATCTGGCTATTATAATTTATGCAGCAGAGAGAGTGAGAGAGAAGAGCAGAAAACAGTTTAAAAAAATAAAGGGACAGAAAATAAATAAAATATACAGTGAGTGAGGTTGGTCCAAATTGCCAGGTGCTCCACATGTATTTACATCACTCTCTTGTTTGTATCTCTGGTCCTTGTGCTAATGTATTGAAGTAGCCAAAATGAATATTAATGAATAACAATGTGGAAGTGTGTCGGTGCACCTATTTGTATGTGTGTGCCTAGTTGTGTGATTGTGTTCTTGTGACTTGTTTGTCTTTGTATTTCTGCATTTCTGCTGGTAAAGTGTAGAGTATTATGCTTGCACCTGTTCTTTTGTGTTTTATACTTGTATTCATCACATTGTGGGGACATCAGTCTCCACAGTACATTATAGGGATTGGCCTCCCATCTGGGGACAAGAAGCTGGGCCTGGTTGCACCAGCTGTTCCTAAATTAGATTTAAGCATTGCGAAGACGGAAGTGTTTACCAAGTACAGATTAACAACTCTCTAAATGACAGCAGGTTGCACCAAACAAGTTCATTAGTAGAGATTAGCTGTAATAATATTTATTTTTGATACTTACACCAGGTACAACTGACTAAATCAATTTACAAAACTATTTTGCTCATATATGAAGTGTTTAGATTGAGAGTAAAAGAAGGTAACTGACCAGACACTTGATCAAATACTGATTGATAATGGTGTAAATATTGGGAATCAATGAAGGTGTATCATATCCTAAATAAAGAAGATTTTAAATAACAGTTGATGAAAATGAGACAATATGACAGTACCTCAAATTCCTAAACCTAAAATCTAATGCCAATATCATTAGACAATTACGGTCGGTTACTTTGTGTAACCTGATATTTCCCTCCCAATGAACTGCATGAATACTACTTTTTCTCAAACACACATACCTTCATTTACAAAAAAAAAAAAATGTCTGATAAGTTTCATTTAGCTCATTAAGGTCTATGTGAGTCAAAAGTGATGCAACCTGTATATGTTTTAACCTTTGCATGTTTATTCACAAATCCCAGCAGACACGTCTGGCACCATCATGGGGTATTCACAGGAGAATTGGCTGTATGCTAATAACATCTAAATATGACACCACAGCTACAACATGGCAAAATAAAAAAGACAGATTAGCTGTGTTGTGGCTGCACATCCTTCCAGTAACATCTCAGTCGGTGTGAACAGATTTGTTTACACATGTAGGTCACTGTGACACGGTAAGCTGTCTCTTTAGTCTGCTCCAAAATGCCACGTTGTAGCATGAAAAGCTCAGTTAACACAAACAAACTGCTCATTATACAACACAACCGATGCAAAGACACACTCCCATGTTGCGTTTCATCTTCCGCCACAATCCATTACTGTGCAGGAAAAAGCATGTGGCTGTAGAGGAAAGGGAAAAGAAGCATATGACTGGAAACTTGAGCTAGCATAAGACTCAAACAGTGATAATCTGCAATGAAGTTAATAGACCGATGGGCTGAGGTTCCTCATATAACACACTTTACCAAATTGTGACCACAATTGTCAGGTCCTTGTCATTCTGTGATTAATAATAATTTCCACTGGGGCTTACTGTAGAGGTGAGGGTATAGGAGCTGACAATTTAGTTAACAGTTAAACTGACATCAATGGTGAAGACACAACTACTTAAAATGTCAAAGCTCCTACTCCACCAGATACACACTGGACGAGCCATTTTTAGACATCTAATACAGACGTCTTTTTAGGAGGCCTTTTTGCCATCATTAGATTGCATAATAGATACACAGGGGGGAGGGGGGAGGGGTGTGATGTGTAGCTAACATACCCAGCAATTCAAATGACTGGGACACAAGGATGCCAAAGTTCCAAAATGCTTTTGACAAAACAGTTGAACCAACTTGAACTTGGACTACCAAACTAATGTTTCTGTATTGCTATATTCAACCACTGGGGGGCATTCTGGACATTAATCAAGGGGTGTCCTTTTAAAATGATACTGGTAATGTGAAAGCTTGTTTTTGCTAGATGCATTAGCTCCCCAGTAAGCATGCGTTGGTTGATTTTCAGGTGTCAACGTTAAAACCAGGTTGATTTTTATTTTTTTTAAATATCTTTAAGTCACAATCATCAAGGTCCTTCCAGGTGCTTATTGGTTATGTGCAAATCAGATGTGTTAACAGCAAGGTAGAGATATACGCTGTGATACAAGGTTACCTGGTTAACTTACTAACTAGATGACATTATCCAGGCTAAAACACAAAACTGATGTGTCATTGAGTAAATTACTCATATTCTCTGGAGACATGTATATAAAAAAAGATATGATCAGCAGTCTGTTCTAAGCCACTGAGCTGAAGACCTGAGTGCCTGTGTTTGTGTGTGTATTCCCATCCAGGTTGGCTGGTGGGAGAACGGCCACCTGCGACTGCGCTACCATCCCTGGTCTCGTTACGGCTCCTTCCTGAAGCCTCTGGATGACTCCCAGCACCTCCGAGTGGTTACCTTGGAGGAGAGGCCCTTTGTCATTGTGGAGCCGGCTGACCCAGGCACCAGCTCCTGCATCCGGGACTCTGTACCGTGTCGCATGCCCGTCAACACCAGGTAACTCACCCCAGCAGCTGAATATGTAACGCAGCCATCAGTGAAACCTTTCTCACTGCTGCATTGTTTTTTCTTTGCATTGTATCCAATACTCTGATACGGTAGAACTAGGCAGCGTTGATCAAATATAAACCAAGATTGTGTTGCTACATTGCCTATTTCTCACCTTAAATGTGCCATGCATTGGTGGTTTCTCAACAATAGTCTTAAATCTTCTTGGCTTTTAGCGACTGCCAAACTGCCATTATACTGTAGCCATTAAAGCAAACTGTCACCAGCACTTTGAGGATGAAAGGTTTGAAATTATTCAGCATTGCAAAAGCAAAAATAAGTGAGATAAAATGAAAAAACAATATTGCAATGGAAGTGTGAGTGTGAATGGAGTACAAACGTAGAAATATGTTTTTGGAATCCACCAAAGAAAGTGGCAGGTCAGGATGACCTACTGTTTATTATGGCCATTCAGAATAATATAGGTATCCCATTTTCTATCTGAGAATTGACTGAAACCGTTTCATACAGGATCAGTTTAGTATATAACAAATGATTTCTTTCTCCTAGTGTTTTCTGCTCTAAATCCTTATCAGCCTATGATCCCTTGTGGAAAGTAGCAAAGAAGTTTCAAAAAGTGGTTAGATAGAGACCATCCTGGAACCAGAGGAGTCCAGGCTCTTATCCCTTGTGAAATTGAATTGTCTGGCCAAGCGTCCATGAACCAGACAGTAAATCTTTACCATCTGCAAGTGCTGGTGTGCAGGAAGGAATGGGCTTAAATGAATACTTTCCTTCTGGGATCAATAGAGTAAAACATCACAGAAAATGAAGAGATGTTTAAAGTCATAGTGCACCTGAAAGCATGCAGTTAAGAACAAAGCATGATTTTGTTACAGCTATTCATTAAAACCGTTATATAACCTTGAAACCACACCGCAAGTTTAAGTTAATTGTCTTTTAATCAATCCAGATAATTAGAATCATGGAACAAGAGACCCCTGTTGTATTCCCTTCCAACACTTATATTGTGAACCACAGCACGTGTGGAGTGATTCAGTCCAGTTCACAGTGAGTTGCACTGTACTCATTACATATGTACTAAAAGATGGCAACAACTTGATACGGTTCAATGCTGATGGCAAGTCGACATTATTGTCAATTCTGCAATATGTGCCAGACATACAGAGCATTGGAAATATGTTTCTCTCCGACCCACGGTGCAATAAGGACACGTACAACAAATATCATATAAAAGTACTACATGAAATTAAAAATTTAAGATAGGTAATATGTGATCCTGAGGTGGGGGGGTCAGAGTTCTTGGGGAAAGAGGGGAGGGTGTTGAGCTTCCTGACAGCTGATAACTGAGCAGAACTTGTACTTACATGATGTGTTGTATACAATATGCAGTAGTATTCATATTCAGATTCCTTTATAATCCGTGTTGCTCCTGTTTCATGTTCATATAAGGTTTATTTGAGGCTAAAGTAAGTCATGGAGAAAAAGAAACGGAGTGAGTGAGAACGCGTGCGTGCGTGCGTGCGTGCACACGCTCCGGCTCCTGGTCTATCCAAGATAAGCTTCCTTCCTGCCAGCACATAACCAGGCCAATGGGAAGATAACGAGTTCATCCTCCATCAATTTTATTGGCTGAGAGACAAGTTTGCTCTCGTTAATCAACCTACATTGACCCAGGTTTTTTTTTTTCTTCCTTAAAAGATTTCTCCCTCAATTGCTTGCCTTTTTTTCTCATTAATATGAATTTCATGTACTTTTTTTTACTTTTATGTACTGTGTGATTGATTTGCAAACATTTTTACCTGTCGCAGCTTCTTCCCTCTGATGTTGCTGCAGTGCATTGAGGTGTTTTATGCGTTTCTCCTGTCATTACCACCATGGTCCTGATTTTGTTTGTTAACTTGACTTAACTTCCACTTTTGATAAGGACCACCACATGTGACATGTCTTAATCTTAAACAATCACTTACCTTATAACAACATACAACTTAAGGCCGTTTTACAGTCACCACACCCAACCTGGCGCACGCCAATGTGACGTCAAAATGACGTAGATCTCGCTGGTGTGTCAGGATTTTACGTGCGTGACCAAAGATCGTGCACCACTCTATTTTTTTGCATGACAAAAAAGAAAATGTCCAAATTGGGCCAATTAGCCATTTTCCCATGTGAGGTGTCATGTGAGTCGTTAGTTTTACATGGTCTCAGGTGTGGATGGGGAGCAGGTGTGTTAAATTTGGTGTTATCACTCTCATATTGGTCACAGGAAGTTCAACATGGCACCTCATGGCAAAGAACTCTCTGAGGATCTGAAAAAAGAATTGTTGCTCTACATAAAGATGGCCTAGGCTATAAGAACATTGCCAACACCCTGAAACTGAGCTGCAGCACGGTGGCCAAGACCATACGGCGGTTTAACAGGACAGGTTCCACTCAGAACAGGCCTCGTCATGGTCGACCAAAGAAGTTGAGTGCACATGCTCAGCGACATATCCAGAGGTCGTCTTTGGGAAATAGACGTATGAGTGCTGCCATCATTGCTGCAGAGGTTGAAGGGGTGGGGGGGTCAGCCTGTCAGTGTTCAGACCATACGCCGCACACTGCATCAAATTGGTCTACGTGGCTGTCGTCCCAGAGGGAAGCCTCTTCTAAAGATGATGCACAAGAAAGCCCACAAACAGTTTGCTGAAGACAAGCAGACTAAGGACATGGATACTGGAACCATGTCCTGTGGTCTGATGAGACCAAGATAAACTTATTTGGTTCAGATGGTGTCAAGCATGTGTGGCAGCAACCAGGTTAGGAGTACAAAAGACAAGTGTGTCTTGCCTACAGTCAAGCATGGTGGTGGGAGTGTCATGGTCTGGGGCTGCATGAGTGCTGCCGGCACTGGGGAGCTACAGTTCATTGAGGGAACCATGAATGCCAACATGTACCGTGACATACTGAAGCAGAGCATGATCCCCTCCCTTCGGAGACTGGGCCGCAGGGCAGTATTCCAACATAACGACCCCCAAACACACCTCCAAGACGACCACTGCCTTGATAAAGAAGCTGAGGTTAAAGGTGATGGACTGGCCAAGCATGTCTCCAGACCTAAACCCTATTGAGCATCTGTGGGGCATCCTCAAACGAAAGGTGGAGGAGCGCAAGGTCTCTAACATCCACCAGCTCCGTGATGTCGTCATGGAGGAGTCCAGTGGCAACCTGTGAAGCTCTGGTGAACTCCATGCCCAAGAGGGTTAAGGCAGTGCTGGAAAATAATGGTGGCCACACAAAATATTAACTCTTTGGGCCCAATTTGGACATTTTCACTTAGGGGTGTACTCACTTTTGTTGCCAGCAGTTTAGACATTAATGGCTGTGTGTTGAGTTATTTTGAGGGGACAGCACATTTACACTGGCATACAAGCTGTACACTTAATACTTAATACACTTGATTTCACAATAACACAACTTGTATTTCCTTGTTAATTTCTGACTTCATTTGCAGAAAAAAATGTTTGCAAATATACAAATTACACGGAGGAGTTAGATATCCCACCCTCATACGTTTGACGCTTATACTTTGGCTTGAAGTAATAAAAAAAAAAACAAAAAAAAAAAAAACAGTTGTGCAAGTTGTGTTGCTAGGCAACAGAGCTAAGAGGTTGCCATAGCTGCCATAAGTGGCTCAGGGTCCATCAAATGGGCACTTGGTGAGGACAGCTGAAGTAGGGCACAGCAGCCACTCTACTCATAGTGATCATAACACATTTGGATTCCCGTAGAAGTCACCTACTCATTATGCTTTCAGGGTAAAGTGTACTCTCGATGAAGTCTCACAAGAAAGAGGCTTTTCAGAGGCCTTTGTAGAATCTTTCTAATTTTAGACGTCATCCAAGAGCACAAAATGGAGTTTAATTTTGTTCCAATAATTCAACACTTTTCCTGCTGGGCTCTCCGACCTGTCGAGCATCGAATGAGGAATGATAGCAATGAAAGCTATTTTATTTACGTGTCATGCCACTAAGTGGGCCGTCCCACACGGAATTACATGACACCAATACAAAGGTTGTTTTATCCACAGCTTCTGGTCCAATGTCCACACACAACCTACTCTACTTTGCACAAAATAAAGAATAAATAAAACATATTGCAGCAGCCACAATACAATAGTGGAGCCCCGCAAATTGTCCAACTACAACTAAACATTTCATACATAAAACAAAACTACAACCACAGAAAAATAAATGAGTAAATAAACAGGGAATGACACTTCAGACAAAGCCGTCTTTCTTTTAGCCCATGCGTGTTCTGAAAAGTTTGCAAATAAAAATGTTTTATGTTCAAACAACCAAACTAACAGATCCTAATCCACTCACAGTCTCTTGCCAATAATTCATACTTTCTCCAGTCCCCCATTCTTCCTCTGTTACATTCTCCCTGTGTCTTTAACAGGTGCTCCTCTGTTCACTCCTCTAGCAGCACACTCTCCTCCCTTTTCAATTTCTACACTTAAGCCAAGCAGCCCGTCCGGGTCAAGGTGTCCTTGGTAAAACATCTTCAAATCTCATGAAAAAGCGTGTTCACTATCTCACCTATCTTGTCTTTTCTCACATCCTCTCCTCAGCTTGGTGGTGGATGGCACCGGGCCCACGAAGCACTGCTGCAAAGGGTTCTGCATCGACGTCCTCAAGCGACTGGCAAAGATTGTGGGTTTCACCTATGACCTGTACCTGGTGACCAATGGGAGGCACGGGAAGAACATTGATGGGGAGTGGAACGGCATGGTCGGAGAGGTGAGGATCTTAAAGGACAATTCCGGCGCAAAATGAACCTGGGGGTTAATAACATATGTGTACCGAGTCGACCGTTCTCCGGGATATGTGTTCATGCTAATCGAATGTGTCTGTAGCTTTAAACAAGCTACTGCAAACCGGTGGTTAGCTTATAATGCTAGTAGTCGGGGCAGAGGGTAAATGGCTATTTCTACAATGCTAACAAGGCTCAAAATAGCGCCACACTTGAGGGTCACAATGAGGGTCCCTACATGTTAACCGAGGCATTGAGAACTTTGTAAATGTACAGTCAGTTTATTAAAAAGATAGATTATAAAGACAGTAGCGTTCATGTTTACATGCAGGCGCCATCTTGGAAAACAGTCATGACCAGTCGAACCACGAGCGCCGTGTTTGAGCTATCTTACTGGTTACTGGTTGCACAGTGTTTGTAGGGACCCTCATGATGCTACCTTTGAAGTGTGGTGCAAAAGGCTAAAGCTGAAATAATGGCCGCTCATGAAACATTCATAAGCAATAACAACGCTCACAGCAAACACATAAACATCCCAGTGACGGCAACATGGGTGAGAGATTAAATGCAAGTTTACAGAAATGTGTCTTTCAGTTGGGACTTGTAGAAGCTGCAGCTTGCAGACTGCATTTCCTGTGGGAGTTTATTCTAAAGTGTAGCAGCCCAGATCACAAGCACACTGTGACCCTTTTTTGTGTGTGTCTCAGTGAGATATTGTTGCTATGTTTTCAATTCTCCCTGCATGTACAGTAGCATTGTCATTTTTTTTCTTATTCTATTTTTTTTGTCTTCCCCTTCGTTTCGTTGTGTTTACAAAAAGGGGGTTTAATTTGAGTGCGCCTGTGAAATTCTTTTTATCCTCCCTCAAATCCTTTAAAACGCAACCCAGCGAGGGAGACTCGGACCCGAATCGAAGAAAAATGAGAGAAAATATGGAGGGAGGCTGTCGGAAAGATTAGTGGTGGAGAAACGGAGAGAGAGAGAGTACAACACAGACTGTGTGTGTGTGTGTGTGTGTGTGTGTGTGTGTGTGTGTGTGTGTGTGTGTGTGTGTGTGTGTGTGTGTGTGTGTGTGTGTGTGTGTGTGTGTGTGTGTGTGTGTGTGTGTGTGTGTGTGTGTGTGTGTGTGTGTGTGTGTGTGTGTTGGCAGATACTCTGCTGTTTCCATGTTGCCAACCCCCCTCTGGTGGCTGGATTAATGAAGTTGGTTTAACAGGGGATGCAAATTATCACAGTGTTTGTGTGTGTGGTCTTACTTCTATCTTTGTGAGGACTAGGTTCAGTTTAAGACCGTTAGACTGGCATTTTGTTCTGGTGCGAGCTTCTTCAAAGGTTTAAGGTTTCAGACTTAGTTTTAGCTTTATGTTTAGCGTTAGGTTTTGATTATGGTTAGGAAAATAGGCCTTTTGAAAAAAACGTTGATACAAATCATTATCAGGCCGTATTGTGCTTTATTTAACCCCAAACTTCTTGTGTTTAGATTCTTTCTTCCAATTTGTGATATCATTCAAGCTTTGTCTTGTCTAGCTTTTTATTGGCCTTCTAACTTCTGCTGTATAATCATTAATAACCTTGTAATCTGGTTTAGTTAATGCCTTATAAATGGCTTTGCAAGATCACAAAGTACAGCGTGTCTGGTGTCACAGAACAGGTAGTCTGACTAACTGGATGTAGATGTGGTATAAAGCTTGCCATTGGCCCTCTATTTTAGACGACATTCTCATGCCCTTCCGCTATCCATGCTGTCTGTTGTTGCAAGGACACCGTCGCTGCGTCCTGGGAAAGACTATTGTGAGCGGTTTACAGAAATACAAACAAGCCAGAACGTCATGTGATGTAATGTTTCTCCAGGTCTGACTGCACTGTGGAGGTAGGTCTGGCAAAGTGAGATTTCTGAGCCTTGGAGGAGAAAGCACAAGCAGCCCCGAGCTGACCAATCACAGTTCTCCACATTTCTCCTTAGTCACTGTAGCCCCAGCGTGTCGTTGGATTTTTGGAGTGTGTGCACTCTAGCTCAAGCATAGCGCACGCCATATTAGCAAACACTAAGCATGTAACCTCCCAATGCTCGCAGTATAAATCCAGCTTTAGGGTTTTACAGGGTCACACACTTTAGGTGAAACTGTGTGTGTGTGTGTGTGTGTGCGCACACGCAGATGTGTGTGTCTGTATGAATGAGTGTGTGTGTTTGCATGAGTGTAAATAAGTGTGTATATATGCACTTGTGTGCGTGCTTGACAATATCAGCATATAATTTGCTAATCGTCCTGATGTTGTCTCAGATAGGCCTCAGAGATGCAGGTGGTCTCTCTCTCTCTCTCTCTCTCTCTCTCTCTCTCTCTCTCTCTCTCTCTCTCTCTCTCTCTCTCTCTCTCATTCTCTCCGTCCCCAGCTGCCTTCTGCCCAGCTTTTGTCAGTAACTCATTAAGCTGCTTAATTATGGTGGCAGATGAACATGTGTGCACAGGGACAGCTGAGTCTGTGTGAAAATCTCACATCCAGTCCTGTCCTTGTTTTCTTTCCTGCGGCAGTAATTGTTTTTAATCCAAACTAAAAAAAGAAAGCATCATTTTTGTTTCCCTTTTGCAATTGTGCTTCATCCCTAGACCGCCCTCCTCTTTTTCTCTTTACACCCATTGTATTCTTTTCTATGTACTAAACTCCTCTCACATCCTGACAAAGGTGCATTTCACCAAGGCTACGTGTCTGCCTTCCTCAGACTTGTTCTGTGCCCTTGTGCCTTCAGTGAAAGCCCACACTTATTTCCGCTATTTTTCAAACTTTCATTCTGCCTTACATTTTTTTGTCCTTCTTTCTTACATGAATGCCTTCCAATCTGGCAGTCATTTCCTACGCCCTTAACATTTTCTCACCCTTCACTGTGAATCATCCTGGTATAATGTTTTTTGGTTCCTCTATGAAGTCTGGTGCAGCAGTGAATACTTGCTGAACAGAAGGACCACAGGTGTTGCTTTCAGACTATTTGAAATTACCTAGTTTAATGAAATTGAATAATTATTATGGATTGATTGATCTTGACAAGCAGAGAGGCAACCAATCACACAGTATCAAAAGTGTAAAACTTGTGCGTCGTCACACTCCGGCAGAAACTTACTGGGAAGTCAGAATTTCCGAGTTAAAGAGGAACTATGCAGCTTTTTTATCTTAATTTACCTTAACTGAACAGCTTCGGAGTCATTGGAATGGTTATATGACTTTATTTCAGGTTGAATGGTGGTCGTCTCGCTCCCCCCTAGCGCTTGTGAGCGGAAAAACCTCCCTTGCAACTTTTGTCCGGCGAGCGCCAGGAAGTATCGCGTAATATCAGGTCTCGCGATGTAACGCATTGCTTTATAGCACTGCACATACGCCCATTCAGGAACCGGCTAACAAGGTAGCGATGGAGTTTTTCACACTATCGTCATGGCTGAGCCGGCAAAAAAAGAATAAAGCTACGAAAGCATTGTCGGAGGAACAGAGAAAGAGGAAACGGCAGACTGACCGAGAGAGGAGTCAGACACAAGAAACATAGGAGCTGCCAAATATCCATTCTGAAGCTGTAGGGGGGGGGGGGCTCTATAGAGAAACCTGCGAGCAAAAAGCGTAAAATCAGCCGTAAACACAGTACTGTCCATCTTCCATGGACAATACCCTAAAATGTGTTATCAACTGGAATTGCTAACAATGGCTAACCTGGGTAGAATCCCCCTACCCCAACTTTTTTCCAACGTAACTGGAAAACGGTCAACTCGGATGCAACGACATTCCCAGTTCCGACCTCTGACTTCCAAGGTTAATGGAACGCAGAAAAAGTCCAACATGGACAGAAACACTTGCACTTTTGCACTCTGCACATTTGGTCACTGTCTGTACAGCCCTGTAGAGGATCAAATACAAACAGTTGAAATCCAGAACCCAGCCTGAATCTCTTGTTTTTGCTTTCTGTGTGCAAACCGTCCCCTGCTGCACTATACCATTCTTGTGTCTGCCTACAAAGCTCTGATTAGTGGATTGTTTTTCTACAACTTGAGACCTAATGTATGCAAATCGCTGAAGAAATCTGAGAAATGGGCTGTGATTTAAAGGCCTGGAACCAGGGTAGTTTTAAGTTTTTTTGCAGTTTAAAAACATGATAGTTGGTTGTACATGTTGGAAGAATTCCTTGTTGACCAGGAAGTAAAGTGTTTGATGTCTGTAGCAACAGTAACAGAAGAACAGTCTGCTGTCTAATAACTTCTACGTCATTCTAGCCCTCTATGTTCTGCATCTGTTACTACTTCACTATTTCAGAAATGTCTGAGCTCTAGTGGGCTCACCGGTTTAACTTTGGTTCTCCAGCAAGAGCAGTAATAGCAAAGATCCTCTATACTAAAGCGAGCGCATTTCAAGCAGCGCCAGTGGTATGAAACGGTACACACTTCCTGTTTCCTAAAGGGGCGTGGCCTTGTTTGAACGTGTAGTAAACGTCGTGTGGATGGATGAAAAGTTATATTTGAATAATTTATCAATATGTTCTTTTGCTAACGTTAGATATTTACACAGTTAAAAGACATATTTCACATAGGGCTGCAACTAACAATTATTTTATAGTCGATTAATCTTTTGATTTTTTTCTCGATTAATCGATTAGTTGTTTGGTCGATGAAATGCCAGAAAATGGTGAAAAATGTGTATCAGTGTTTCCCAAAAGCCCAAGATGACGTCCTCAAATGTCTTGTTTTGTCCACAACTCGAGGATATTCAGTTTACTGTCACAGAGGAGAGAAGAAACTAGAAAATAATCGATTAAATGATTAATCGTTGCAGCTCTAATTTCACATATTATTACGTTAGGGCGTTCACTGATGTTAGCTGGCGTTAGCTTCTCTGTGTTGCCAGATCTCGTGAGACTTTGGTCCTGAGACAGAAACAGGTCTCAAGCAAAGTTAATTTTTTCCTGATGTGTCCGTCTGAAAAATGCAATGTTGCGTCAGAATGTTCTGCAGATATGTGGCTTGTGAGAAATTGGTCCAATATCTGTATTAGTGACGACGGGGCGAAAGGATCACTCATAATCTGTGTTCACGTTCACTTTTCCTGTTGGAATCAATAAACAGACCTGCCACTAGTCTCCTAAAGAGGCGTGGCCGTGGCGGAGACCACGTGACACAGAGACAGGAAAGCACTTCGAGTTGGGGCGTCTCAGTCTCCGGTAATAGCCATCATGGCTGAACACCACACCACCTTCAGAATCCCAGAATCCATCAAGAGAAATTTTCAAAGACAAAGACATCGCCACACTCCCGCTACTCTTTGATTGACAGATGATAACACTGAGTGCTAAACACTTAAGATGTCAACAGAAAAAGAGGCAGAGGACTTTGAAGGATTGTGGCTTTAAGAGCCTGATAAAGGGCGTCTCAGTGGTGTTCAGTCAGGGACCGCAGAGCTTTTTGTCTTGGCAGACTTTTGGGGCAAGGCCAGGACTCGGACAAATGAACTTCTGGTCATTAGCCAGCTCCTGTAACCTCCACAGTCCCTCCGCTGCAGTCAAGTAACCTTTGTTTCCGCCAGGTGAAACACGACGGAGCTGTGAATCCCCCCACTGCCTCACCTCCTGACCTTCTGTCTGCAGAGCTCTGAGGAGGAACACAGCCCAGTTTCATGTCACGTGCAAAGACAAAAGAAAACTCACCCATATTTACATCCAGGTCATTAACAAAGCATATCAAGTATTTTCACTGAGGAAGAGTGCTTTGGATTTCTCTTTTCAAAGACTCCACTCCATACCAATGCACACAGTCTTGAGGCAATGCTTTGCAGGAGGGTGTAGAGTTAACAAATGTTATTTTTTTTTTTTGCCAACAATTAAATAAAAGGAACACAGGACACATAAAAGTTAATGCAGGAAAACAAGAGCAGGGATTTGAACTTGTGAGATCTAATTTGAAGAGACAGCTTATTGTCTTGTTTGGTAAAAAGGAAGTTTCCTTTTCATCTTGTTATGTTCAAACTCTTTTGATCGTCTTTGAGTCATTCTAACTCCAGGCGTCCTGTCTTCCAGGTGGTATCCAGCAGGGCTGACATGGCCATCGGTTCTCTCACCATTAACGAGGAGAGGTCAGAGGTCGTAGAGTTCTCTGTTCCATTCGTGGAGACCGGCATCAGCGTCATGGTTTCTCGCAGCAATGGCACCGTGTCGCCTTCTGCTTTCCTTGGTGAGTTGTTGAGTTAAGTTTCCTTGTGCCATTTCATGGGGTATGTGTGTATCTGTAGGGACTCAAAATGGGCTTTTTTAAATGTACATGTACTGCAGTTTAGTGACAAATTCTTTAAAGGTTTCATAGTATGCTCATTTATCAGGTTCATACTTGTATTTTTGGGTTTCCATGATGTTCTTCGAAGGAGTTATTGTGATCAGTCACGGATTATCCTGAATTTTCCAGAATACCTTTTGACATTAAGAAGAATAGGCTGCGTTGTATGGATTAAGGCCGATTCTAGCCCCAAAGTGGTCACCCCCCCAAATTTTTGACGTGCAGCATGGCAGTAGCAAAGACTGATTAACAGTTGAAAAATCAACAATATAGCTGTTGCAATCTCTTCCAACTGTAATGCTCGGTAATCAAAAAAGCCTACGGAACAAAGTAGATGAGTTGCGGGCCTGCAGTCAGTACCTCTCGGACTACCGGCAATCTTGCCTTATCTGCCTGACAGAGAGTTGGCTTACAGGGGCAGACCCTGATTCTGCAGCCCATCTGGAGGGTTTCACACTGGTGAGGATGGGCCGCAACCAAAACTCTGGAAAAAGTAAGGGTGGAGGTGTGTGTGTATACATTAATAATAAGTACTGTTACCCTGCTCACATTACAATGAAACACCAAGTATGCACGAAGGACATTGAATTACTAGCGCTCAGTTTAAGGCCATATTATCTGCCTAGAGAAATACACCAAATTAGACTTTTTGTTGTGTATATCGCACCCTCTGCCGATACACAAGCTGCTGCTTCTACGATCCATGAATTTATAGCTCAGGCGGAGTCAGAGGCTCCAGATTCTGCTAACTTTGTGATGGGAGACTTTAATTTATGTAGCCTAAAGAAGCACTTACCCACATACCAGCAATATGTCACCTGTCCCACCCGCTACACAGCCTGCCTCGACCAGTGCTATGGAAATATCCAGGACACATTCTACTCTAAAGCACTGCCCGGTTTAGGGAACTTGGATCACAACATGATCAAACTGATGCCTGCCTATGTGTCCAGGCTGTGGCGTGAGAAAGCCAGAAAGGTGGAGGTCAAGAGACCACACAGACTGGAATGTGGTGACCGATGGGACCGAAAACGTCAACGACGCGGCGCTTGCTATCTCGGGGTGTTCTGCGAGAACATAATCATTCCAAAAAAGACTGTTAAGATGTTTCCCAACAACAAGCCCTGGGTAACACCAGAACTAAAACAACTTCTTAACCAAAAAAAGCGAAAAGGACTGTGCAGAAAAACATAAAAAGTATGATCGTGGACTGTAAAGCGGCATATAAACGTAAATTAGAGGACTTTTTTAGAAATGATGCTAGGAGAGCATGGCAGGGGGTTCAGGCAATCACAGGATACAAGCCTAAGAAACATCTCATGGCTGTGGAAAACGAACTTGAAATGGCCAATGATTTGAATGATTTTTATTGTAGATTTGATATTCATGATTTTACAG
This sequence comes from Gymnocephalus cernua, assembly GCA_023631565.1. Lineage (NCBI taxonomy): Eukaryota > Metazoa > Chordata > Actinopteri > Perciformes > Percidae > Gymnocephalus > Gymnocephalus cernua. The sequence continues at coordinate 5,680,406 of CM042438.1, read as the reverse complement.
CTGAACAGGAATTGGTTTATGACGAAATAAGTAGTATGAAGTGTGGGGACATTGACATTTCTATAGACGATGTTAAGTCTTTAACATCCCTGTAAAGCTAGTGGACCTGATGGTATTAGCAGCAGGACATTAAGGGTGTGTGCAGATCAGCTGGCACAGCCCTTTCAAAGGCTGTTCCAGCTGTCAGTAGACACTGGTGTAGTTCCTTGTCTATGGAAAACATATTTGATCGTGCCTGTACCCAAAAACAATAAACCTAGGGAACTTAATGACTTGCGCCCTGTTGCCCTAACATCTACAGTATTGAAATGTTTTGAAAAAATAATCGTGAAACAGCTTTTATGTGAGGTCACACCATCCTTGCAACCAATTGGCATATTGTGCAGAGAGAGGGGTTGAAGATGCACTGCTGACCCTGACAAACAACATATATGAGCATATATGAACAGGGAAAGAGTCTTGTCAAGATTGTGTTCATAGATTTCAGCAGTGCCTTCAACACAATCCAACCCCACCTGATGGTCAAAGAATTAAAAGCCATAAACACAGGGGCACCACAAGGGTGCGTTCTGTCCCTATTTCTATACACCTTATACACCAATAACTGCCAAGCAACCTCCTCAGACCATACTTATTTTAAATACGCTGATGAAACCGCATTAGTGGGTTTTGTGAAGTCTAATACTGCATCCCTAGAGGGTTTTGAGAGGGAGGTGCAGGGTTTTATTAAATGGTGTACAGATGATTTCCTTGTGGTTAACATGAAGAAAACAAAGGAGATGACCATAGATTTTAATAAAAAGGGAATTATACTTCCACCCTCAAATATCAATGGTGTAGTGGTAGAACGGGTCACAACATACACATATCTGGGTGTTGAAATAGACAATAAACTGACATTTACCGAATGTGCACAAAATAAGTCCAAAAAGTTGCAGAAGAGGATGTTTTTACTAAAGAAACTCAATCATTTTAGAATAGACAGCTGTATTCTTCAGATGTTTTACAAAGCTCTCGTGCAACGTGTCTTATCTTTTGGCCTTCTTTGTGCATTTGGTAACATGTACATTAAGGACCAGAAGAAACTGCAACAAATAGTCAAAACAGCCACTAAGATCATTGGAGTTGATCAGGCATCTGTAGCTCAACTGTACAATGACCTTAGCTTAAAAAAGACAGAAGAAATTCTAAATGACTCAACCCACCCTCTTCATCAGAACTTCTTAAGAAGCAACAGGTCAAGTGGCAGACTCCTGCAAAGGAAAATTAGGACTACAAGGTACAGCAAGTATTTTATGCCTACAGCAATTAGACTACACAACAATAGACTTAAAAACTCTTAGGCATTTTAAACTATGAGCATACTGTATATCAGCACTCAATTTATTTCATTTATTCATACATGCTTGTCATGTTTCTTCAATGTTTTTTACTGCCTTGCTTGTCTTGTCCTTGTTTTTCTTTCTTTTAATGTTTTGTATTTATGTTTTTAATGTTATGCAGTAGGCTGTATAACAATGGAGCGTGTAATGGTGACCACATGAATTTCCTACCTGTGGATAATAAAGCTTACCTTGCCTTGATACAGTATTAGGGGACCACTGAGGCCTATATAAAAGAGACTTCAGATACAGTATTAGGGGACCACTAAGGTCTATATAAAAGAGACTTCAGATCCAGTATTAGGGGACCACTAAGGTCTATATAAAAGAGACTTCAGATCCAGTATTAGGGGACCACTAAGGTCTATATAAAAGAGACTTCAGATCCAGTATTAGGGGACCACTAAGGTCTATATAAAAGAGACTTCAGATACAGTATTAGGGGACCACTGAGGCCTATATAAAAGAGACTTCAGATACAGTATTAGGGGACCACTAAGGTCTATATAAAAGAGACTTCAGATACAGTATTAGGGGACCACTGAGGCCTATATAAAAGAGACTTCAGATACAGTATTAGGGGACCACTAAGGTCTATATAAAAGAGACTTCAGATACAGTATTAGGGGACCACTGAGGCCTATATAAAAGAGACTTCAGATACAGTATTAGGGGACCACTAAGGTCTATATAAAAGAGACTTCAGATACAGTATTAGAGGACCACTAAGGTCTATATAAAAGAGACTTCAGATACAGTATTAGGGGACCACTAAGGTCTATATAAAAGAGACTTCAGATACAGTATTAGGGGACCACTAAGGTCTATATAAAAGAGACTTCAGATACAGTATTAGGGGACCACTAAGGTCTATATAAAAGAGACTTCAGATACAGTATTAGGGGACCACTAAGGTCTATATAAAAGAGACTTCAGATACAGTATTAGGGGACCACTAAGGTCTATATAAAAGAGACTTCAGATACAGTATTAGGGGACCACTGAGGCCTATATAAAAACATCCAAAAATCAGAATGTCATACGACCTTTAAAAGTGTGAAAAACTCTAAAATTAAAAAAGAAAACAGGTCTTAATTTCCCTACATCCATGTGATTCCAAATATAATGTAATTCGCTGTATTACAACAACAATTGGAGACCAACATGCAACTTATATTGCAGCCAATTTAGACACCAGTCCTTTAATGCCAATGAGGAAATCGGGGACGATGTTTCCGGACTCTGACATCTGACTTTTTGTGGTTGTGATATAGGTCTTAAATACATTTCATTCATAATGGTCTTAAAAGGGTCTCAAAAACTCTTAAATTTGACTTGGTAAAACCTGCAGAAACCCTGGTAAAAAAAAGACAGCATTGCTCTGAAAGTTTCCCTGTTTAACAAAAGTTGATCCCTCATTCAACATGCAGCTTGTCTGGTGGCTTATTAACATTATATTCTGTGAGTGTGGTGGGGGATGTCTGTCTCTGAAATAGATTTAGAAAAAAGAGGTGACAGAAAACGGAAAGATCATGTGCCTATATGTGAACGTTTTTACATGTAAAATGATTTTCCACGTCATTTAAATGCAAATGTTTCCTATGTGCTTTTTGAGTGGAAATACACAAATGCACTTGGAAAAAAAACCTCATCAATAGCTGTTAATCAGCAGTGTTAAAGTGTTGCCTTTAATCTGAAGACGTGGGCCTTTAACAGTGTACTGATAACTTGCATATTCCTGTACATCCTCAATTATGTAATAGACCTTCACTTCTGACCTGCTTTTGTCTCCCACTTGAAATGCTTCACACTCATGGCTTTGCATTTCAAAGCCAAGCTGTTTGATTCAATATTCTCCAAATGAGCTCCTACAGCGACGTTTTTTCATTCTTTTCTTTTGTAAAGTATATGCCTCAGTCTAGTAGGCCTTTCCTACGATAAGACCTCTTATAATTTACAAATCAACTTAGACTAATTCCAGACATTTCCAAGCATGAAGAAATGGAAAGATGAGAGAGGGAGAGAGCTGGAGGCCAGGATAAATTTTGAGAGAGAGAGAGAGAGAGAGAGAGAGAGAGAGAGAGAGAGAGAGAGAGAGAGAGAGAGAGAGAGAGAGAGAGAGAGAGAGAGAGAGAGAGAGAGAGAGAGAGAGAGAGAGAGACTTGTCATGTACGAATATAAACCAGACACAAAAGAGTAAGGGCGAGGTTGAGTGGCTTTGATAGAGAGCGATAGAGCTGCTTCAGATATTTTCAGATGTTTTAATCTGAGCAGTGGTTGGTTGACACGATGGTGTGCGTGTGTGTGTGTGTGTGTGTGTGTGTGTGTGTGTGTGTGTGTGTGTGTGTGTGTGGCAAAATGACTTGTAAGCACAGAGGAGTATCTCATGGCAGCTACTTTTGTAAACCCTCCATCTGAGCTTTGAACCTGCTCATGTGGACACACCACAGTGCACATTCAGCTACCGTGCATATACTCAATGCTTCTTTGGACTTTCACGTAACTTTTAAGCTTTTAAATTAGTAAATATAACATCTGCAACACTCTCTGTGTTGTCAGAAATATAGAATAATAATCTGAGCCTGTCAGCGGCAAAACGAGCACTTTTGTGAAGGTAAATACAAGCTGGACAGTCGCCCTATTAACTAACATTGTAGCTTGTTTCGTCGCTGCCGACTGCAGCGATCCTGCTTAACGATGGACCCATGTCAACGATTGTTGTTCCCATCAGTCACTTAGACACAAAAACATAGGAACATAGGGTCCAGGTTGGGAAAAACGGTAGTTACCCTTTAAGTATTGGCAGATTTGACACATTAAGAGAGTGTTGCAGATCTTATATTTACTAATTTAAAAGCCGCTGCTCAGATTAAATCTGAAAATATCTGTCCCCAGCAGTCACTTAGACACAAAAGCATAGTAAAATAGGGTCCAGGTTGAAAATAAATGGCCGTTACCCTGTAACGGAATCAGTTTGAAGTTGGAGCACTTTACTACTGTATCACGATTAGAATAAAATTATGATTTTCTCAGTCATTGTTGTTTTCCTTAAAATAATTTGTAGTTGATGGTTTACTAATGACCCCGTTTCCCTTGATGGGTCAGTCCAGTTCGTATTATATTAAATTTAGCTATATTTAGCAAGGTGTCAATATTATTTCATGCTTTTTATGATTTTCTTAGAAGAGCAATTTTTCAAACCTGGAAGCTCCTCCTACATCAAAAGCTGGTTTAAATTTTGCCTTTTTTACTAAAACGTAGCTCTTCAAGGCACATTATTCAAAACAAGTCCGCTTCAGAAGTCGACTTGTATGTAGTATATTCTCCCTTTATAGACCTGAACTTTTCCTCCCACTCCTTAAGGGATCTATTTCATACTTACACAGCTGCAGTAGTGCATCTATCCCTCTGTCAGAGGAGATTTAGGAGACAATCTGAAACATGTCATGGTTGGACGGAGGAGCAGGGCTCCCAAGGCCGTTTTATCTTAAGACCCCCGGTCCACGGGGCTGACAGTGACTACTGTAGCTTTGCACGGTTGTGTGTTTGTGTGGGTCGGTGTATATGTGTGTGTGTGTAAGTGGATGGGTTGTTAGGAAGGAGAAAAAGGGCCAGAGAGAAGTAGAGGCACCAGCAACACAGGAGGAAAGGGCAAAGGTGAAAGAAACAGTCAACTGAGAAAGAAGAAGTGGAGCGAGCGAGCAGACAGGAAGATTGTTTTGGATCAAGGTGCCTCTGAAAAAACCTCCCAGCCGTTTAACTGAAGCTGGTTAGAGAGGAGAGGAAGAGAGAAGTAGTAAGAAGAGTGAGCAAGGAAGTTGTACTCATTAGATACTGCCGGAATGCTCAAAGTTTCATAGAAACTGATCTAAGGCATCAAGAACGAAGGAAAGGCAGAAGCAAGCAGCAAAGCATTCTGGGAGCTGCGCTGCCTTGGCAACAACAGATCTTCCTGGGGTCTTTATTCAAATAAAATACATGCAGTCAACAATGTTTGCACTCATATTTCATACCGTACACAATAAAGTTGCATCAAACAAATGTACGTTAACCTACTGTACATATAGCCTCCAAAACTTAAAAAAACAACAACATTGGAACAATTTCAGTTGATTGTCAGGCAGAACAGAACAACTATAATAATCTCAATAAACATTTATTTTGAAAACATCAAAGGAAACCTATTTTACTTGTATATACACTTAACATTAGCTTTGAGGGTCGCAAATCGTCATAGTTCTCATTATCAAAGTTGACTTTTTATTCGGTTTTAGTCTTGTTTTTGTTGTGTAAAAAAACTCACCAAAGAATAATTTTCCTCACAGTTTTTGAAATGAATATGGGCAAGCAATGTGTTTCCATGCATCGTTTTTCTGTAGAAACATTACATATGTATTTTTTTTTAATTAGCTGTAATAATTGTAGCTCAGTCAATCCTCTAACACCTTGATACGCTCAGTGACAATGAGATCAGCAGAGAGACACAGACAGACAGGACACAGTCTGCAAACAACTTACCTAACTAATTAAACTGTCAGAGGACCCAGTAAAGAGGGACGTGAAAATTTAACAAGTGAGGAGAAGGTGTGTGTGTGTGTGTGTGTGTGTGTGTGTGTGTGTGTGTGTGTGGTCAGCTCCCGTAGCCACTGTCACTCCTATTAAAAAAATAAAAGCCTTTACAAACGAAGGAGTGCAGCAAAACTTTCAGACCGAACCACCAACATTCCGCTGTGGTCAATTTATAAATTAATTTTGCCTTCTACAGATACAAGAAAAGTCAATAACTCTGTGGTAAAATAAAAAAAGAAAGTGCTGCCTAATGATATATAAAATAATAATAATAAAATAAGTTTAGTGCAGCCGTGGAGCATAGGCCTGTTTCCCACACAGCAGATATTTTGACTTCTCATAGCAGGAAAACCATAGGTGGTACTAATACCATTAACATGGCTTTTGTTCTATTCAACAAAATAGCATGCAAAACACCAGCACCCTGAATCTGACACGGCTACATGGACTTCACCTATCATTAATTATATTGTTCAGCGAGGGCGCGGGAAGGGGGGTGCTGAGGGTGCTGCAGCCCCCCCCCCCCCCCCCCCCTGCTGGCAGGAGCTGGATTTTATGTTTTTTAAATGATTACTAATTCGTTGTCTGACATTATTTATATTTTTGTATATCAAATAATGAGGCAAATAGCAAAAAAGGGTTATGGATAGGTCCTAAAATATAGCCTACTAAAAATGAACCATTATAGCTGATAGAGGTGACAGTGAAAGTGAGTAAAGTGACGTGACTCACTGAGAAGCGAGCAGGCTGAGAGAGAAGAGTATGTCACAGAAAAAGGATACAAGAGTTGTTCTTCCGTAATAGTAATGCGGCTAAATTTAGCAAGATTATATCTGTAGATGTTACAGTTGATGTTTCCTCGTCCACCGCCGAGGCAAACTGTTGATCAGCTGTAGAGCCAGAGTCTGAAATAACGTTAGCAAGCAGCAGCCGAGAGGACATGAGGATAAAATATACAATGACTGAGGAAGCCTAGTGACGAGTCCATAGCAACCAGTTCACCTGTTGAATTTATTACCCAGTGTGCTTTGTTGAATGGTCTCAATGTTTTATTGTTTTATTTCATGTGAATACTAGTTTACTAGAGGAGTAACTTAGTATTTGAAGTAATGTAGTAGTAATGCAGGAAGTGTGCATTTAGTTTCCATACTTATTATATTTCCACAACAATGTTAGTGAATAAATCTACTGAAATGGCCACCACACCATAACAGAGGAGTGGGATGCGTAAGATGAGAACGCAGAGGTTAAGACACCTATATTATGGCTGTGAAAGAACAATTATAGTCTGTATGTCTTTGCCAAGCACAAATCAATATAGAAGGTGTCAGTAAGTTTTTGGCAAAGTTTACATTATTCACAATAATTTTAGTCATACAAAACGTATTGGTGGTGAAGGGAAGGTCAAGTTTAATTTATCTGAAAATCCCAGAACTCCTCCACTATCCCCTTAAACTAATGACGGATAGTCCCTAAACTGTTGAAATCTACCTCGGGGGGGGGGGGGGACATAATCAGGCATCCACTATTTTGTTATTCAGCCCCCCTGGTCAAAAATAGGTTCCCGCGCATTGTTGTTCAGGCATGTGCTGTTCCTACTTTGACATGTCAACGTGTCTTCTGTGATGAAGGCCTGTTAGCTGAGTCAGAACGAAGCGTCAAGTTCTCTTTCAACATCTTTCTAGAGTTTTCATTTTTTTCATTCATTCATGGGTCATGGATAGAAAAAATAAATTACTGTAATGAAATAATTGTAAATAACAGTAAGTGAGAGTAATATTACATACACACGCACTTACATGGGGTAATTTGATGTCTGTTAAAACTAGTCTTTGCACTGGTTTTAACAGAAGACGTCATGTGTGGTGAGCGTCTGGCGTCGTAAGGCGTTGTATGGCTGCCGTGCATCACCCAGGTGGGTGCTACACATTGGTGGTGTTAGAGAGCAGTCCGCCCCCCCCCCCCCCCCCCCCCCCAAGCGCTTTGAGTGTCTATGATAAAGCGCTATATAAATGTAATAAAATAAAAATATTGCCCCAATTCTGGCTTCTCTCCATTGGCTCCCTGTTTGTTTTAGAATTGATTTTAAGATTTTTCTGATCACTTTTAAAGTGCCCATATTATGAAAAAAAAAAGAATTCTGGGATTTGGGGTGTTATTTTGTGTCTCTGGTGCTTCCACATGCAAAAAAACAAACATCCATGCTGTTTTGAGTGAGATACGGTTTCTGAATGATTCCTGCCTTCAGTCTTCGGGTGAGCTGTTCAAAATCGGCAGGGCTATCTACGTCATTGGCCGAAACAAGGCGGCTAACCGCTAGTATGCTAGCGGTTAGCATGCTAGCGCTAGCATGCTAGCTCGTTACAACACACAAGTTCACCATAATCTACAAAAGAACTACTTACATGTCCCTGTCCTGCAGGTATTCCACGCAAAGTTGGAAGTGCGCCCTCGTTAAGAAGAAGTCTCCCTGCTTGTACTGACCGAAGTTGGAGAAACAAACAGCTATCTGATGTGATCCCTACCTAGCTACTGAGCATGTGTGACTCCCACCAAAGATGGTACAGAAGTGAGATGTCTCACTCTGTAGCTAAAACAGACCTGAACACACAGGGTGAAAAGAGGAGCTGCAGCAATGTGCAGTACAACAAAAATATGGTGTTTTTTGAAAATTAAACCATGTAAACCTATTCTGGTACAACCTCAAAATACAATTATGAACCTGAAATGAGCATCATATGGGCGCTTTAAAGCCTGTATGGGTCTGGCTGCTAGCTACATAGCAGAGATGTTGTCCCTATATGAGCCAGTTTGTAGCCTAGATCCTCGGGCAAGTACTTTTTAGCTGTTCCAAAGTCGAGGCTTAAATCTAACGGTGACCGGGCTTTTGCCATCAGGGCCCCTTGACTTTGGAACAATCTTCCTGAAGACATAAGGCTCGCAGGATCAGTGGACTCTTTTAAGTCACTTCTCAAAGCTAATTTTTTTTAGACTTGCTTTTTTGTGACGTCGGCCCCCGCTCTTTGGCTTTCTGTTATTTTTACTGACCTCATCTGCCTTGTTTGTCTGTCAAAGCACTTTGTAAACTTTGTTTTTAAAAGTGCTATACAAATAAAGTTATTATTATTATTATTATTATTATTATTATTATTATACATTATACATGTGCATACAGTATATATGAAACAGGTGATGAATGAAAGAAAAACAAAGAACAGTACTATTTAATATATATAATGTATATAATATGATTTAATATAATCAGCAGTATACTGGCAATATTTGTAGACACTGACACACTTTCCAAAACCAAAATCATTCAAGAAGCTACGTTTCAGTGGTTTCATCAATGCCTCGCAAAGCGCTATGACCAAATGGTAGTACAAGATCCCATCCCTCGATGCACTTGTCTTCCTGGTGTGAATTAGATTAAATAAAATATGCACATGGTATTTGCATAATACACACTCCAGGTGCACACTATAGCAGCATGGAGACGGAATGAGCAGGTAAACTCTGTTAATGGCAATATTGTGGTTGTCGTACGTTCCATATGGAAATTGAAATATTAATGGTGTCCGTTTAAAATGTCTTAATTGGAGAATACCTCACTCTAATTACTGTCCATAATGGCGTTATTATGTAAATGTAGCTGGTGGCATGTCATACATTACCGTGTCCTTGTCCTTTTGCTGCTCTGGTTCTCACTACAGAGATCCACTCAGGCTCACAGTGTGGTGTTATCCCTCTGAACACGAGCCGACTTCTCAGCGCTATAAGGTACTAAGGTCACCAGTTAGAATCCCTGGACTTGCCGGGAGCATGTTGGCAAGCAAAATGAATAAGTAATGCTGTCACTTTAAGTACCAAACTGCTGCTTAAATGCCCTTAGGTAATGGCATGTAAGCCTCATTAACCCCAACCTTAACCCCATCTGCTCCAGCCGATCTGCTCACTGGAACCAGTACCAGACTGTGTTTACCTCCGGAAGCTCTCAGGTGTAGAAGAGGGCATCATTCCCAAAGAGCATATGTCTTCTCCTAACGTTCCCTTGTTAAATACGGGGTTATATAAATAGATCTACTGTTGTCCAGACATGGATATATAGCTGCTGGGACTCTCTGAGCATGTGCATGAATGCAGAATAAAAACAGGAATAAAACAAGGCTGACAGCACTTTGAAAACAACACGCTGCTGCTTTACACTCCTCGCACGTCAGAGAGAAGGACAATAAATCAAACGGAACCTTTAGTGTTCCCAGCACACTGCGTAATTATTTACACACTTCCACTGCCAGGCCGATTTTGATTTAATCACAGGGATATACAGTATGAGACTGGATTAATTCTAACAGACAGTCATTTTACTAGGGTTGGTGGTAAGATTACCTGTTAAATAAAATGAACATTTAATTGATGTTGTTCTGTATAGTAGACTCAGTCGCTGTAATATTTGGTTAGAAAAAGACTTCAGACCGAATAACACAGTCACATATTTTAACTTTTAAATCACCTCCCTTAGGCTATACTAAATATATACTATGAGACAAAAAAACACTCAGTTTTACACAAACGCATATTTTGCACAGAAGTCTTAAGTCACATATAAATAGCTCGTAAAGTTATTGAAAATTGCAACAAAGTAGTCGTTCAGGTCTTAAGACAGTTCTTCTCATGGCTAGACTGCGTAATGTATGAACATAAAGCATAACATGTAACAGTAACTTGCTCTGCCATACTGCAGCAGTTGTGTTCTTTTGGCAAACAAATTGTCTTCTGTACACTATATCAAGTTATCAATTCATTAAGTATCTGTGTAATCGTATAATTCAATACAAGAATGCTGCAACAAATCCTTCCTTTGTGAAGACAGTTTAAGACGGACAATGTTTATGTTTGGCTACCGTGTGCCAGACAGATGTTGATTTAACTCGGTGGTCATTGTTGAGGCTGTAGTTTGCGGTGATGATTTATTGGACTGCACTCATGTATATAAATCTGGCAGACAAGCATAAGGAAGACCTCTCAGTACAACACATAACATTGAATGAAATCTTGTCAGACACGGCTGTATTTTACTAGATTGCATTAGATTGTTCAGTAAAATCAACTGGTACTGTACACTACAGGTGGTGTGGTGTGGTCTTTTTTCCTTGCTTATTAGAAGAATCAATCAATAATTATCTGCAAGTGCAAAGCTCACAAGCTGTGACCAGTGCTGCTAACTCTTTTCCAATGTAAGTAGCTATAGCACTAGCCCCAAAAGTCACTAAAAGTTGCCAGATGACATCATTGCGCACAGTTTGCATGAAGTTGTGTTGGCTGACTGCCTGCGCATAGCGCAAGGGGAGAGGGAGAGATCCTGTGCTGTTGGCAGAAGAGCCGTGGACTGTGATTACTCTTAGCAGCATTCATGGGAATGAATTAGAATATAATATATTTCTTGTTTTTCCCCTGATGGTCTAAATCAGCCACTAAATTTGTTGTAACTTGCCTTTTAGAAATAAAGTGGCTAAGAGGGTCTGAAAAGGCGCTAAATCTAGCAAGCCTAGCCAAGTTGGCAACAATGGTTTTGACTATAGAGCCAGAGTTTAAAAAAAGAGTTTAAAAAATTACAATACCAGTGCCAATACCAGTACCCTTAATGTGATAGGCTACCAATACCAAGTATCGAGTATTTCATTTGGTACCTTGTTTTTGTACTTCATTTAACGGCCATCATTTGAATGGAAGCATCTCGGCACGCTAAACTGCCAACTCCGTCAAATACACCGCGCTCGACTTCACCACAGTCTGGGTTGTAGCTGCTGTTGTAGTGGGCCAATCACACATCGCAAATTGAAGAACGCTGGCAGTGATTGGCTGCGAGCACAACCATACAAATATAGTTGTTTTTTTTCAAAATCTGGTTACAAAAAGTATTGCATCAGTTTGACGAAGAAGTTCAGATACTACATGGTATACTGGGTTATTTCTGTTGACATTGTAACACTATAGATATGATATGACAGCAAATACAGAAAAGCGTAATAGGTCTCCTTTAAAGGTATCGACTAACGAAACCCAGCCCTAGTTGTGACAGAGCTGGTGTTGTAGAAAATGCAATAGCCCAAAGAGCCTCTTCATATTATTTTTTGTCGACCCATTTATTGTTCCTAGCACGTCAACCATTTAAAACAAAAATGGAATAACACTATGGCAATTTGTGGTGCCAGTCACTTAGCAACAGGTGACATCAACCACAATCAGAAAAGCTTTATTGTCCATTACAAGACGTTCAAGCGGCACTTGAATATCAGGCCTATTATGACTTTGGCTTCCCATGTTCCCAAACCACAACCTCACAAGTTAAAGGCAGAATTGTTTTTCTGCTGACATCAGTCTAGTTTTCAATACCAGAAATAATGTTCCATGTCTTTAGTGAATCCTCCTGAAAGGGTAGGGATTTTCAACAAAATGTATTATAACATGCATACTTTTCTTTTCTTTTTTCTTCTTCTTCCCCTACTTAGAGGCATTATATTATATTTTATGATAGAAATATTGAGGAGTTTTTGATTCACCTCATTGTGAGTGTTGAAAACATCTAGTTTTGGTCTTTTCTTTTGCTTTTTTAGAAGAAAAAAAATCATTTTCTCTCTGTGTGGATGATTCTATGATTTGTTAATGTTTCTACCAAAGTCTGATAAAACAATAGAACATAAAACTAAAGTTGAATGAAAAGATGTGTGAACAAAATGACAGAGGGTACACTGCGACAAACCTGGGTGGAAATAAAACCTGCAACCTCTCGGTGCTCATGGCAGACTTAAAAGCATATTAACCCTGTCTGGCGGTAAGTTTAATGGATAAATCCCGAGCCTCTCCACCTGCTCCCTCACTGCACTTCTCTCAGCGGGGGAGCAGCAGCTAAAAGCCTCCTATGTAAACAGCGCCTGTTGCTCTTTGGTATGTCGGCACACAGTCTCTTCCTGGATGTAACGCTGACAGACGAAGGTGTTGATGAGACGACCCAGCGGCTCAGCTCGGGTCTCTGGTGCTGTTTGATTAGCGTTACAGCTGTTACTGCGGCTGTTGTCAGCGTCGCCAGCAAAATCCCTCACTAATTTAGCAAATCTCAGAAGTCTCTGCTCGTTTCCTCAGCAGGCAGTTACCGTAGACTCGCAGCCATTTCTTAAGAAGGACAAGACGAAGGGGAGACAATCTCTTCCTGTCTGTTTACTACAGTATGCTCATTTGCTTTGTCATGCTTACATAAGGAATGACACTCAAGCAAAATGATAAAATACCAAAAAACCAGGACTGCCAATCGATAAAAAAAGTATTTAATTGGGATTAATCGCATTGTCCATGCGATGAATCACAAATGAATGGCTAGGGCTGGTCATCGTTCAAACATTTTCGATACTAATACTGTGACTTGGATACCTGCTCCTAAATGATACGTTTTTCTATATCAATTTTATAAAACAAAAAGAAATTGCAACGTTACGGCACAAATCTTGTTATTTATTTTTCAGCCCCTACTACGTGAGCCTGTCTCTGTGTAACGTTGAGTTCTTCCAGCGTGTCTCTACGAGGTGTGACATTAGACAGCCAATCACAAACATCATTAGATCTTGGTAGAAGCATGCTGCATGCTTATTGGTTCACTTATGCTGATGAGATTTACTCCTTAGGTATTGAAATTTGGTATTGAATGACGAGGCATTTTTCAATACTCGATACTTTCGGTCAGTGCCTAAAAAGTATTGAATTAGGTACCCAGCCCTATTAATAGCACTTTTCTTTTATCTCTTCTAAATGTACTCTACAATGGATATTTTTCAAATGTTTAATGCTCAAAGGTATTGGAGACTCAACTAGACTCGACGTGTTTTGCTCTGATTTGATTGGACTCACCAAACCACTTAAATATTCTTATTGCAACATGTTACAAGGTGGTCCAGTGTGTGACCAAGGTTTCTTGTAACTTTTGAGTTTCAGGACACAGTTTGTTTGTCCACAGTCCAGCTGTGGCAGACAGTTTTCCGTGTTAAAGTGGTACTTTACAGATGACAGGCAAACTTCAGAAACTTTATCTGACATTTGCATGTGTGTGTGTGTTTGTGTGTGTTGCAGAGCCCTACAGCCCGGCGGTGTGGGTGATGATGTTTGTGATGTGCCTGTCGGTGGTGGCTGTCACCGTCTTCATCTTTGAGTTCTTCAGCCCCGTGGGATACAACCGCAGCCTGCAGAGCGCCAAGAGTAAGAGACGGCACGCCAATCAACCCGCCGCCACTGCTCATTTCACAGCATTATTAGCAACGTGTCACTTCGTCAGTTATGTAAGCAAGGGGGGGCTGATTTGAGGAGGGTGTGTGCTCAATTTATGCAAAGCATCCCACTTTTCTTAACAAAAGTCATAACAATCTCTCCACACCCACGATCAGGCTTATTTGATTTTAATTACAAACACTGACGGCGCCGTGGTGGTTGACTTTGACATTTTTACAGTACTTGTCAGTTCATCATTTATTCAGCTGGCTGCTCCTCTTTACTGCTACATTCATTTTTCATAATCATTTGGAAATGTTATTCATTACTTTGTAATAATTCGTGGAATTATACAGGTAGGTGTTTGTTCATCACCGGTTGTCAGCTCTAGTTTTTCCTGTCCTAAACACCATCTAAGAACAGGATATGATAAGTGGCGACTAGAGAAGCTCGTACACCACCAGTTAACGTTGAAAAAATGAATTACAGTAGGCCTGCATGCGTTATGTTATGGGTCAAACTAACCCACGCCACTCACTGAAGATATCATTTCATCATTTTTGTCAATAGAATTGCCTCACTTTTTCAAGAAAAATGTAGGCCAAGTGTTTGTATCTTGCAATATTTCCTGCAATGTATACACATAGTTTTACTGTCAAGTACTTGTCTAGAACCAACCCGTTCTCATTCCCAACTCGTCAAATACTGACGCTTGGTCAGTAGCTCTCAGCGTCATATAGCAACGCAAAAGTCAAACAACACGGGACTGTCACCCAGGAGAGTGGAGGAGGTTTGTGTCCCACATGTCACTGAAATGTACATTTTGTAACCCCACCCACGACCTTTTCCTAAACCTAACTGTCCCGCTCTTGTGCCACATGTCAAGTCAAATGTACCTCCCGACCCAGAGTGTCAAAAAATGACGCCAAAGGGCTGGACGCTAAAGGAGACTTTTTGTGTCATATAAATATTGTGTATATATTATATATATATTAGACTCCTCTGCATTATATATATATATATATATATATATATATATATATATATATATATATATATATAAAATGCAGAGGAGTCTAATGCCAGATTTAGTCTTTGATAACTCCATATAGGTCTTTTACATTTTTAGCTTAATCTCCAGAGTTTGCATTTTCAACATCAGATAATTGGTAGATCACTGTGTGTGTGTGTGTGTGTGCTCATCATTGCAAGCCAACATCAAAATGCATATTTACTATGGCCAAAAGTATGTGGGCATCACGCATTTGTGTATCATCTTCTTAGTTTGTCATGGTTTAGGATTGGCGATTGGGAGTTCAATTTAAAGGGAACGTTAATGCTCAATCACACAATACTATTTCAAGAGTGAGCTTCCAAGTTTGTTTGTCCCTCTCCTGTTTTAACATGACAGTGTCTACGTGCACAAAGAAAGCTCCATAAAGAAAAGTATTTTTCCCAGTTTGGTTTGGACAAACTTGACTGTCCTGCACAGATTTCTGACCTCAACCCATCCGACACCTTTGGGACGAACTGGAACGTGGACTGCGAGCCAGACCTGATCACCCAACATCAGTGTTGGAACTCATAATGCTCTTGAGGCTGAATGGGAGCAAATCTTTGCAGCCTTCCAATTCAAATTATGTTAGAAAGGTTGGAACCAGAAGAGTGGAGACTGTTATAGCCGCACATTAATGCCAATGGTTTCGGAATGTTAACCAGTCACATAGTTATTCCTTGACTGTCCACATATGTTTGGCCATGTAGTGCATTTTATTTTTCTCATAATTTAACTGTAGCACATTTACCTTTTTAGATGTGATGCTGACATCCCTCAGCTCATGTGTGCCAAAGTGTAGTCTATATTGACAACGTTTCATTTCCGGGATTGTTCAGGTGCCACCAGAAATTCCGCTTGATGTCCCTTATTTTGGCCGGGTGTCCGTCACCTTCCGCTTTCTTTGTGTTAGCATTTTAAACTCTGGTGGATTTGTGAGGACTCTGGTTAACTGCTCCTCAGATCTCTGCAGGGTAAATCCAGACAGCTAGCTAGACTATCTGTCCAATCTGAGTTTTCTGTTGCACGACTAAAACAACCTTTGAACGTACACATGTTCCACCAAAACAAGTTCCTTCCAGAAACTATTTTGGAGAGGCACTGTGTCTCCGTCCTGCGCTTAGCGCCGCCCAAGACGACTGATTGGTGTAAAGAAATTCCAAAAAACAGAGCACGTTTTTTTCCCATCCTGGAATGTTGTGTGGACCAGCCAGACCCTCTGCCGCAGCGCTGGGGAGGAAGGTCCAGCAATGTGAGATTAGCCAAAGTGTAATCTCCTAAATACTTGATCTCTCTCTCTCTCTCTCTCTCTCTCTCTCTCTCTCTCTCTCTCTCTCTCTCTCTCTCTCTCTCTCTCTCTCAGAGTCAGGTGGATCTAAGTTCACCATAGGGAAGTCCGTGTGGCTGCTGTGGGCGCTGGTCTTCAACAACTCTGTGCCTGTGGAGAATCCCAGAGGAACCACCAGCAAGATCATGGTGACTCATTTACCTGCACATATTATTCCGTTTTTTGTCCTTATTTTGAAGAAAGATGATACTTTAACTAAGCTGTTTACATGGCTAATTAAAATGAATATACCACTAATATTCCCGTTTACAGTACATGTACAGTACCAGTTTTCCACCGGTGGAGGACTTGTTGGACCGTGCGAACACAGCCTCCTGCTTTCATTCCTTCAACCACCTTTTTAAAAACGTTGGCCTTGCGATGTTTGCACATATTCAAAAACCCATTGAAACATATTTATAATTTATAAGTATTTTGTTTAAAAGTAGGTGTGTTTCTTCTTTTCTTTTGAGCATGCATCTCTACCGCAGCCCTTCAAACTGTTGGCTAGTTGGTTTGCTGACCGTAAGCCGGAAGCAGTAGGGCCGGGCATCGACAGCCGGTTTCAACTTGGAATCGTTTCAAAAATTACAATGGAATATTTTTTTTTATTGGAATCATTTGGAATATTTGGTTGGCTTGTTGTGTATTACAACCATGGAGCACAGTAACCGGCGCTCTAAAGTGTGGTTTTATTTTATGGTGAAATAGCTCGGTAAAACTGTAAATCACCATTGAATAAAAATAAAATGTTCCTCTTATCTGTGAAATAAGCATGTGACCCGTTTCAACTTTCAATTGGAATCAGAGTTGTTGAAATCAAAACGATTCCCAACTCTAGTAAACAGGCAAGAGGACGTGAAACTGTCGCACACTGCAGGAAACCCCCGATTTGAGACGCATGTTCCGAATGCGCTGTGTACATTTCTAAAGAATGCTTCTTAAACCCGAATAATACCGGCATATCCCACGCGTCTTCATTGGAAAATGCTCTATTCAGAAAAAAGGCCTTATTCGGAATATCCAAACGGAATATGCTGTTTACATGACCTGAAACATATTTGGAATATTGTCATATTAGGAATAATATGTATATGTATATATGATTGTGCATGTTAACGTTCTCAGTGACTGACTCATTAGTTTGACTGGCTGATCGCTTGTTTTATTTGGGAGCTGGATGACAACTCAACCACTAGAAGGCAATGATTCGATGATTGAACATTGAAACAATGTAGTTTTAGAATTTAAATTATTTATTTTTTTCTCCATGTGGTAAGTACCTGCCTCGCTTTAAAATATTGCCATTAAAATGCTGTTATATGTAACCTAGACGTCTAAAATCTTCCACTCTTCAATCCGTTTTAGCCCAGAAACTTACCACGTCACTGCTTACTGATCAGCATTAGTAGTCCGTTGAGTTTAGTATTTGCCTATTTGAGGGGTTCATTGATTGAAAAGTGTATTGACAGGTGTAAATATAACACAATACCACTTCATCTACAACTTTATCTTGACTTTATATTTTGTTCCCCTCTTACAGTGGCCCATCCCTAATTTGCATTATTATAAAGAAAAAACTGAAACGTATGAGTCTTATGAGCCGGTGCAATCAGTTCAAGAGTGCTCATTCACTTGTTTCACTGCAGTGGTCTTTTTAATACCTGCTGTTGCTCTCTGCTGCTCACGACATAAAAGTAAAAATCAGTTGAAGGCTTTTCCGCCTCTGCTGCAGAGCAAAGAGCCACAGGAGGTTTTTTTATTGTTAATGTCGCACAAATGCTTTTCACAACAACCCCAATCATCTCAAGAGCTCATTAGCTGCTCAAACGACTTTACGGAAGGGGGTCCGAGGAGAGATTGCCACTTCTTTTTCCTCTGGAATAGTTTGTTGTTAAACGGTTGCTTTGCTTTATGTCACCTTGCAGGTAGAGCAAGATTCATGTTCCCGTAGCCCATCATACGCCATTGTCTTTTATTCAACATTACACATTACAAGATCTCATCTTTGATAAAAGGCTTATTCTCAAAAATGACTTCCATTTATTTGTTCATTTTTCATTCCTACATAACCCTGGTCAGGGTCATCGTCCCAATATGCACTCTATTTATAATTGACAACCATGTATGGATTGATGTCATACATTAAAGTTTGATTGGTTTGACATTGGCCCAAAGGTCATGTAAGTCTCCAGGGAGCCATTGTAAGTAAGGAGTCTGTCCTTCAACCCTTCTGTTGGGACAAATCCTCCATAGAAGTGTCCTTTAGCAAAACACTTAACCTAATTCGCTAACATGACTTATTTTTTCAATTATGCCTCAGTTGCCAGCACTAAGCTGTGCATTTTTCATCTTATTCATTAAGGAAATTATGCAAATGAACTTTTGGCATACACACACACACACAATAGCCCCGTACATCACCAACTGCAAGTGCAAATTTAGTGCTAAGACTAATCCACATTTCTCAGTTGCTTCCTGGCTGAATGCCAACAGTGCAGCATCTTGCAGCAATAAAAGCAGCACTTTCTGCACAGCTTAATGTCTTCACGCCAAGTCCTTTTACCACCTTTCAAAGGATCTTTTATTTGTACTACAGTAGTTTGGGTCAGCTAGTGTTATCAAGCATTGGTAATTGTACTTATATCGGTTACTTAATAAGAGGCAATACCACAATGTAAAAATACTCCATTACAGGCAAAGGTTCTTGCTTGAGCCATAATAAGTTGATTCATATATATATGTATTCAATAATTCATAGTAAAAACAAGATGATTTGTATTTAACTACGCACGGCAGCAAGCATGATCAGTCCACATACAGTAAAGGCAATTCTGTTACCTTATTTGACAGAAATCTATGCATTTTGCTGTTATTTCTGACAATTTAATGAACAAAAATGTATGTTATGCTTCAGTAAAACCCCAATTAACAAAACAAATTAAAAAATATTTATATTTAAATAAACCACCGGGAGTCAGGTATAGGCTGACTCCCGGGATAAAACTGAGATTAGCTCTCATGTTCAAGTTTATGATCTGCTTGTTCAACGGTTGTTTGGTAAATTGCTCTTAAACACATTTAGAGAGGATTTGAATTACTGTTTTATCCTCACTTTTTGATTTGGTGCTGGTGAGGCTGGCTAAAACCTTTTAGGGGGGTGGGGGGAATAAATTCTCCTATGCAGGAAAAACCCTGACATATGTCGCACACAGTGACTTCAGACTTGACTTGAGACTCAACTTGAGACTCCTCCTCAAAAGAGTACAGACTCGACTCGACTTGAGATGCGGAACTTGTGAACAGTCTTTATTTTTTAAGAAATTGTCTGATTAGCTAAAAGTTGTTCAGAGACTTGAGACTTCTTCTACCTACATGACATGTAATACATAACTTATCTGCTGCGTCCGCCCACACATCAGAGAGGAGAACAAACCACATCTACTTGTATTGTATCAGGCACCTGAAGCTATGCAGTGTTCTAAGCAACACTCATGACCATTAAAAAGTCTTGACTTGGACTCCATCTCAAAGACTTGAGACTCGGCTTGGACTCCAGCTCAGAGACTTGACTTGGACTCTAGCTCAGAGACTTGAGACTTGACGTGGACTCTAGCTCAGAGACTTGAGACTTGACTTGGACTCTAGCTCAGAGACTTGAGACGTGACTTGGACTCTAGCTCATAGACTTGAGACGTGACTTGGACTCTAGCTCAGAGACTTGAGACGTGACTTGGACTCTAGCTCAGAGACTTGAGACGTGACTTGGACTCTAGCTCAGAGACTTGAGACGTGACTTGGACTCTAGCTCAGAGACTTGAGACGTGACTTGGACTCTAGCTCAGAGACTTGAGACGTGACTTGTATCTCTAGCTCAAAGACTTGAGACGTGACTTGTATCTCTAGCTCAGAGACTTGAGACGTGACTTGGACTCTAGCTCAGAGACTTGAGACGTGACTTGTATCTCTAGCTCAGAGACTTGAGACAGTGCTTGACTAAATGCACTTTGTTTTTTATTATTCATAATCTTTACTGTGACAAACATAATAACATGACGATGTCAGGAGGGGGGCTCAAGAAAAAGAGCATTTCCTCGCAGGAATCTCCAACATGTCACTTTATCATTATTAGAAGTCTGAGTTCAGGTAAGAAAAGGACAAAATAAAATGCCGAAAATACAGTGACTTTTTTTTTTTTTTTAACCAGCTGAAGTGTCAGCATGCTGACAAATACAACTCTACCCTCCAGGCGAGACAGCATCCGCTGCGGGTTTAGTAATGAAATGCCAAGAAGTGAAAACAGTGTCACTGAAATCTTAAAATACTTCCACGGCTGTCAAGCTGCCTCACGCCCTTATTGATCTTACTCAACCTCAGGTGCTGGTGTGGGCCTTCTTCGCTGTCATCTTCCTGGCCTCCTACACTGCCAACCTGGCTGCCTTCATGATCCAGGAGGAGTACATCGACACGGTGTCAGGGCTGTCAGATAAGAAGGTACGGAGTGGGAGAAACGGTGACTGGTGGATCTATGCGTGAGCAGGTGGATGCCCAGATGGACCGATAGATGAATAGATGAGCAAGAAATTAGGCTTAGTGAGGATTCAGAATGACGCAGTGGTGGAAGAAGTATTCAGATCCTTTACTTAAGAAAAAGTACTAATACCACACTGTAAAAATACTCTGTTACTCTGTAAGTAAAAGTCCTGCATTGAAAATGTAACTTAAGTTAAAGATTAAGTATCCTCAGGAAAAATGTACTTAGTAGTAAAAGTAAAAGTACTCAAGGCAGAAAAATAAAACTACTACAAAAATAAACAGTGTGTTCTGCATGTAAAAATCTTCATGTGTGAAGTAACTAAAGCTGTCAGATTAATGTAGTGTTGTAAAAAGTACAATATTTCTCTCTGAAATGCAGCGCAGTAGAAAGGGCATGAAAATAAAGGACTCAAGTAAAGTACAAGTACCTCAAATTTGTACTTAAGTACAGTACATGGGTAAATGTACTTAGTTACATTCCACCACTGGAATGATGTGTGTGTTTACATGATGTAATGTTCATTTTAAAGAAGAAACGGAGACAGAGACAAGAAATGACATCAGCCTATGAGGTTGCTTTGCTTTTTATCTTGAGAATAGCGTGAGTTAACAGAAGGAAGTGAATAGTTCCCTCTCTCTGTTGCCTCCTCTTCTTTTATTCCTCAGTGCAGTTTCAGTAACACCCACCAAACTGTATGCTGCTGCTCTGACACTTTAAAACCTCGTCTCCCCCCTTCAGCTCTTCACAAGAGTGTAGCAGAGAGGCCGTTCTTTGTTACTGACGACTTTGAATCCCTGTGGCATGCAGTTCACCCTGCGGCAGGGATCAGCTCCCCTCCACACATTTTAAGTCAACGTCTCTTTCGCTTCCTTCTCTGCCTCCATCGCTTTAATCTTCACTCACCTCTTCTTCTCGTACAGTTCCAGCAGCCGGCGGAGCAGTACCCGCCGCTGCGTTTCGGTACAGTACCAAACGGCAGCACGGAGGAGAACATCCGCTCCAACTATCCCAACATGCACCAGTACATGATCCGCAACAACCAGAAGGGTGTGGAGGAGGCCATTGAGAACCTCAAGACTGGGTAAGGAAAGGAAACGCTTTGGTAATGACCCCCATCCACAGAGCACGGAGAGTCACTGAATGGTTCTGAGGATAAAAATGGTGTGAATTCTTTGCGTTGGCCTTTAGAGACACCAAACCCTGTATTAAACTATAAATGTCAATGTTTGCCTTCCAACAGGCGATTTAGATCCCTTAATTTAGACACAACAGGCTCAACAACTCTTTTATACATCAGTCTATCCTGTTCAAATCAGTGTACTGCCAGTTAAGACCTGGAGCCGAGAATATCATGGAACATGTTTCTTTGTCATGACTGTCGATGTGTTTTAGTCAGGGCTGTCGAAAAAACGCGTTCATTTCGATTAATTAATCTGAGAAAAATTAGTGCGTTAAAAAAATGAATCGCAATTAATCCATTCCATATTGACCTTTCACCCGGAGCCGTTCTGAGACCATGGATGTAGCCACGGAGATCGCAGAACAGAAACATTGCTGGCAGTTAACGTTAGCCTTCTGCTAGCTAGTAGCTGGATTAAACACGGTTAAAATGCTGACAGCTAACGCTAAAGTTTGACTGTGTTTCTGCTGTTGGTCGGAGGTCGGAACACAGACGAGAGACGGTGTGTTCAATGAAGCTGGTAATCTACAGCCTCGCGGTGCATTCGTAGTTGTTGTAAAATACCCTTTTGAATTTATTTCCTCAGCATATTAGGTCATATTGTTGATTGTTGTGTGTGTGTATATATATATATATATATATATATATATATATATATATATATATATATATATATATATATATATATATATATATATATATATATATTAGGGCTGTCAGTTTAACGCGTTATTAACGGCGTTAACGCAAACCCATTTTAATGCCGATAATTTTTTTAACGCACGAGTAACGCATAGAGAGAGCAACGGGATCTGTTAGTCCACTTCTTTAACTGTCTATGGCCACGCCATGTCCCGCCCTACGAAGCAGCTGATTGGTTTGGTTTAGGCATTTCACCGCGTGAGGATAGTGGATTGGTCAGGGGATAGGACCTGAACAAATGGAGTTAAGTTACCTTCGACGCCTGGCCAATAGTAGTGATTGAAGGGCCAATCTCCTTGATTTTACGGTGGTTATGAAAGAGAACGAGAACCAGGAAATGAGTCACGGGAAACCAGTTGCTATGACGACTGGCTATGCCGCTGACGACGCTATGAGCCCATAGACAGTCGGACGAGCCACGCTCGCCTCAGGCATGAGGCAGTACTACCTGTAGTACTATCTGCAGGACTATCTGCAGTACTACCTGCAATGGAACATCGAGGTAACAGCGTTACATTATGTGACAGATTATTAGATCCAAGTGTGAATGTTAGTGTGAAACTGAACAGAACGTATATGACAATGTTGTTTTCAATAAAAAAACATTGTCCCAAAGCAAGCCGATCTACTTTTCCATGCTGATAAGAGAATTAAAATGAGAAAATATAATGGGGCAAAAAGAAATCAAGGGACATTTAGAATAGATAAAAATGTGCGATTAATTGCGATTAATAGCGAGTTAACTATGACATTAATGCGATTAAATATTTTAATCGCTTGACAGCACTAGTATCTTTTGGTATGCATTTCAGAAAAAAAAATGGTTAGGATTCAGGTGTAATTGCAAATAGTGATTAATCATGATTAATCCACTGAACATTCTGATTAATTTGATTAAAAATTTTAATCATTTGACAGCCCTAATATATATATATATTTGAACAGTGAAAATAATAATAAAAATAGTTGTTTTTTAACTTCAATGTCACTAATGATGATTATTCATTTGAATTGAAATATTTAAAATACTTTCACAGCAAAAATTATGTATGCGATTAATTTAGATTAATTAATCACAGACAACACATTTTTTAATCGATTGACAGCCCTAGTTTTAATCTTTTGTATTATATATGTGTAATCGTTGTCTAACTCTGTGTGTCATAATGAATTGGACCGGATCGCTGTGTGTCACTATCGTTGGAGTTTGGAGTGGACTTGGAGTTGGTGTGGATTGATATATTTGTAGAAATGGAAGCAAAACACATAACAGATGTCTTAAAACGCTTGAAAAAAACTGGTTTGGATTACCCATTAGAGAAGATGGAGTACAAGAAGTTTTTTGTTTTTTTTTATCTTGAGGCAACAGTGGCGCTTCGTTTCAATTACAGGACCCTTTTGTCTTTCTCCACCTGTTAGCGCATTGGTCTTCCTCGCTTCAGGAGCCCCAGCTATCTGTTGTATACTGTGCTTCCCCTGCAGGATCATGGCTACTAAACGAGGCGCGAGAAGTGGAGGGGAAAAAAAAGGATCTTTTAAATAATACATGCTGGCAGCAACTGCAGTGCAGGGGGAATATCCCGCCATCTCAGCAATGGCTGCCACTCAGGCGCCTCTTGCTTGTCTTCAACGCGGGGGGGGTTATTATCTGCCTGTGGGGCCACAATGTACACAAAGCACTTGACATAAAATATACACTTGCTCATCTTGCCTGAGGGGGAGGTAGGGGGGTGTGACGTTAGTTGAGAGTTCAAATGTTTAATGGGACAAGCAAACACACGCTTTGGCATTCAGACAAGCAGCGGCCGCAGTCCTTAGCAGATTTGACGTACCGTGTTATTAAAACTCCCACAATGCATTCCCTTTTATCGTCCTCACTCATCCGTTCTTTTTACTTTCTAGCTCTGTCTGTCTCACCTCAGTCTCTCAACCCTCCCTCTCATTATTCACTGTTTATCTCTCTTTTGTTATCTTTCTCTTTACCTCTCCGCCCTGACATTATTCACGGAGGAAACATTAGTTAATGCCGTCAAAGCAAAGCGGTATGAAGATCCCTGTTTGATTTGGCTGCCGAGGCGCCAAACGTCACCTCTCCATCTCCGTCTCGTCTTTCCTCCTCCCCTAACTCCCTCTGCCTCTCCCCAATTCTTTTTTTCTGTCTTCTCTCTGGCCCTTTCCTCCTCCCTCATTAACTCCTTGCTCATAGCTCATCAACTCCTTTTTGCTCCTGCTTTGCACTTCCCTCCCTCCTTCCCTTCCTCCCTGAAATCATTATCTCTAACCCCCTCTTTTCTCTCCTTTTCCTGTCACCCACCTCCTCCCCTCTTGCACCATCTACCCTCCTCTTACCTCTTTTCAGTCTCCCATCCTTCAGCACAGTCGCCCATTTCTTTCTTTCCGGGAAGAACTTGGTTGTACATTGCAGCTTCCCACGTGTGAATGTAAGTTAATGCCAAGTGGAAGAGCAGGTGTAGTTACAGATCCATCATCAGATCCTGCGATGTTCATCATGAGTCTGAGCCGAGCCGTTCAATTCGCTTTTTTATGATACATTGTTTTAGCTCACTAGATTTTCCTCAACCTGCCTCGTCTGCTTTTTTCTTCATCAGGGATTTCTACTACAGTAATTGTTTTTTTTTCATTATAGTTGCATCTATTTTTTTATTAAAAAAAAGTGTTTTGTTTGTCTTTAAAATGTAAAAAAAAATATAGTGGAACATGTCACTTTTTCCCCAGAGCCCAAAATCAAGTCTTTAGATCCCTTGTGTTTGACAAGGTATTCACTGTGCAGTGATATAAAACAGTGAAAAGCTGCAAATCCTCACATTTGAGGGACCGTCTTGTTGGGTGGATTAATCAAATAATTGTTGCAGCAAACAGCACTTGTGTTTTCCTTCTTTTCCCAAAGAGTGTTACGACAACCGAAGAACTTAGCAAACATGTCAGACACTGAATGTGACGGTGAACAGATGGTACGTTTGGGCAGCTATGTGGGAAACTCTTCAGTCTCCTAGTTGTAGTTATGAGAGGGAGGTTCGGGGGATTTAAAAATGGCTTTCATGTCTCCAACTTGACAGAGAAGATTGCAGAATGTGTCCAAATGGCTGCACATTAGGGCTGGCTGATAATTCAATATCATTATTTATGGGATTTATTTTGTAATATTGTGAAACCATTATTTTAAGTGTATATAGTCTTGGCTGTTTTAAAGCATAACTGTGGAATACATGCATTGCAATTAACAAATACTTTATTTGTTATATATTATTACTTGCAATGTTGCATACATTTGCCATATTGTGATGGATTCAATATAAAAAATCTTGGAAATGGGCGCCCGGATAGCTCACTTGGTCCCTCTGGACCAAGTTCATACTGTTGATGAAGTTCCAACTTCCAATTTCTTCAATTAATGGTGATGCTGTAGCCTGAGCAGAGTGCTGGATAGTGTGTCATATTTCCCAACGCACCTGCACAAGAACTGTTGGGGTCTGGGTGTTTCCTCGAAAAATATAAGAAGTCTAAAACAAGGTTGTGATTTTTGATACTAATCGTATCGCCCAAGCCTACTGCAAAATGCGGACTTTAGGTCTTTCACACTACTCGCTACCGTTGTTGCTCTTAATACTACGTTGTCTTAGAGCGCTGCGGCCGAGCTGCCGCTCTGCCCGGTGAGTCCCGTACAGACGCTAAAGGGTGGTTTATGTGTCTGACGCTGAGAGCCACTGCCCAAGTGTCAGTATTTTACGAGTCGGTTGATAATGCACTCTGTGTGTAGGCTACACAGATCATTTTGGCTGCTCTTTCTCTTACGGCGTGGTTCCTACAGGGCAGCAGTGTTGATAACCATCTTGGCATAATGCAAGAGGTTTTTCTGTTCTTCCATTTCTGCCG
Source organism: Gymnocephalus cernua (assembly GCA_023631565.1). NCBI lineage: Eukaryota > Metazoa > Chordata > Actinopteri > Perciformes > Percidae > Gymnocephalus > Gymnocephalus cernua. The sequence continues at coordinate 5,653,505 of CM042438.1, read as the reverse complement.
GCAGGGTGCGGCGAGAGGATGAAACGAACGTTGATACGACGTGAGAAGAATCACATTCTCGGTGTTTGTGGTCTAATGACTAATTTTATATTCTCTGCGTATATGAAACAACATTAATTGACAAAAGTGCAGGGCTGTCAGAAGGACATGAGAGTGAGAAAAGTAAAACTCACACCTTACTTGCATCACAACCTCCCCTGCTGCAGCTGCTGCTGCATTGTATTCTGGTCTACTGAGGCTATCGCAGGAGCAGAATTGACATCTCTGCCTCCGCTATGATGAATAGCTCTCTGTGCGACTGTTGACTGTTGGTGCAAAATGGTGTTGAGAAAGAAGCTCCTCTGCCTCCCGTGTGTGTTTTCTTTTGAGACAGCCATTGTCTCAGCGCTGCTTTATCCATCATCTCTGTCATTTTGTCCACTATAGTTGCACTTCCTCTGTTGTCATTTAGCTCCAGGTCAATGATTTCCATTTCTCTGTAATTTTCCTCCTTCCTTACTTCCTTCCTTCCTTTCAGAAAATTGGATGCCTTCATTTATGACGCTGCGGTGCTGAACTATATGGCCAGAAAGGACGAGGGCTGCAAGGTAAGGAATAGATCTGCCATTTCAAAGCCCTGCACAGTGGCACGCTTGTACGTAATGGTAATGGTAGCTATTGTTGATATCCCTGTGGCCCGCAGCCACTGTGTGCTACAAAACAAGATCTTCACTGTGCCAAGCCTCTTTTTTTTTTAAGGAAGCAGAAGCACAACAAGCGTGCCAAATGAGCACTTCTACAAGAGCTAAATCTGCATTAATGAAAATCAAACATACCCAAAACATTTAGATTTGTCCCTTGCTGCCTGTAGCTGTTTGATATTGTCATTCTCAGACAGCGCTGGTGTTGATTTATTTATAAGTTTGCATTTGATACGGCTCCCACAGCGAGAATGAAACTCCTGCCTGGTGATCATTTGTAATAAGTTCTGTGGGAGGCCGGAGCTCCCAGCACTTTGATACAACAGCCACTGCTGCAGTAATTGTTACAACTGATGTGGATCTATATTAATTCCTCCGATGTAACAATATTCCACACTCAAGCTCTGGGATTTGGGGGGGGGTGTCGATATTAGAGCTGAGCCAACTGTTTCATTCATCCATGCAACAGTGATAGCAGAGACAGGAAACTTTAATTTGCTCATTGCCATCTGTCTCTTTGAGTCCGACTGTCTAGGGATTCATGAGTTTGTGCGTGTATGCATGGATCTTTTATGTGTGTTATGTTTTTTTCTACAAGGTGATGACCATCGGCTCCGGTAAGGTGTTTGCCACGACGGGCTACGGCATCGCCCTGCACAAGAACTCCCGCTGGAAACGGCCCCTGGACCTGGCTCTGCTGCAGCTGGTTGGAGACGGTAAGACAGAAGGGTAAAGGGTGTAGAAACAAGGAAAAAATGGCTTTTCCGAAAACACTTTCTTACCAAAGCCTGAAATTAACACCCATCCACACGGCCCAATCCTACATCCTGTCCTCTGCACATTCTGCACTAATCCATACAGCTTATTTTTTATTTCTTAATGTTATATACTGTAGGTATATGCATATTATTTGTTTCTGTCATTTATTGTTTATCTCCTTAATGTTTAAACATGTTTTTATGTATGCATCAAATTCTAAGTGCTACTTACCTGGCAATACATCTTTTTTCTGAGTCTGATTCTGCCAAATGCGGGGGAATTTTGCCATTGGCGGGTGAAACTGTCAATCTACCTGCCACGTTGGCGGGTAGCCAATGAGAATTGAGTGATTAATTTGTTGTTTTTTGCTGCTGTTCTTTTACATTTCAACCAAGTCCGCCATTTCCTTGGGTTTGAGCTACAAAATGTGGTGGCACATGATTGGGGTGAAGAGGCCGGCTGAAACAAGCAACCAAGAAAAAGTTGAGGAAGATTCAAAGAAAAGTAAAAGAAGAAGTTTTTATACCAAGTAGAAAGTTGCCGACAGTGGCAGGGTTCGTGAGTGGCTGATTTACGACAGCAGTATACGGTACATACTGTATGTACTGCAGTGATTGTCGTGTGTATGACTCAGAGAAAGATAAAATAATAAATCTTTGTAATCAGGTCTTGTTGTGCACTCAGAGGAGCATTAGGTATATGATAACTGTCTGTGACGGGGTAAATCAATAAATAAAAAGATAAGAAGTATATATTCTAAGAATCATTATGTGGTAATGTGTATTCCTACCAAGTTCAAGAACAACACTCGAGCATTTCCTGGATTTCACTTTCATGAGGCAACAAAAAACAAATTGGTAAAAAGCCTGTGTGGTTAGTGGATTTTAAAATCCACTAACCACAGTGGCTGGTGGGCAAACAAGTTCACTTCAGGCCCGGTTTCCTTCACTACGGTACAGTAGAAAATGCTGCTCTTCTTTTGCAATGTGGACAGAGATAAAAATGTTACAATTTAAATGCAAATCACAATATTTACACAGTTATGTGCAGGGATGCACCAAATCCAGGATTTGTCTTCAGATTTGGCCGAATACTGGACTTTTTGACGCGGTTCGGTTTCTGCCGAACCTTAGAATTGTTTCCACTGAACCGAACCCTACACTTGCACTTCGCTGGTCGACGTAATGGCGGCGCCGTTGATTACGGGAAGGTGTTTACGTAGGTGGAGCGTTCAATGCAGTCGGCTGTGAGAAAGTGAAAATGGAACTGGTGAGCAGAAAACGTGTTGTTTGGCAGAACTTTCAGTCAAAAGAAGGCCATTCAAGTCACGCTACATGTTCAATCTGCAACGCCGATTTGTCTCGTGGTGGCGAGGAGCCTAAACAATACACAACATGGCCGCCGTTAAAACAGTTGTGTATGAAGCATCCGAAAGAACACGAGTTGTGCGTGAAGGAATCTACAGACAGCAGCCAGAATGCAGCAACTTCAGGTACGGCAAAGGAAGGACGTTGTTTACTTCATTAATGTGTTGACTGTGTTAATGGACTGAGGACGGGAGCAGGATTCAGCAGAATCTTAACCAGTGGATTTGGTATTCGGCCGAACCCCTAAAATCTGGATTTGGTGCATCCCTAGTTATGTGATCAGGTATCAAGCTGCTGGCTGAAGTTGCCTTGCTCCTAGAAGAGAAGTAATTTCTATTGTTCAAGGATTTTAGGAAAAGAACAACTAAAACACTAGTAAGAATAGAACGCATTTATTAAAAAATTATATTAATGTTGGCGAGCGTTACAGTAGATTTATTAGTAAGTGGGGATACTGACAGAGCTCAACGTTAGGCAGGAAGCACGAGGAAGAGGAAATAAAGTTACGAGGGGTGAGGATGGGGGACGTGTGATGGGACGCGTGAGGGTCACTAGAGAGATGAAAAAGGAGGAAGGTTTAAAGAGGGAGGAAGATCAATAGATAGGAAGGTAGAAGGAAGCAAGAGCAGAAATGAAGGGAAAAGGGAGGTGTGATCTGTTACACCTGTCAGATAACACACATAACACGCGCTCTCTTTGTTAGGCACATCACACATTCTCTCTCTCACCTCTGTGATTACACACACACACACACACACACACACACACACACACACACACACACACACACACACACACATACTCTCTCTCTCTCTCTCTCTGCCTGACTCGGAATTAATTTCCTTTATTTGTTGTTTATGCATGATGTTGTTTTTGTACCAGTCATCTTCCATTTGAAAGATGTCATTCTTTGCGCTGACTTTTGTCTTCTCTTCTTCTAAACCTGTGAGATATATTTGAAAGTTCATCAGAGGTCTTTGTTTCGCCTACTCACCTCCTCTTTCTTTCCATCTTCTTCCATTTTATGTCAACATCTCTCCCTGTTGAACTTAATATGTCTCTCTGTTCAAAGTGTTTTACTAAAATAATTCAAGATTATTAACATAATTAGAGTTTTTTTGGGGTTTCCTGTTGAGCAGAGGTATGAGGGTTTTGAATTCATCTATTGGGATTAAAATGTTAGTATGCGTTTATGTACAGTGTGTCAGCGGTATAGCTCTAGTTATAGTTTCATGTTGTAACCTTTCTGCACAGTTCGGTTAGTAAGTGTGTGTTACACGTTTGTTTTGGCATTCATCAATTTCAGAAGAAAAGGCCTGTTTTTCTTGAAAATGCTGTTCTTTTGTTTAAAGTTTCAGTAACACTTTACTTGAAGGTATCTACATAAGAGTGACATGACACGGTCATGAACACATGAACTCTAACCAGAACTTGTCATGACAAAAACCGAATGACACTTACTAAAAGAAGCGTTATGTCATAAAAGTTTATGACTTGTTTATAATGTTTATAACACGTTCATGACAGTGTCATGTCACTCTTATGTAGATACCTTCAAGTAAAGTGTAACCCAATATTCTAATGCTACAACGTGTGGATAATAGTGGGCCTCAAAGAATGTGTTTCTTTGATTGAAGGGGAAACAAAAATCTTTTTTTCTCGTTTGTATTATTTGTGATCCGTCATCCGAAAAACTTATACATACTGAGTCTGATGGAAAACTTGGACCAGGAAATAAAATGCAGCCTTTGAGCAGTGATGATTGTGTTTTCCCCTGATGAGAAAAGGAAAGTCTCCAGAAAAGTAAGAAAAAAAGCTCATTCTCAATCACTTCAACATCTTATTTTCAGTATCAGTAATAAGAATCAGAAAGGAGTTCATTGCCACGGTAGTTACCCTACCTGGAATTTGCCTTGGTGATTGGTGCATACATACATACACAAACAGTAAGCACATCTGATTACTCAAAATGCTGAAGATCTTAACATGCTGATGATTACTTTGCAGTTGATCCTAAACAGCAGCTGATTATATTGCTAGTTGTAAAGACATTATTAAACGTACAGTTTTGTGAAAATCACTTTTTAGTCAAGTACATCGTATGCAATCAAACAGGAGAAGTTGATTAGAACCAACAGGCGGGGTGAACAGGTCTGGGCAGCTTTTCTCCTGACTTCTTTACTACTTCGATAGTATCCTGGTGTATGTAAAACGTATGAAGAGTACAGGGAGAGGTACAGCAATAACAAAAACAGTCAAGCCAGATGTGTTAAGCAGTGCTGAACTCACACAATGGAGTTAATTGTGCTGTTGCAAATTATTCCTTTCAAGATAGTTTTTTTTTATTTTTTTATTAGCATTTAGCAACGGTCCCACTGACATCTGACAAGCAGGCAGAATCCAAGCTAAACCAGGAAAATGTGAACAGTTTTTCTCATGATAGTTGGATATTGCAGAGGTTTGTATAAAGACACATATCTGTCATAGGCCATGACTGCCGACAGGTTGAATTCTGAAGAGGCTAGAGAGTAATATGCTATGAGTAAAATGATGCACACAGCCGTGGTTTTAAACACATGTAGCTACACTCCGAGCTTGAACGTACACATGTTCCACCAAAACAAGTTCCTTCCTGAGGCTATCCATCGTCGATGATTGTGATTGGTTTAAAGAAATGCCAATAAACCAGAGCACGTTTTTTCCCATCCCAGAATGCTGTGTGGACTAGTCAGACCCTCCTCCATAGCGCTGTGGAGGAAGGTGTGGCAAAGTGAGACTACATTACAACAAACTGATTTTTGATCAAAATGTTTTGGTCTGCAGAAATGAAACCGAGAGCGCGAGTGAGTTACATTTGAACATCCAAACCTCCAAAGTATGTCACAATAAGATACAAATATTAAATGACTCAAAACATATTTACAGGTTTCCTCTCCTCACCAGTGTCATGAATTACTGGTTTCTAGTCGAGAAAAAAACACTACAAGGACAGATATAAATGGTATTTGATCAAAGCATTTCTCTGCTACTTTTAAGGCAAATGTACTTTCTTTTTGGCTAAAATGTTTGGGCAATATTTTCTCTCCTCCGTTCATGCCAGCAGCACTCATTGAATAGAGCAGGTGTAAGAGAGGAGGCGCACACGTCCAGGAGAGAGATGGTGAACAACTGAAAGGACCCCCAATAATACGATAATGACCCTTCTTTTACAATTTTTATAATGGCAGGAAAGCCTTTTAGCTCCTCCTGGCGCAGGTGCTCAGAGAGGGTAAAAACAGTGATACATCTGCATTCAAAGGAAAAAAAACCACCAAGACTGAATTAGCACCAACTTCAGTATATCAGCAAATTTTGCAACACAAATGAACATAAAGTATGAATGAAAAGAAGCAAAATGAGTTCACAAAAAAATGTGTGTGCCCTAATATATATATATATATATATAATATATATATATATATATATATATATATATAATATATATAACTGTTAATTTATATATATAACTGTTAATTTAAAGTTAATTTCGATTAATTAATCTGAGAAAAAAACGCATTAATAAAAATAAGTTTATATATAATAAAGTTTTTTTTAACTTTAATGTCACTAATGCTGATTATTCATTGATTCATTTGAATTGAAATATTTAAAATACTTTGCGATTCATTTAGATTAATTAAACAGAGTCTGTAATTAATTCAATAACATTTTTTAATCGATTGACAGCCTATATATATATATATATATATATATATATATATATATATATATATATATATATATATATATATATAAACACCATTAACAATACAGGAATGAAAAGGAAGAAGTGTGGAAATTGGTGGTTGGAGGTGAAAACTTATAACACTAAAAAGGGTGTGTGTGTGTGTGTGTGTGTGTGTGTGTGTCTGTGTGTGTGTGTGTGTGTGTGTGTGTGTGTGTGTCTATTTATTCTGAACTATGGCGTATTAGATTAAAGACTATTTGTCAAGCAGCACTGTAGGACCAGCTGTAAATTGGATTGTACTGTATGTTTTTGGCTAGTACTGTTTAGGCTAATTGTGCTCTCTATATTATTGATCCAGAAAGTAAACCCTGACCCACTGAATGATTCACATGCATTCCCCACCCACAGCACATGCACTATGGCCACTCAACAGGACCTATAACTGTTCTGCAGTTTTTGTTTTTTTTATAGTTAATGACTGGGCAGACACCAAATTGGCTCCTCTGGGGAGCAATTTAGCCCATTCCCAATTAGCGACTGGAAAGTCGAGGTGGAAAATGCCTCGGTGCCGGCGGTGACAGCGGCTCCCGGGGGCGGTGAACACTAGAGGCTAACGGCACGTGGATACTGAACATGTTCTTCTTTAAATGAGACATCTGGCTATGTGACAGGGTGACACCACATTTACAAAACTGTTTATGGAAAAGAATAAAAGTGTCTTTAATGGATGGTTCCTAAAGAATTTAGGCATACTGTTGAATTTAAAAAAATATTTAATCCCTAACCCTACCTACAGAACAAACTGGAGTTTAGTGTGATACAGGCTTATACTAGTGACCTTTAGTCCTATTGTTTTCTTTCAGTTTTAGTAAGTCGTACCGTTTTAATTTGTTGTTAATGCAAGCTCAGTGCATCTTCTTTGTTTACATTTGTCTTAATAAATTCAGGATAATGTATATTTCAGCTGCTTTAATTTCATCAGTGCAACACTCGGTTATGCTCCGAGTAGTCTCGTTTTTCCAGACCTTCCTCCACAGCGCTACGGAGGATGGTCTAGCTAGTCCACACAGCATTCCAGGATGGGAGAAAAAACCTGCTCTGGTTTATTGGCATTTCTTTAAACCAATCACAATCGTCTTGGGTAGTTCTAATCACCGGGAAAAGCTGAAGTGACGCTGAAAAATAGCCTCAGGAAGGAACTTGTTTTGGTGGAACATGTGTACGTTCAAAAGTAGTTTTAGTCGTGCAACAGAAAACTCCGATTGGACAGATAGTCTAGCTAGCTGTCTGGACTTACCCTGCAGAGATCTGAGGAGCAGTTAACCAGAGTCCTCACAAATCCACCAGAGTTTAAAATGCCAGCACAAAGGAAGCACAAGGCAATGGATATCCGGCCGAAATGAGTGAAATCTGGCGGAATTTTCCCAAGGCAACGGAGCAATATCTAGACTATGCTCCGAGTTGTGATGTTCGGAGTAGTAGTTGTTTGAGTGCTGTGGAAATGTAGCCTAGCTACAGGGGAGTAGCTTGAGGGAGTGGTTGAGAACAATGACGTTGAGGTTTGGTAACCTTCCGTGAGTTCCATAATGGCGGTGGAGAAAGATGCGAGCGAAGCCATTCGGTCCGTTGTGGCAACGCTGCCGAATATCCAGAAGCTAAAGCCCGAGCAAGAACAATCTTTGCTGAGTTATGTTGGTGGCCATGATGTTGAGGCCCTCCTCCCCACGGAGTTCAGGAAAAGTTTGATTTTAGTTCGCGGTAAAGGAGTTGGCTAAGGCGGACGCTAGCGATGCTAAGCCGACGTTACGACCAAACATTAGCGATTGGTTACGGCAGATCCAGAGTGGCTCTGGGCAGATCCAATAGTTCGAAACGTCAACATAGTTCCCGCCTTCAAGGAAGTTAACACTTGTCACGGAGAGTGGCCAGCTGGCCTTCATCAGCAACCACGCTTTATTTGCCCAGGTGTCTTTTAAAAAACAGCTTTTTAAATTCAAGATTCCATTATAAACCATAGTGTGTTCCTCTAGTTAAAGGCAGTTAATAGTAGATGCTACCTGTTAACTCTCTTTTTGGAGCGCTGCTGACCCACCCCCCCCCCCACCCCCCCCCCCCCAGTAGCTAAAACCTAAAGAGACCCAGTTGGCGAGCAGATCCACCGCAGTACTTTTGATAAAGTAAACCTTTTGAAGATGAGGAAGCCGTGTGTCAAGTCCCACTCGGCTCCAACAGACTTCCAAGAAATAAACCGTCTTCAAAGTGATGCCGCAAAAGGCAGAGATGCAGGAATACTATATGTACCGTTATAACTGCTGACGTTGCACCCAGAATCAAATCCCAGAGCAGCGTGTATCCAAAGTTCGCCTCGGTTCCACTTCTCCTTTGTGTCACTCACATTGATTCATGCTGACTGAGCAAAGCCGACATAAAAACCCCGCCTCACACGCAAAATAATGATAAAAAGAAAATGTGAATGCTAACAGCTTTTGGCGCTGAGGATGGAACATACTGTATCAGCATAGTACACCCTTCGGGAAATTGATTTATTTTTTGTTCGGATGGCTTTGAGTCTACAGAGACCCGGATGATGGTTTTAATGTTATAGGCTGAGAATAGAGCCGCTGATATTTCCCTGAACCTGCAATTTTGTTTTTGTGTTTAGTTTAGTTCCACAGTTAAACAAAATCCCCCAGATCATTTGGGATCGACATCTAAAAAGTAATAAAAGAACACATAAACACTAGAAATGGCAGGATTGTCAGACTCCTAAACCTGACACATGGTGTGATTTGTCTTTCTTTTTCTTTCTATTGTACTCTGACACATTTTGTACATTATCACACAAAACGACCTGAGCCTAACTTAGTTTTTCTTTTCAAACTGGACCCTATTTTCCTATGTTTTTGTCCCTAAGTTACTGATGTTTCCATCAACAATGTTTGACATTGGTCCAGTACTAAGGACACACCTTCACTTTTCGTCCACAAAAGTGCTCGTTTTGCCACTGACAGGCTCAGATTAATATTCTAAGTGTCTGACAACGTTATGGAAAGGATTTCTAAGTAGGTCGACCTTTCTGTTAAAGAGTAAGATCCTTTTTTTAAACAAAAAAACAAAACCATGTAATTGCTATTGCTAAAGCCACTCCATGTATTTTATCATTGTAAAATACACTTAATTCAAAGTCGACCAACACAAAATGAAGCTACAGAAAGTCGTTGTGGTTTGTCTTTCCACTGTTCCAATCATCACAACTCTGGTTTGGTTGAAATGAACACATCTTTAACTTTTAAATGTGGTTTAAAATGTGGAAATATGTTGGCTCTTTACACGCTAAAAGTATTGCTTTTTTAAATGGAGTCTGGTGTGTTAAATGAGCTGTTTCTGGTTAAACAAAGACGATTCAGCTATTTAAAAAAAGTTCTGTCTCTGTAGGGATCCTTCCCAAAATGTTGTCAGACACTTAGAATACCAATCTGAGCCTGCCAGTGGCAAAAACTACACTTTTAGTGGACAAAATTGACGCTGCACATTTGCCCTATAGTATTACATTGCAGCCTGGTTCGCAGCTGCTGGTCACCACATTCTCGCCCAATACTGGACCAATTTCAAAGATGTTGTTCCCATCGGTAGCTTACACACAAAAACATAGGAAATAACCTCCACAGGCTCATTTGATATAAATGTTCCTCTGAGTAAAAATGATTTCAATAAGTCGTAAATGTTCAGTCACCCTGGTCGACTCCAGTCCCCTCAAAGTGTAGTTTTGTTGGGAGACAAAAGAGTATAAAATAAAAGATGAGATGGTTGTTAAAGATGAAAATTTTCTGGCACTGGCTCTTTGATAACCCCCATAAATTCCAAGTGGCTCGCACAAGTACCCTTGAAAAGATGAATATTTATAGGGATCCATCTCCTTAGAGCTTATTGGACTCCACCACTTCCCCACACACATATATTACACACCACCGCTCCCACCTTGTAAACATGTACTGTCTCTCAGGCTGGTTGTCCAATCATTATTTGTGCTTTTAAGTCTTTAAGTTTCCACAAAACAATTTATTTTAGAGACAGAGGAACTGTGTGATGACACAACGGCTGGAATGACTGCAGCTCTTGTAATTTACTTCTGTCACTCATAACAAAAGCTGTTACAATAACTTCAAATGATTTTCTCTGTTTTCTGTCCCATCCAATATTTCTCTCCTCTCCATCTACAGTTATTCATATACTGAATATTGCTGTGTCACCGAGGATAAAATGTGATCACATGTGAATATGACAAAAAATGTAATGAAATATGAAATTGAACAACTTTGAAATATGACATATGACCCCACCAAAGCAATTTCCTCATCAACCTATCTTCCATTTCCAAAAACATTTTCAGTCTAAGAAAAGCTTGAACCCAATCATTACTAATAATAGTAGATTGTTGTAGATCATGTTACTACAAACAATTTGGAATTGATATTACATAACTGAACCTTACTTGTGGCTCCATTTGTTCAAGATCCTGTCCTTTTGCATTTTTGCTGATAATGTAGTTCTTTTAGATTAACCAGACTGAAACCTTACGCACAGGCATTTCTGGCCAAGTGTGGCTTGAATTAAGCGCTAGAGACGAGGGTCAGTCTGGGAGTACTCTGTCGGGAAAATGGTAGATTCCCCCCTTCAGTTTGGGAGCAAGTCGTGGCCACAAGTAAAGGAGTGCAGGTGTCTTGGAGTCGTGGGTTGTGTGCAGAATTAGCCCAAAGCTCTGTTGTATTTGTATATTTTAGAAATGTAGTTTTGTTTTAGTTGAATTTATTTCTCAGTTAATTATGTATAGATCTTGGTTTGTCACTTAACTTCTATCTATACTTTTGTTCGGAAGCTCTGTAGGGGTAACACGTTCTCATCCCAGCTCGTCACTCTTCGATGCACTGGGTACCCCTGTGTGTCTGTGACGCACTACGGTTGCTGTTTTAAACACAGGGGAACACGTGGTTAACTTGGTGAATTCAAACAAAACTATGTAAAAAAACCAAACAGTTAAGTTTAAGAAAAGATTGTGGGTGGGGTTAAAAGAAGTGTGTCTGTAACGTAACTAAAGTTACACTGGACACACGGGAGACTAACGGCACCCGAACTGCGGCCTCCTCCCTGTGTTGACTTCTGAGCGTCTGCCGCGGAGGGGTTTACAGTTGAAAGCCCGGTGCGTCTCATGCGGACTCAAGGGTGCCTATAGGGCCTGGACAAAGAGTTGGTATTTGACACTCTGGGAATAACAGAATCTGGCAGGGGAGATCCGCCATTTTGTTTCCTTCTCTTTTTCAGTAGATCATTTTGTATTGTGGAGGTTTTTTTTAGCCATGGTTGGATGGTTTGTTATTTTGGCCCGGACCTGAAATTCAATTTAAGCTTACATGTTGAGCAATATATGATTCCGAATTTGAACAATAATCTGATCCTTCTTAATTTTGTTTTATGTTAGACCTACAGTACTGTACACCAACTGGGGTCATAACATGGACATTGTAACAAACTGGCCTGGTGAAGCCAAGTTGAGCCTGAAGACAAGCTCTTGGTTTACCAGTCGATTTGAGTTCCAATCCTCACCCCTCGTCCTGAGGTCTGGCAGTAACAACTAATGCAAGAAGTCTTCCGAGTATAGCTTTCTCACTGCCTTCCAATACAATTCATATGACTGGTCATAAAAAGGCTCATACATGTATTAGTGTTTTCTGAGTTTGGTCAACTGAAACATCTTAGTTTAAGTTTGGTAGATTTCGTGGGTTGTGACTGAAAGACGCCAATGTTGACAGTCATATCAACAGTCAATCAAGTTTAAATCTTCTCCGCAGTTGACCAATGCAGTTTTATGTTCTGAGGACAGTCCAAAATTAAGATTGTGGATTAACGTGTCAAAAACATGTTTCTATGGGGTCTCAGTACACCATTAAGGGCAACACTCACTGGTGGCACCTGATGCATGTCAAAACACCCACTGTTTTCTATTTAGGCCCAGACACCGGGGGCATCTTCACATGCATCATCGCAGGCTGATGTGCGTCATCTTGTGAGGATACGCCACTCTCCTAATTTCCAGTTGTGACCCAGTTCAACTCTCAATGTGATCACAGTTACACCTCAAATCAACAAATCCGGACTACTAATCCTTGACTTCTGTCTGTATGACTCATTCAGTGTGTGGAATGGGTTTAAAATAGGGCTAGCGATATGGCCAAAATCGTCTATCTCGATATAGATTGGTAACGATCTATATCATGATACAGCATGTTTTTTTGGTAATTTAAAATATAAATAGTCTATATGAAATAACCACGTGGTAAACAGTTTCAAGTGAAATTAGGCGTTTGGTGTTTTAAGCCCCCAATGTCGTCTTCCAGGCAGCGCTGCATGGAAGGCACTAGGATTAGGCAATGGTTAGGGTTAAGGTTTGGGTTAGGTGCCTTGAAGTCGACGGTGGGGGCTTAAAACACCATTGAGCGTGAAATTATAGATAGAAAAAAAAAAATAGTCCAGCTATGTACTGACTATTTGCATGCGCAAAAATTGTGTGATGTTAAAACAAATGCACAATTCTTCAAATGATATTTCCTCAAAATGTTTTATAACAGACTTTTGAGAAAAGTGAGTTAGTATGTGCATGTTATTATCAATTTAGACAACGTAATTTAATATCATGATATCTTGATACATCATTTCATAAAGATATGATTCCATTGAAAGATGACTGCCTTCTTTGTGTTGGCGTGCTAAACTCTGGTGGATTCATGAGGACTGTGGTTAACTGCTCCTCAGATCTCTGCAGGGTAAATCCAGACAGCTAGCTAGACTATCTGTCCAATCTGAGTTTTCTGTTGCACGAGTAAAACAACTTTTGAACGTACGCACGTTCCACCAAAACAAGTTCCTTCCCGAGGCTATTTTGCAGAGGCACTGAGGCTTTGCTTGATGCTCAGTGCCACCAAAGACAACTGTGATTGGTTTAAAGAAATGCCAATAAAACCAGAGCATGTTTTTCTCCCATCCTGGAATGCTGTGTGGACTAGCCAGACCCTCCTCCGCAGCTCTGTGGAGGAAGGTCTGGTAATGTGAGACTAAGCTCCTTGTGGAGGTATTCCAGGTAAGACTATACGTACAGTATAAAACCTCTGCAGCTCATCATAACCTTCCCCTAAAAGCTTTTCCTGCACAGATTAGATAAAGGAGTGTGTATGTATAATGCCACTGAGAGGATTGAAGATGGGTGGGGGGGTGGGCTTAATTCCTCACTACTGACCAATGTAAAGCTATCAAAGGGAGAGGGGCACATTCTCTAGGTTAGTGTAGAGCTGAATGAAACTGAATTGAATTGTTCCCAAATCACTGCCAAGCTGTCAAAAATCCCAGAAAGAAACATGAATTTAATTAGAAGTTCTGGTTTTTGCCCCTCAGTGTTTTGCACGTCTGCTTTTTTTTTTTCTTCATTTGTGCAGACGATGCCTCCCCCCCCCTTTTACTCCGTGGCATTTACCTCCTCGGAGCAGGTGAGAGAGGATACAGCTGAAATTCTGCCTGTCTGTCAGCTCTTTGTGGGGGAGATTTCTCCCAAAGAGCAGCTTTGTGGCCGCCGGCTGCCATGATTAATGTATTCACAGGGAGATAAAGGGAGAAAGCCGGACAGGGAGAGCGAAATCAGCCGAGCACTCATCGAAACTCGATGAATTAGATTACGGGAGTGAGCCGCACACAGAATCAACATGCGTATTAGCGTCTATTGTCAGGGTCTGCGCGGGGAGCGGGGCGAGATGAGGCCGGGTCGATGGAGTTGAGCCCGGTTTAATTCGGCTGTCATGAACGTTTGAATTCCCACACATGACTGTCGGGAAAGTGAAATGTGGCACACGGTGATTCATGTCGGAGGGAGATTTGTGTTTCGTTTGAGCGGATTTGACGTTTCAGTCAACATAGCCGAGTCCGGGTGGTCTAATCCGCGTGGCAGGACTTTAGGAGAGGTTTCCAGACAGCGTTAATTAACCCAGAGGTCAATTAATATTGTAACTTCCTTTGCCTGGGACATCTTCAGGGTGTGTGCACAACAGTGTGTATGTGCTAGTTTTAAAAGTCCTCTGAAACCGGCCCAATGCACATCTGTCTACATCAGTCTCTCTGCACATGTGATCCTGCTTTTTCCTTCCCACTGCTTCATTGTTTTTCATTAATGCATTAATGGCCAGCACTGAGAGTCCCATTACGCTGCAGCTCAGAGAGAGAGAGAGAGAGTGTGTGTGTGTGTGTGTGTGTGTGTGTGTGTGTGTGTGTGTGTGTGTGTGTGTGTGTGTGTGTGTGTGTGTGTGTGTGTGTGTGTGTGTGTGTGTGTGTGTGTGTGTGTGTGTGTGTGTGTGTGTGTGTGTGAGAGAGTGATTGTGACAGAACGGGGAGTGCAATGTTTGTGTGCTTTGCCCCCCTTTTCATCATCCATGATCTGTCGCGACACTCTGCCCCCAGTGCGCCCGCCTCAGATGCCAGGCCATTTCACAACCTGCTTCAAAGGGCTTTTCTCACTTCCAATTCCAATTTTCTCTTTTTAATCTCATGACTTGCTCTGCAAATGGCCTCTAATTCTTTCTCTGGCTACCATTTCTTTATTCTCTCGCCGGTGTTCTAATGTTTCATTTACCATTACAATTTCTGTGATTTTAGTTCGTAGCCTACGACAGATGCACGTTTCTGTGTACTTCATAATTTGCTTTGTAGTAACGGAGACCCTGTACTTTCATTTTACCATCTATACCAGTCACCATGTTATCTTTCCTCGGTTTGCTCACTCCCATCAGTCTCACTTCCCTTTCTTTTTAACATCACACAATAAAGGTTTCATTCTCTCCTCGCATTTCTCTCCCACATTCTGCATTTCATCATCTGACCCTCTCTTTTTTGTCTTCTCCTCTCTTCACATCTTCAGCTTTCCTACTCTTGCTTTATTTTCTTCTCCCTCGGGGGATCAAGCACCTTGCTCTCATAACAAAAAGGCAGTAATCCCCTTTAAATCTCTCTTATTTTCTCCTCTAGTTCTGTACCGGTTTAACTCCTTCTCCCCTATTGTCTTTTCTATTTTGTTATTTCATTTTCTTCCAGCTTCTCTTCTTTTTGACCTCTTTGTTGTCCCATCTTTTCTCTTGCAGATGAGATTGATATGTTGGAGCGTCTCTGGCTGTCGGGTATCTGCCACAATGATAAGATCGAGGTATGACGTTTTACACCTTTTCTCCATCATGTAGTCCAACCTGAATCATGCTGAGCCAGTCAGTGAGATACTCGGTGGGGTAGCTGTCCAACCAGGCCGACATCACAAGCGCTATCCATGGTGCTGATCCTGCTGTGACACCCCCCCCCAGGCCAGACACATTATGCACATTATACACATTGTGTTGTCTTCCCGCCGACCATGACAAAAACTCTTTTGTTTTCCCTTCTCAAAGTCAAAATTTACTTTTTGCCTGACATTTGTTATGCTTTTCCCATTGTTTTTCTATGCTTATTAAAACATCCCACATTTCTGATATAAAAATGGGTCAAATTTGACCCGAGGATGACATGAGGGTTAACAATGTTAAGGCATATTTGTTGCTGTTTCCGTCGACAGATAACCAGATATCACCAAAACCAGACTTACTCAAGTAATCATCAATACCCTAATTTATAAATAATAAAATAAAGTGTTTAAAGCAATAGTACTTCAGTGTATGAAGCCACTTTTTTAGTTTATAGTTTACCTTGTTGTGAGCTATTTCCGGCAAGAGTGAATTGTCCGACAACCTATCATCACCTTAAACCTCACTGAGAAATGTGAAACATATATTGATTGAATGAGAAAAGGATGCTTTTTCTAATCTTTAATCTACTTGTTGTATAACTAAGTACAACAACTGATAATTCATTTAAAACTGCTTGCTTAAAGTTATCACAAAATCCAGAGTTTCTGATTCCTAGCAGAGCTTGTAAGCGGACGTTACATGTAATCAAAAGTGACCTGTCGTCTCGCCATTTGACTGCGCATCCACTTTGCTGCTTGCCTTCGTTCAGTGTTGACGTGCTTCCAAACGCAAGTAACCGCTGCCTGATCAGATGTCAGCCTGCGTTTTGTGGTTGCTTCCTGTAGTTGGTTTGGATGACATTCGCACGCAGGTCTCGTAAAGGAAGGCCAACACTCTGTTTCAGGCATGTAGCCCTGGTGAGGTTTATGGTGTTATACAAATCAATAATTATTGATTTAAAAGTGAATGCAGCCTGGCAGCAGATGGGAGCTATGAATGTTGAAACTGAATAAATTAAACAGGCTGTGATGGACCAGGGTTTCTGTGGTGACTGACATGTTTTGGTCTTTGCATCAGTGTTCAGGGGCTCTAAAATATCACAGATGGGCGCTCTGACATCCAGTGACAGCAAAGGAATTCTCTATTGTACTGCTGGTTGTAATTAACGTTTTATCTGCTGTCTGTGAGAGAAATTGGCCCTAGTTAGTGATAAATCTACTCTCCTGTTTCATCTCTGCTCCTCCCTTCTCATATGCTTTTCCTTTACCTCTTCTGCCTCGTCCCTTCTCTCTGCTCTCACCTCCTATAACATTTGCCATTCCTCTCCTTCCATCCTGTCTTCCCCCATCCGCCTCTTCTCTCCTCCAGGTGATGAGCAGTAAGCTGGACATAGACAACATGGCAGGGGTCTTCTACATGCTGCTGGTGGCCATGGGCCTCAGCCTCCTGGTATTTGCCTGGGAGCATCTGGTGTACTGGAAACTACGGCACTGTGTGAAGCGATCTGGCGGGATGGACTTCCTCCTGGCTCTCAGCAGGGTGAGATAAGGCAGCAACTGTAGAAGCTTTTAGGATCTCCTGTTCTCTCTATGGAATAGATTGATTGAAGCCATGAAGTCCACTTCATTCAGGAAAATAGAGATGTATACCATGATGAACCGAGGTTAATGAAGAGTTTTCAGATACAATCAAGATATGGATTGCACAAAAAGTAGGGGCCACTCAATACTAGTGGTACTTGTTCCTGGCACTAAGCAGGGCGAGTAGAAGGTAGAGCCAACAAAAGAGAAACATCAATGGTGTTTATCCTTGGCATCGCTCCAAGGGTCCAGGGTAGAGTGATCACTTAGCTGTCGCACAGCTATTTTGTTTGAGAGCCAAGTTCAGCTCAGGGTCCTGGAACTATTTAGTACAAGTCCTGAGAAAGACTTTCAGGGCTTTAGGGAAGAAGGGGGGAGGGTTTAGAGGAAAATACCAAGAAGGTAATGAGGGAGGACACAGGATGAAATGAAATAAGGGATCATGGTAAGATGAGGTAAGAAAGAGATGGAAAGGAGATGAATGCTGTGATTGGGGAGGAGAAGTAGGAAGATATAGGGGAGGGAAACGTTGAGATAAGAGGAGAAGAGAGCTGGCAGAGGAGGCAGCTGTGGGTTTTGGATGGCGGAGGTGGTGGAGTATAGCAGGCAGTGGCGTCTGCAGCAGTATTCCTGTAGTTTTTTTCAGTGATGAACACTGTTTTCTGTGACACATTGTGACACATCTGTAAGTTTTCTCTGCACTGTTTTTTGAGTTAAGTAAGTGTAACATTACAGTGAGCATGTGTATCCTAGATTAATAGACCACCGAATCCAAAATGAAACAGCGCACTGGACAGCGTTTTCTTACTTTCATCCCAGAAATTGCACCCAAAACCAGTTCAGTCGTCCCTCAGATATGACGACATTATTTTGTGGTGTATTTGGCCTTCTGCATGACTCTTCTGAAAACATAAGCTACTGTATGAAAGCTTCAATGATGATTGTGTAAAGCCGTTCTATGAAATAAAGTCCTGCCGGCAGCACTGATAGCAGCAAGAAACGGCAGGAACAGAAAGGAGGAGGGAAGACGGGGGCGTGCTAGACGGGAGAGAAAACAGGCTTCATAGAGCACGGGGGAGATGGTGTGTTAGAACCACTGGCTGTAAGGACACCACCATGATGGAATGACAACAACAGCTTGTGATTTATTATCTCCTCCTGCGTGAAAAAGCAGAGAGAATGGCTAATTCATGCACAGCGGAAGAGTCTTCTTATTGCACTATAAAAAGGAGGGAGAGGGGAATAACATTACAGCTCTAACTTTTGACGTTGTGCTTCCGACATATGAGGAGACTAAATCAAAACTCTAATTTCAACCTGCAAACAAATGTAATGCTTATGCACAAAAAAAAAAATCTGCAGTTCAAACGATGCACTATACGTACCTCAGCTAAGATCGTAAAGCACATTCTAGCATTTCTTATTCTTTTGGAAGTTAATTATATAAACATGAATTTCAGTACAAAAAACCTGGAGGTGGTACAGATTAGTAATGAATACACAGAGAGCAATAAGACAAAGAGGACAAAAGGAAATGAGAGTTTAACTGTTACAGTATGCATCTAGCATAATGTGGAATGAAAATGGAATTTCAAATTAAACGCATGCTTGCAAGTCAGTTAAATGAAATATTCATTACTATGAATATTTCACTATAACAAACACCTTACAATAATGGTAATCCAACACTGCCACTACAGCACTTCTAATCAAACATCAAAATCAAGAACAAAATTCTGCTGTATGGAGTTTGGCTTGAGTCCAACACAGACCACGTCTAACACAATTTTTCAGCGCAAGCTACATTATTACACGAAAACTACGGTGGCCGACCGGGGCCAACGCACTGCAACCTAAGAACACATGCAAATAGACAAAACACAAACAAATTAAGAAAACATCTTCAATGATTTGACAACACAGCATTTAGCAAACACGCTGCAAATACACACAACACAACCAAATACACAAACACGCTGCAAATACACACAACACAACCTAATACACACAACACAACCCAATACACAAACACGCTGCAAATACACACAACACAACCAAATACACAAACACGCTGCAAATACACACAACACAACCAAATACACAAACACGCTGCAAATACACACAACACAACCCAATACACAAACACGCTGCAAATACACACAACACAACCAAATACACAAACACGCTGCAAGTACACACAACACATCCAAATACACAAACGATGCAAAATGAAAAGCTCACAAACCCCGAAAACAAATGCAAAAATACAACAACACTGCGTCCAGTTTACACAACAGAAGGTGAGGTTAGTGGATATTTTGTTTTCCTCATTTTTCAGTAACACATATGGGCTAACTAGTGTTAGCTAGCAAGCTCTTGTAGAAGTCGGTCTCTAACACGGTAGCTTTGGAAACCTGTTGCTCTTTTATAATACTGTAAAAGACTATATAGGGCCAAATGTAGAAATTAATATGGACCACCTTATGTCGCCTCTTTACTACACTTTTCTTCCAGTATTCAAAACAAACCTCTCATCTGCGCTCTCTCTCTTTCTTTCTCTCTCTCTCTCTCTCTCTCGCTCTCTCTCTCTCTCTCTCTCTCTCGCTCTCTCTCTCTCTCTCTCTCTCTCTCTCTCTCTCTCTCTCTCTCTCTCTCTCTCTCTCTCTCTCTCTTCTCTTCTGCAATCTCTGTTATCCAGATATTCTCTGATGGGATTCCCTGCAGGCCCTTGTGTGCAATTTCACCTCTCCATACAGTACATGCAGAGTATGCCAGCATATTTTCGTGCATGAGCAAACTCTACCCTTATCCGTTGCCTTCCTCATTCTATGCAAAGGGCAGACCAGTTAGTTTCTATCTCCCAAGCTATATGCTGCTTTAAAGCCTCTGCAGCTGGCCTCTGTGGCTTGCCTTAACCCAATCAGTGACTCACCCAAGTTTCAATTTCACAGTGTGCTGCGCCCCATGCTCTGGGGACTGTGGTAGCACTTCTGCCGCTGGGACTGCTGATTCATGTGTCCGGAAGGGCCATTATTACAGTCTCTCCATCAGATCTGTGTCCCAGTGGGGAACAGAGATTTACACAAGGCCCCACACATTTTGTCATTAAGATGTGACAGATATCGATGGATATTATGAATCATCTTCACGTATGAAGAATAATAGAGTCTTTGTGATTTACATGGCTCTCCCCAGGACTGCTAATTGAGTCCCGTCTATCTAAAGGGAGGTGTAAATACACAAAGGTAGCGGAGAAAGAGCACACGGGCACAGCAGAGGTAGCGTTGCTCATCTCACATGATTGTATAATTGATTGATTCTGCCTGGGGCTTAAACTTTCAAAGATGTCATGAGGAGCTAGTATTTTACACTGACTCTTTCATTTCATGGTTTATTCATATCAAACATTGTTGGATGTTGCTGCTAAGATGATAAAAAGCTGTCTCACCATGCACGTTTGGAGCAGTTCATTAAAAGTGAGAATGATCTTATTTCATCTCAACTGGCGACAAATAACAGCACCGAGACGTGAAAATGAGATTCTCTGTCCCGATGTGTCCCAGTCAGCCAACTACAGGAGGATAAGAAGATGAATCTTGACATTGAATAAACAGTAGATCCTCTTGCATCCTAAGGTTTGGGATGATGCCCATTTTTAACTTTTTCCTTCATTACAAAAATCACTCTTTCAAGGCATTTTTAACTCTAAAATCGTAATTTCTTAAATGTTTTTACACAGACAAATACAGACACTCAATCTTTTAAAGGTGCCCTAAGCGATGTTGGGTGACGTTACTTCTTGTTGACGTTCAAAGTATTTTCAAACAAGGCTAGCTCGCCCCTCCCTCCTCCTCATCCCGTCTCCTCCCCCTCCCTTCCGTGCTTCAGCGCACTAACCCCCCAGTGTGTTCAGGGGACAGGCAGCTAGTGGATAGTGAGGAGATGCTTTGCTGTATGTGACAAAAAATGCTGTAGCCTAAAAGACGCGTACCTTTAAGATTGAACGTTAGTCTGGGGAGTCTGCTCTGTATTTTCTCTGCACAAGAGGCGTGATCAACGGGCATAGTTTAAATGACTCTGTACGCAACTGGATAGTCCTTCAACCAATCAGACCAATGATCCGGGTGACGTACTTTGCAGAGCGAGGCAGAGCGAAAGTCGGTTGGCATTAAAAACAAAAACAAAAAAGCCGGTCGGTAGTAAGGCAAACACATCCTTCTTTTGTAGGAATTGTTCCAGGCCAAGTTTTTTGTTCCGTTTTCAGAGAAAAAAACAGCAGCGACAGCGGCATCAACGGGTTGCTGCGCTTCGGTGGCCGCCATGTTGAATGTAAACAAAAAGCTGCTTGGTCTCTTCTCTATTGTCACCGTGTTAAACCCGCCAATAGCGCGCCAGGTGGATAAGCCAGTTTGTGATTGGTCCCCGCAGATTTGTAAATGATGTACAGGTTTCCAGCCTGAGCTGCAGGGAGAAATCAAATTTCCGGCAGATCGGGCGGGATTTACCCAGTCTAACAGACACTAATACTACTAGAACTTTTTGAAAAGGTTCACTTGTCACAAGAAAACGAGGCTGTTAGGAAAATGTTTTCTCCTCACAAACACCAGAGAAGAACGGTGCAGCCCACACTAAAGCTTTAGTAACTGGTATGAGGTCTGTTTTTGTTGCCACTAAAATCTCTAACCTTGTGATGGCAGAACATTCTACTTTGGTTAATTTCAAAGAAAATAAACATTTTAAACTTAATTTGTGCACTGAGGAAAGACAGACCGAAAAGACAAGAACCTTGTTGGGTTACGGTTAAGTAAGCAAGCTAGCAGCTGAGAGAAAATGGGATTCTCTTCAAATTAAGCATCTGTCACCTATTGTTTTATTTGCACAATGGCAAAATAGGTCCTGTAGCATTTACTCTCCCCCCATTGTTTTGAATCCTCTCCAGAACCCGTACACTCCTTTGCATACCTCCCTCTACAATTACTTTTCACCGTGCTTTTGGAGAAAAAAAGTCCTATTCCAGCTGAGTGATGTTTTGTTTGCTGAAAGCTCTGTTTGGTTTGATAGTGTGAAAATTGACACTCCAAGAAGCTCAGTAAACACGGTCCAAAGTTTCTCCAAAACTCTCATTAATATTTAATGGTCAGCACTCCCTGCTGTCTGCCTTTATAGGAGATGTGGTGACACAGAGAACCAGAGGTAGAGGGAAACCACCCAGAGCGATTTCCCAGCATGCTGAAAGACTTTATTTATATAAGAGATTATTTTCTTCTTTTCAAACTGGGAAATGTGTTGAGCCGACAAAGTTACACAGGCGGTGGTTGTGCAATGCACTGAATCAAGATAGGAAATAGGGTTGATGGAGGATAAATAACAATACATAAGTTGCAACCCAGACAGATGTAAAGCCTCTGTTTATGCAGCAACCTGTCACAGGTTTATCTGGATCCTCTGTGAGGTATGGTAGCTATTTAACAGACTTTCTTTAGCACAGCATTAATAGGCTCCAAATATTGCAGCTATTCTGTGTTTTACAGCTACAGACTATTGTGTAGGTCTTTACAGTAGTACAATATTATAACCACAAGCTCTTTCCAAACTAGAACAACCAGGAGTGTTTAGACAGTCTTGTAATTTGTGGGGAAAAACTAACAACACAGTTTTTCTGCTAAACTGTGGTCATCATAGTTTAGCGTAAAAACTGATTTTTGTGGGCATCGTAACAACGTTGGGAGCCAAGGGTCATACAATCGGTAGATAAAAATGTTTAAATGCATCTGTTACTTTTAGATCTGGATATTGTCTGACAAAACTGGTAAAGGCTGGAACGATGACACTTTTTGCAGACACTGTTTTCTAAAGATAGCTTTCATATGGTTTGTGTAGGTATCAAATCAAAACTGCTCCATAGGTTTTCTTTGCAAAATTGGGGATGTCTGTCTCTCTCTGTGTGTGTGTGTGTGTGTGTGTGTGTGTGTGTGTGTGTGTGTGTGTGTGTGTGTGTGTGTGTGTGTGTGTGTGTGTGTGTGTGTGTGTGTGTGTGTGTGTGTGTGTCTTTCTCTCTCTTACATACACTCTTTTTTCTTATCATCCTTGGCAGCCTGCTCGTCTAATTACAATCTCTCTTTTATCTCTCCACCCAGGGGATGTACAGTTGCTGCCAATTTGAGGATGAGACGGCACCGGGAGGTAGTAAAAGCTCCTTGCCCCAATACCACACCATGACCACCATGAACACCATGCCTACTGGATCCCAACACCTCGTTACAGCCACAGTAAATAACACGGCTGCCATTGCCATGGTGCAGCAGCAACAGCAGCAAAAGCACCACCAACAACAGCAACAAGGGCCAACCTATACCACCATGTTACCCGGATCGCCACCAACTATAGGACACTCAGCAATGGCTCTAGGACCCTCCAACAGCCCCTTACTGGAAGGCCCCATGCCCTGCTCCACCTTCCTGCCTCGCCATGACCGCAGACTTGCTGTTGTTGATCGCTGGAACAGGCCAAAGCCAGAGAAAGTCATGAGCGGAGGCAGTGGTGGAGGAGTGGGTGTTGGGGGGATAGCAGGAGGGATCACTGAACTTCAGGTCCCACAGTATCAGCTGAACCTTGGACAGCACTGGAGCCTGCAAGTGGCAGGTGGAGCAGGGGGAGTGGGTGACACAAGTCTAGATGAATATAAGCGCTACTATGGTCCTATAGATCCAGAGGGGCTAGGAGCTACCTCTGACCAACAGGCAGGGGGCCCCCAGCAGACTCCCAAAGCTAATCCGCGAGGCCCCAAAGCCTCAGGGATGTCACGGCCACCTCCTAAAGGCCTCCAACAAGGCCCCCAACAAGGCCCAGGGCACTTAATCCCCAAGCCACCTCCACTGATGCCATGTTCACCACGAAGGCCTCCTTTCTGGCGACGGGGAAGCCTCACTCAGGCAAGGAGAAAAAGCTCAGGAGGTCCCCTGTATGAGAATATACTCCCTCTGGGGAGGCGAGGAGGTGGGAGGTATGGAGCAAGCGATGGAGGTGGAAGAAGAGGGCGGCGTCCTCCACCTCCTCCTCTGCCTGTTCCCCTTTCCTCCCCAACACACACTCCTACCACACCCTCCTCCCCATGCCGTTTCTACTCCTCCTGCTCCAGTGGCTCATCTTCTTCCTCTTCCTCTACATCAACCTCATCTTCTTCTTCGTCCTCTGTCTCACTGTCTCGGTCAAATTCCCCATCTTCTTGCTCCAGTGACAGCTCCTACAACTCCTCGTTGAGTTTCCGGTATCGAGCAGGTGACCGGGACTTTGCGGTTGATGACGATTATGACTCAGATTTGCTTACAGAGGAGTCTAGCCTCCTCTTAGGGTCACGGAAGAAGATTCGTTCACGTCGCATGTCATCGCGCTCGCTGCCGTGCAGCCCGCCACCTCCACCAATCCCGCCCAGGAAGCCCCGCCCTCAAAAAGATTATGGCAGAGAGAGAACCGGCAGCCAGCTGGCCCAGTTACAGGAGTGGTGGGCATCATGGGGAGAGAGAGAGCGAGTGAAGGGAGGAACAACGAGCCGGGGAGATGGAACAGTTAGTAGACAGGATAAGAGACACCACAAAGAGAGGGAACGTGAGAGGAAGAGGAGGAAGAAGGGCCGAAAGAAGAAGAAGAGGGAGGAGAGGGAGAGAGAAAGGGAGCGAAAGCGGCGCAAAGCAAAGAAGAGGAAGAAAGACGATAAGGTGAAGAAGAGAGAGCGGAAGAGGTCAGTGCAGGAGGGAGGAGATGCTGAAAAAAGGGAGGAACTCAAATCAGGGACCGCAGATTACCCTTCATACCCACCCCTGAGGCGAGAGTCTTTTCGGAAAAAGAGTGAAAGCTCAATTCGAAGCTATGGATGGAACATCTCAGGTGAAGAGGAGAGGAAGGAAAGAGAAGAGAAAGAGAGGGATGATGGGCAAGAGAGCAGAGGGAAAGAAAGACAAACCAGACGAAGGAACAGCAAGCACTATCATAGCTCGAGCACTAAGCCTTCGACGTCTGTCAAGTTCTGGGGAGGGGTCAACCCGTCCTCCGTCACCATTCCATCTGCCTTTCTGCCCTTGTTGCCTGTCTCCTCTAAAAGGAGGAAGAGTAAAAGTTCAGACAGGGATGCTGTAGGAATGGAAGGAGAGAGGAGGCCATTGCTAGGACGCGACGGAAGAGGTGAGATTCACTCCAAGGAGGGGTTGTCTATCCACGAGTGGGGGTCTGAAGTAGAAGGTGAGGGAGAAGACTCTGAGCTGGAGAGGAGGAAAGCAGATCGTGGAAAGAGGCGTGGAGGAGGAAGGACAATGTCGGATGAGGAGCGGGACCGTGATAAGGTAGTCGGGATATATTCTGATGATGATGGTTCTTCGGGAGAGTTTGGAAAGTTTGAGAGGTACTGGGAAGATCATGAAGGCAGGGCAGTGGGAGGGATTGGTGGGGGTGGTTGGTTTTTCAGCACCTACCCCTCCAGGGAGAAAGCCGGCAGCATCAACAGTAGAGATGATCTGTTCCTGGAGCGAGGAGAGAGGTGGGGGACAGCTGAAAGTGGATGGGGGTCTGGTGGAGGTCGTGTTGGTGGCGGTGGAGGAGAGAGAGGGTGGGGATCGGGATCACAATGGCCCCCGCCTACTCTCACACCACCACCTCCTCGACGATACTGGTCTGTCGACAAACTCCACATGCAGGATGAGAAGAAGAGCAAACGCAAGTCAAAGGAAAAGGGAAGAGGGCACGCTGCTTGTTCCTCCTGTCATTCCCCACGGCACCATCCGCACTCCCGTTCCTCCAAATGGGCCCGCGTAACCTCACGAAGCCAGGAAGAGCTTTACCAGCAAAGCCAGAGTTTTGGTGGGGCCCTGAAGCCCAAACAGGAATCCTCATCCTCCTCCAAACCTGATCGCTCACAGAATCCATCCAAATCCGGCAGCCAGTCAAACCTCAGTATCCAGCAGCGGACACAGAGAACAGATAGGGATCGAGATCGAGGACGACAATCGTCCCCACCTCCGAGCCTCTTACCAAACTTGCCGCCCCCGCTTCCTGCCCTCCCAGCTCCTCCGTCCTCATCTCACCCCATCCACGTTCCTCCCCCTACCTCTTCCTCTTCCGTATCCTCTCCCTCTGTGGTCTCCTCCACCCCAGGGGCACCCCAGCCCTCCTCCATGGCTTCGGCAAGTGCCAAACTACAGTACCAGAGGTTGCGCTCTGTACCCCAGCCCCAGAGGTTCCCTCAGTCTCCTCATTTACCCCTCAAAGCCAAGAGCC
This sequence comes from Gymnocephalus cernua, assembly GCA_023631565.1. Lineage (NCBI taxonomy): Eukaryota > Metazoa > Chordata > Actinopteri > Perciformes > Percidae > Gymnocephalus > Gymnocephalus cernua. Next base: position 5,626,820 of record CM042438.1, on the reverse strand, counting down.
TTTGCTCACGAAGGGGCTCAGCCCATTTCTCCAGTGTGGAGAGCGAAGTCTGAAGTTCAACAAAGTATCAAAAGTCATAAGAGAGCCCTGTGAGGCTGAGGCTAAGCAGGTGATCAGAATCTGCCCGGCAGCAAACATGGGTGCGCAGCCAGGTCAGTAGAGTGTACGCACTGAGCCCTTTCCTAAAATTGTGCACAAAGACAGAAAGAAAGAAACAAACAAACCAGAGAGCCAAACAAACCCAATGGGGTAGGTCAAAGGAAAACGGGATCAGTCTTGTGCTAACTTGTTTCCTTTCATCCCTCTCAGTATGTGAAATACTACAACCACAGCACCATCTTGCATTCTGAACTGGGTTATTAACAAATACACTAAAAGCAAATCAGACATTAAAAGTGGTACAACTGAAGGAGACTCCTTTGCTATAGACAGTAAGAGATGTTGAAGTAGAGCAGTAGTTTGTATTCAGAGGATTCGTAATGCTTACTGAGGGCTCAGGAACTTTGTAGTACTATATGCCTGCTGCTCTCAGAAGCCTTTAACACAGAACAGTGTTCTTATATTTTTCCCTTAAACAAATCGCTTACCCCTATTTTCCTTTTTCCTTAACAAACTGTTTACACCCCCGCAGAACTGTGACACCATCCCGAGGCACTTTTGTTGCGTATGATCATTACCCTCTTGTTTAGAGGGAGAGGAGGGTGATAACTAGGGGTGAGCAAAAACAATCTATTCAAAATCGATTCATGGGATTCTAAAAATTGATTCATATTTTTTTTGTATGTCTACTGCAATCACATGATAGATAGATAGATAGATAGATAGATAGATAGATAGATAGATAGATAGATAGATACTTTATTGATCCCCAAGGGGAAATTCAAGGTCCCAGTAGCTTACAGACATCACACACAACATACACATACATCATAACAGGATGTTAAAATAACAAATAACAAACAAATCCACATGAATAATATGGACAATAAAAGATACTAAATATAAAGTCCACATGAATGTATTACTAAGGGATGTAACTACATACATGTAACTACACGGAAAAAGTAACTACATTTACATACTGTGAATCGTTTTTGAATCGAAAATCGATATTGAATCGAATCGTGAGCCTAAAAATTGAATCGTGACATTTTCTGAATCGTGCACCCCTAGTGATAACCACCTTGTCTTCTCTGTTATCTGTTTTTCCCCTTTCTATTTTTGTCTTTACCTCTTTTCTCACCTTATTCATGTATTTGTCTCCTCATCTCTCTTGTCATCTCCTCTCCCCTCTTGGCTCCTCTCCTTGATGTGATTATTCTGTGTGTCTGTGCTTTTCTGTGTTTGTATTCTTGACAACAGGGTAAGTCAACTGTGACTGATATTCTACTGGTTTAATGAAAAGCTGAGTGCCAAACTTAAGTAGAACTCAACATCAATCTGTACGATGTTAGCTGCTATGTTTCCTTTTATCTTGCAGAGTATTCCATCATCTCCCAAGTATGTGCACATGCAAATACCCACTCACACACATACAAGTGCACACAAACACTTGTGCAAGGATGTGCGTCTAAACAAGTAAATTGATCTGTTCTCTTTGTTGAGCAATACATTATTCACCCTCTGTTCATGTTACAATTTTATACTTTGAAACTTTTACTTGACTTCTGTGTTGTAGTTGTTGTTATTGATTGTGTTCTATATATCCAGACATGTATTAAGTCTAATACAATGTAAGCACTGTGCCATACTACTCAAGCTGCACATCAAACGTTCTCTCAACTACCTAACTACGACAATGGATAAACAGGCAGGGGTCTTTTTCCTCCCTGTATTTGACTGAATGTAATGTCAGCCGCCATACGGTGTGCTGCAACAACAATTAAGACACTTGGAGATGTGAAGAGAGTTGACTTCAGTTCATTGTTGACGTAGCCTGACATAAGCAACGGTATGCAAAACTTGCAGGGTAAGCTGCAGCTCATGTAAGTAATAATCTTGAATATTTTATTAAAATAAATGTTGCCAAATCGCCGAATGAGGTAACACAAGCCGTCACATTTGAAGTATTACAAACTGGGTGTCTGTGGTGACATTCCCAGGAAAAATCCCAAGCCGCGCACAGTTAGTGACATGTTTTCTGTCACCCAGCAGTGGTTGGGTCCGCCAGAGAGGGTAGGCAGAGCTAACGCAACAGAATCGCTCTGACGTCACACAGGCAACACCGTTTTGGATCTCTGGTAAGTGAGATCCAGAAACACGCCTGCAATTATCGCTTATCGCCATAGGTGCCGCCAAAGAGAATGAAACAGAGATTTTCGAGATTTCTTTCCCCTGCAGGTGGTCAAATGGTGCAAAGACTAGGTAGAATACAGCAGAACTAAAAAGTAATTAACCCAGGTCTGCTTGCCATCAAGCAGGAGATATGTGGAGCGGGTTGACAAGTCAAGTTGAAAGATTATTGCAGGAAAATACATACTTAGCATTTGCTTACTATAGCCTTTGGGGACGATCGCACCGAGAAGCGTTGCTGTTTCTAGCGTTTTTTAGACATGCATAAATAATCATTGTTTTAGCAAATACCGCAAGTCGCACCACCCGCTTCCTGTTTGTTAGCATGAACACAACAGTGTTTATAAATCACAGTAAAAAGACGTTGAAGTTGGAGTTGGACTACATTAACTTTACACTTTACTGTTTTTTACTGACTAGCTGGCCGTAAATGACAACTGTTAACACTTTAATTAGCCCGTATATTGCTTATGCTAATTTCCAGCTATCATATTAGCCTGCAAACAGCTAATTTTGCTGCTCTCTCTGTTTGAATCCATTGTTTAATTTCTGTTAATCACAGTTGATCGCCCGGTTGCCATAGTGGCAGCTTTTCGGTGTGATCGGCCCTTATGCTAATAGTTTCTGCCTAATGTTTTGTGTAAAGTATAAGTAGGAAGGTATATTTTTTTATCAACATGTCTGACGTTAGCCTCATGCTATGAAGACGGTGTGTTCGGACAGGGAGGAATTCGATCAGTGAGCAATTAGATCTAATGCGAGTGCCGTTTTGATGTCAAAGAGACTGTGCCTATGTTAGATGCTAAGCTAGCGGATGAGACTGTTTTGAAGAAGTGCTAGATCTGAGTAACTGTGTATGAAAGACACAGTAGCACCTCCTGTGCGATTATTATACATTTTTTAAGTGTTTCTCACCTTGTAAATGTATAATCAAGAGCTACAGCTGTTTAATCCATGACCGAGCTGACACCAGCAGTTACACTCCGATGCCAAGCACTTAGCTAGAGTAGCTACGTACATCCATCAACATTAGAGTCTAGCATCAGGACACTGGACATGGAGTTTTTAGTGAAGAGGCAGGAACCGCTGGCACAAACAGCGTTTGTGTTTTTTCAGTCGGTCATAACGCCTGAGCCATCTTCCCCATAACAGTCTGGTCAGCTCTTGTTTGCCTGGAACTGCATCTGAGCCATAATTTACTTCAGCTGAAGAAAACAAAAAGAGAACTTACGTTTTTAACATAAAGTTGTTGTGTAGAGTTTGTCTGCCTTTCTTTAGGAAAATAAATCTATATATATATTTATCATATATATATATTTGTGGCAGTGGGTAGTGTTAGAGAAAATTGTTGTTTAGCATCTTGATATTTAGGGATATTGTTTTTCATTCCAAGTCCATTTCAATAATAATATAAATGTTGTGTTAAAAACACGTACTTCCTCATATTCATTGGCAACAGGGACATTCTTGATTACTTTCTTCAACAAGGATTGACTGTATTAAGCCAAGTTGGAGGCACTTCAGTGATTTGCTTGTTAAAATCAGCAATCAACATCTTTCACAAATTTCAATGAATGAATGAAGGTTGAGTAAGTGTGACATGTTTCTGTGCATTCACACCGCAAGCAACTCAAGTCTGTTGCCCCAAGTACAAACAATCTCTGTCTAACTTTTGCCTCTGAAAAGTTGGCTTCAGCCCAACCATCAGGCAGATTCGTCTGGCTGTGTCTGTTGCTGTATAGCGTCAGCGAGCTAGCATGAACGGCACAGCAGCTGCTAGCGGTGTGAACACAAAGCTTGGGCGTTTCTCCGGAGAAACGAGCCACCTATCTTTCCTTCTCTCCCCTCGCCTCTTTTTTCTCATGTCGAACCATTGTGTTGCTGCGTGTCTGCAATTGTAAAGCTGGTCTGTTTTTAAAAAAAGAAAAGAGTATCTGTGGATATATTTATTTCATCTAAAAAAAAATATATATCTAAATATATATATGATAGTATATTTCAAGGCGCTAAGATCTATGTTATATAAGTTTGTCTACTAAATTTTTGGTATTATCTCAATGAATATGTCTTTTTTTGTCTGTCTGTCTCTCCTTGTCTCGAACCTCCTGCCCAGCTCCCTACCCTCCAGCGAAAACAGAGACCAGTATGTAACTGTGTTTTTGCTCACTTAAGACCAACCATTCGCCTCCATTAGCTATCTACTTGTAGCTGACGCTAAGATTTCAACATGAGTGACAACGCGGAGGGGTGCGCGAGGGTCTCACGACCGTGTCACTGTAGCAGTGGTGGCGTGTTTGTGTCTACCCAGAGGGGCCTTTTATTTTTTGGTTTGGGCTACAGATTCACAACTAATTAAACCTTTTATGGATACAGCAGCTTTTACCACAACTCACTTATATAGGGGGTCACATTCTCGACCCTGTTTTGGGGTTCACATCGGACCTTGGAGTTTTTACCGCAGTGTAGAGTACGGTGACCTCTTTGAAACACAATGTAGCGAGCAGCACAGGCTTTTTTTTTGCATCTCTTAGTAGCTGTATTACTATACAAAAACATGCACAGCTACCCCTGCCAACCAACCTATAAGGTATATATAAGGACTTTGATAAACGTACATAGTGTGTTGTATCTGCCAAGCTGCTGTGCTGTAAAAAAAACAAAAAACAAAGGAGATACAAAAAAGAATTATACACAACAGACACACTGTTTCTTTCTTAATTTTACAAAACTGGTAAAGCTAATATGACACATGTCAGGGGCAGAGCTAAATCTGCTCGCTAGTGTGGTTTCCACTAAGGCCAAAAATGGCCCAACCAGGGCTTTTATTCCTGAATGGACAACAATGATCCTGCACACGTCATTGGCTAGAACTTGGAAACACTGCCTGAGATAAGAGATCACCCTCCTGGCCATACTGCACTTTTATGTGCTTATGATCAGTCAGTATGGTCGAAGGTAAATCAATCTAATTTTAGTAATATATGAAGCATTTACCGGCCCTCAGCCCTGGTAAGCCCAGTTTTAGCCTGCAGTGGAACCACGTCTACAGTTTCTGCCTGTACACCTCTGAACAATGTCTCAAGGCTTTGTATTAATACTGCTGTATTGACTGTACGGAATCATGGCTAGTTGTGCTCCACTTTATTGTCAACACCTCACCCACACAGACCCACACACATGCACACACTGTCAGATTTACACACACACACACACACACACACACACACACACACACACACACACACACACACACACAGACAGAGGTAACAAGGGTGGTAAGACATTCTGCCACCAGTGGGGACAATGACAATACTGTGCTGCACTGCAAGCAGGACAGAAGTAAAAAGATGATTTTAATAAAGAACTGAAACAAATAGCTGAGTTTTATTTTTATTTTGGGTGAGTGGGTTGATACATATTAACTTAACTGTTTGATTGTTACTTTCATATTTGAAGAATATCGCTCACTTTCTTAACCAGTGTCATTTTTAAAGAAATAGACTTGTTGATATCTGAATTAGGCAACTTGGCCCAGTGGAAGCAGGAGGTAACCAGTTCAGAGTTTGATCACTTGAAGGACCAAGGCAGCATGACGCCAGGATAGCAGGGGACACTGATCACAATAATCATGGATGCAGCTCTCTCTAGATTAAGTACACCCAGTACATGTAGATGTATGATGCAAAGTGGAAAATAAATTAGACTATTTTGTGAAATGAAGGGGTACTCATGTCCTATGCAGATTAGATTAAAAAGGGTGAAACACCAAGATGTAAAGAAAAATAACGTGCCTAATCATACAAGATGGCAGTGCATTGATAGAATAAATTCAAGCAAACTTGGAACTATCAACACTGAATGTTGCTCACAGAAATGTATGTGAAGAACATGTCTTTTATCTTTTGCTTTGATGATTAATCCGGGAGAGTTTATTGCCGATTAAAGCCTTAGAAGTGCTCTGACTGTGAGTCACTTTATCTTGTCTATGAGAATAATGAACTGGACTTTTACCAGGGTACCCAAAATAACTTTAAACTTTGTAACTCTACGCATGGGGCCAAAAATAAAAGCCAAGAAGTGAATGATTCTGTTACATCAAACCTTCGTGTGCATCAACTGCCTGTCATTCCCCTTTTTGTCACTTTTTTTTTTTTTACCACGTAGGGAATCAATGACTTCATTGAAGACATTTTTCTCTAAAAGGCCCAGTCTTCGTTAGAAGATAAGTGTATTTTGCAATAGAGTAAATTAAACTGTCTTATTGTCTTTAAAATCCAAGATAAAAAAAATGAAGAGAAAAAAGAGAGGGAAGATAGGGCTGTTAAATAAGACAGAATAAACAGTGTTGGACAAAAGGCATGAAAGATGAAGTAAAGAGAGCAAGTGACGGTTAGTTGGTGGCGAGAAGTGGGGAGGAGACAGTTACTGATAGAATGAGGACTAAAAAAAGAAAAAGAGAGACAGCACTTGTGCTGTCTGCAGGGCAAGAAAGAGCCAGTTGTCATTTCTACCAACAACAGGCCACCGCTGAGCGCTGCCTGTTTTAGGAACACTGCAGATATGGATAAATCTCACACACACACACACATTTTTTTCTCCCTCACTTGCTCTCCTTCACTCAAACAGAATAACACACTTTCTCTCTCTTACACAGCAGGAATTACCTTCTAATACTGCCTGTCGTTTCACAGTCCAGTTCAATCAGGAGAGACTTTGTTTGCAGATATGCAAAAGAACAATATTTATTATACAACTGCATGACAAAAATGTATGAGTCTTTTGGAGATTAGACTCCATCAAGTTAATATTTTTAAAGGGGTAGAGAATAGGAAACATATCCCCCGATGGAGTCTAGACACTGGTGGCGGCGGAGAAGAGACCAGGGACCAGACCGACGAGGCGACGGAATGGCCATCCGGGAGAATCATGAAGACTGGAGGCGGCGGGGGAGGTGGAGGGTTGAGCGCTTTGCCTGAAACGAAAACTGAACAGCAAAGGAGAACATATTTAAGCAGAGGTGTAGTGCTGTGATTGGTCCTTGAATTCCGTGGTCATGACTGATTGGTTTAAGTGAAAGTATCGCTTCTAAACAGCTGATTTGATTTACGGAGAAAGAGTACTGATTAGGTTAATGACGTCTTCCTGAAAGAATTTGTGCTGAACTTCATAATTAGACAGCAGATTCAGGAGTTCAAATGTATTGACTCTAAATGAGCTTTAATGCACATGCTATAAAAGCAGACTTTATTTCTGCTGTCGTGTGTGTTCTTTGATTAATCTCCCCTCTTATAATGTCTGTCCCGGGGGTGTATACCTGCGCACATGTGTGTCTACATAATGCCTGCAACACTCAGTACATACTTGTGTGAAGGCTAGTAAAATGTCAGGGTTATCACATTTACGAGATGGCTCGATGGCCGGTGTTAAACTGCTTAATGGAACATGGTGTGACAGTTCTTTATACTGCACATACAGTAAATGACACAATGTAATAATGCATTCACCGCTGACCTTAGCGGATGTTTGGTGACTACACACCCGTAACAAAAGAATGACACAGAAATGTAACCCTATTTTCATCTGTTAAAGCAGGTAATATCTCATTTTCTTATAGGAGACCATACAGTGGCTACGAAAAGTACTCGCCCCTTAGATGTTTATACGACATCATTGGCTTTTTTTGTTCGTTATCAACAGCAAAATACCCATTCACGTGTGAAAGTAAAAACAAGTCTCTACAAAGTCGTTTAGGTCATTGCAAAAATATAATACAAAATACACGTGACCCATCACTGGTGCAGCGAGTTGGTTTTAAAAGTCACGTAGTCAAGAGGTTTTAACTGATGAGTAGAAAGCACCTGTATCTGGAGTTTTGTGTCGAAACCATACAGCTACATTTACATCGCTACGTTTTGGTTTTGAAGCAGAGTTTTAAGCCAAAAGCGATCTCCGTGCACACAAGTGATTTTAGCTCCAGTAGAAGAACTAATCTCTGTTTAGACTAACACGCCAGAACTGCATATCTCATCAACGTTCTCTTATACTGGGCATGTGCGTGCCGAGGTAAACGGGAAGCAGGATATATACTCTGTCCGTTGCTCGTAGTTGCCGTGGTAACGTTAGTAGCTTAGTCTCAGAACGAGACGTCATGACCAATATGACCCAATCAGGCGGCGAAACTTTGGCGTCAGTGTCAGTGTTGTCAAAGGTCTCCGTTTGCGGTCGTTGAGACTGCAACCCATCCCCCGGAGATTCCAAACCAACGTGGAGTCAGAGGTGTTTTCAAATGTCTCCGGTTTAGGGGCTCTGAAACGCCAGAGCAGTGTGAATGCGAGGTGTAAACCGTCATGTCTCGTCCCTGTGTCAGGTTTCTGTTTTTAGTTTGTTTCATGTTTTCTGTTAGTTTTCCATTTCCTGTTTTATTTTTGTAGTCTGTTGTACCATGTGTTGTTTTACTTCCTGTCTTCTACTTTCCCGCCTGTATGGTTACCTGTCCCCGCCCTTATGTGTTGAACCTGTGTCTCATTGTCTCCCTTGTCTTGTATATTTAAGTTCAGTCTTCCCCCTGCTTCCATGTGTTCAGCCTTCAAGTGGTTTTCCCTGTGTCCTATATTCCTGAGTTCCTGTTTTCCCTTGGATTTTTTTTCCCCTTACATTCCGTTTACTGGACACTGTTGCTTGTTTTATTAGCTTGCTAATAAAAAACATTTTATTTTACGTACCTGAGTCGTGCATTTGTGGGTCCATTTTCTGTGTGTGTCAATGGAATTACATTGCTAGGCAACAGCCTGGCCCCTTGTGAACTTCCTGTCAGTTGATGCCATTCACATACACTGCAACAGGAAATCAACTCGGGTCCATTTAGAATGTTTATGTTTACATCTGTGAAAAGGTCTATAAACGTAACAAAAGATATTCCTTTTTAAACCAAAACGTAGCAATGTAAATGTAGCCTAGGTCACGATAACAAAAGAACACTCCTTAAATTCCTTGGGCACATGTACTTGGCCAATAAAGCTGATTCAATGTTGTAAAGAAATATAACATTAAAACTCCCAAGGGGGTAGAATACAGAATCAGATGGGGCTTCACTACATTTATAGGAATTATAAATACAAACATCAAACAAATCATATACATTCAACATAAAACAAAACATAATTTAAAAGACACAAGATGCTGGAAATGCAAAGTTGCTTTGCATCTGAACACCCATTTCTATATAAAGTATTGCCTCACACACATACACAACATACTGTATAGTGCTCAAAGTGTGTCAGTATTTTACGAGTTGGGAGTGAGAACAGGATGCAGACACACACACACACACACACACACACGATTTGCCTGTGTCGACCTTGCTTACAGGCAGTTTGCACCACATGAACTCAAAAGAGGACATTTGTACCATCAGCCATCAGTGCCATGAGTTATCACAGAGGAAGTTAAAGTGAAGAATGATCATATAGACACCGCTATAGAGGAAGCACTCAGGTGCATGGCTTCTGTGGCTTCACACACAGACACACACCTTGACACATACCTTGATGTATGAAACGCCTCTCAAGGCATCATACATTAGCAGGCGTGTATGTGTCTGATTTACAGGCGAAATCTGTGGGGTGGTGTTGATTTACGGCTGTGTTGGGTGAGTTCACATTCAGGTCTCTGCGGACACATGCATGTACACACACACACACACACACACACACACACACACACACACACACACACACACACACACACACACACACACACACACACACACACACACACACAGACACACACACACACCTGACCTGACCTGACCTGAACCTGTAATATATGCCCTTTCATATAATTAGTGTTAGGGTTATATCATTGAGATGGATGATATTTCCGGTTACGTTTGTAAAGGTTTATTAAAGGCTTTTTAATGAATGAACTTTGGCAGGAAATAAAGATAAATACACTTGTGTTGTGCCATTTGTTTTTTGCAGTCTATGTGTCAGCTGTCTCAATGTTACACAAATCTAGATATGGAGCAGCATGTAAAAAATATATAAAAATAAATAAAAACAGCATTTCCCATAATACCTATTGTTACAATTATTAAATGTTTTGATCCTGCTGCTTTTCTAGACTTTCCAAATGTTATTGAACCAAATGGATCAAATTCAGATAGTGAAATGAGTCATTTTGCGGGGCTTGTGACGCTAAAAACAATGACTTTCCACCTGTTTCTTTCTATCCACACACCTGCTCTGAATCAGCATCGTTAGTCCTTCCCTGCTCAGCCAATCATCTCCCTGCCTGTTCTGCTGCCTAATCACCTCATTCACTCAAAGAAATTGGAAGGTGACAAACACCTGGACAAAAAAGAACCACGTCATGGATATGGAATATGGAGCAGCATGTGTTCCTCAAAATAAAAACAGCATATCCCATAACCTCACAATGATGAAGCTAGGTCATGGATGTATTATAAGAACTGGATACAGGATTTGAGGTGAAGCCCCGTTTCTTTTTCTAAGAGAGTTGCTCAGTGGCACATGAAGCCATCATAGAGCCAAAACTGCGTATAAAATGACCCGAATGATCAGCACTTCTTCCGCACTGTACAGCCCATAGAGCAGGCGCACTAAAAACATCCGCTGGCCGAGCCGGCTACCTCTGGTTTCTCTGCTAACTTGAATCGGAATTATTAAATTGTTTAAATTGTGCGACTCTTCTGGACTTTCCAAATGTTATCGGACCGAATGGATTCAATTCTGATAGTGAAACGAGTCATTTTGTGGGGGTTGTGCAGCTCAAAACAATCATCCACTGATTTACAGACGTGTCTTTCACCATGTTAGTCTATGATGAAAAGGGTGTTTGGGCCGTGACAGGCCGGGAGTTGTAATTCTAGTGTTTGGCCACTATGTTCAATTCGTCTTTGTGCCACACTTCCTGGGGGCCTGAGCTGCATGCAACTTCTCCTCCTCCCTGAAAAAAAAAAAAGAAATGATACAAACAATAAATTGAGAAATATTTCACGCTAAATAATCCTAAATCCATACTTTGACCAGGTGAGCTAATATGATTCTACATATATAATTTGTTCAGCCATCCAAATAGGTGTAGGGTGGGGCTCACTGATGGCTGTGTCCCCAAATTGGACAAATAATCGACCAATCGGAGCTTTGTACAGTATGCGGGATTCAGGGCCCGTTCCAGGCAACCCGTAAACCGTGTTTTCACAACCTTTTACCCATGAAAGTGCCCTGGAACGGCAGTCAAACCCGTAACTTACTACCCGTGAACCCGTACCAGATCATTGTACTCCCGGTTACAGTTTTGATGTCACACACATAAATAACAATGGTGACCCTGTTTATGCTGTACGGATGCCAGTGATTAACGGTGAGAAATAGAAATAAATATGCAACGTAAGTAATTCCGCACATTGTAATCAAAACAATACACATACGATTGTGTACTACTACAGGCTATGTTTATTAAATGAAGCCCAAAATGTGTTGCACATTTCGAACAAATCGCTAGTATCAGCTAATGCTAGCTAACGTCAACGGTAGGTAGCTGCTAGCTAATGCTAGCAAGAAGGGTTTGTGGTGACTTTGCCTGGAACGCTACCAAGTCGTAACTCGTGACTTGAGGTCGTAACTTACGGGCTAAAAAGTGTGTCTGGAACGCAGCATAAGAATGGGGAAACCATATTTCTGCATAGCTGGCTAACTACCCAGCTAAATCTGAAGAAACCTGCAACAGAAACAGAGTGGGAAACAGCTTCCAAAGTGTGAGGAAAACAAGCGCGAACACATACAAGTATTAAAGAAACAGCCCCAACGGCGTACAGAGCGACCCACGTGCACGTTCGCCTAGATGCAGTCCAGGGGAAGCATAATTCCAGACAGAACGCTAAACAAATATCAGAGGTGTTGCGACTGCATGGAAAGATGTAGGCTACAGATTGTTGAGGCATTGAGGCGTTAACACTCATGGGAGAACTTCACACCCTCAGACTTTTTGTGCTCATTGATTAAGAGGAGCCACTGATAAAATAGTTGGCAGGTTATAATGTTGTGTACCAGGTGTATTCTTAGACGGCTTGATGATTTTTTGGTTTATTATTAAAAGGATTGTGTTTTCTGTTTGCTGTGTTTTTCCTCCAGTTCCTTTTCATCTACACATCAGCTCTGAATCAGCATCGTTAATCCTTCCCTGCTCAGCCAATCAGCTCCCTGCCTTGTCTGCTGCCTAATTACCTCATTCCCCTCACCTGAGCTTCTCCGCCCTTCTCCCCAACCTGCACGTCGTCCCCTCGTCAGATTAGTTTGTATTTAAGTCCTTAGTCTTAGGAGGATTCTTGATTTGGGTCTGGTGTTATCAGTTTTGCCTGCATGGCCTGCACAAAGTTATTTCTTTAACTTACCAGCTTTCATTTGCACAGTGCCAGTCTATAAATCGTCCAGATTTCAGTCATAAAACACACATATTCAGGGTTAATTTGTGAAAAAAGCAGAGGGGAACAAAACATGCAAGAATTAAACCTCCCTTTTAATACCGTGGATATATAGTGCCACTCGGCCAGCCATGCCGAACCGCTTATTTATGAAGTTCAATATCCAATGGAAAGCAAAATACTTTCACCCAGGAAACGCTCAAGCGTTCCTCGGGAGTGTTTTAACCACAATCTTTTTCCTAAACTTAACTAGTTGTTTTGTGAAATATTGGGAAACCGCAAAATCTAAGTCAATGAAAGATTTATTCTGCCTCAGCGTCATCATCGTCCGTGTGCAGACGCTGGCCAAAGGATCACCTTATTGGAAACGTGTACAATTTACTACAGAAGAAGATTAGGGCCACGTGTGGAAAATGTATTTGAGTTCTGACTTTTTTTTTTTCAGAATTCTGACTTTTTTAAAAAAAAGTTTTTAAGTTTTTATTTTCTTTATTTTTAAAAACTCAGAATTCTGACTTTTTTTCTCAGAATTCTTACTCTAAACTATTTTTCTCACATGTGGCCCTAATCCTCTTCCATATGCAACACAAGTGCATCGCAGTGTGAAATGTGTTTTAGCGAGTGAGAATGAGTTTTGCTAGTAGAGTGGTTGATTCGATAAATGGGTTTAGGCCACTGAGCATTTGGTTCAGAGAATGGGGTTTAGTGTTTTAGCAGTTCATAAAAACTCTAAGTGTGCTCTTTAATCATATTAACACCATAACTATTGTGGTAATGTTTAAACGCCACATGTAGCACCTTTAACCGTCATCTGTCTCCTGCCTTTATCTGTGTCTCCCTAATAAACTGCTATCTTCTATTAATAGGTGCAATCACAATAACAGCACGCACTTTGATTATCTGTTTGATGGAAACCTCATATTTTACATTATAGGCTACTGACACTATGTTGCCACCTGTTTGAAAATGTCATCTCATTAAATGTTTACATATGCATTCATAATCAATATTTTGTTTTTTGTTTTCTTTGCACATCCTCCCAGACACTCGTGATGATCATCTGGATATCTGCACACAGCCGATTCTTCTACTTCTGCTTTATACTCTTAAATCAATCCGTCTCCTCCGCTACATCTGCATCTCCCGTAACGTCCCCAAAGGGCTTAATAAACTGCTATCTTCTCTTAATAAGTTCAATCACAATAACAGCACGCACTTTGATTATCTGTTTGATGGAAACATTACATTATGCTTCCACTGTGTTGCCAGCTGTCTCATGAAATGTCATATGTATTCATAATATATGTTTTTTGTTTCTTTGCACATCCTCACAGACACTGGGGGGGGGGGGATGCATATCTAAATGTCTGCACACAGTCGAGTCTTCTACTTCTAATATATACTGTTTAAGCAATGCTTCACAAATGTAAGCACGTATAGACTTTCCATTTTACTGTGCTGCATCGACGGATCTATTTTCACAGATAAATACAGATTGACGTGATCATAAATATATTGAAAATTGTAATGCATATACCAAAGTTTCCACAAAGAATAATTCAGTAGAATGTGGGAGGAAATGTGTATGAAATGATGCACAAGATATTTGGAATAGGTCTATGCGAAAGGAGTCCTTAATATTTCACTCCGTGTACCTGTAGCTTCATTGAAGAGCTGGAACAAGCTGATAGCCAATACATACTCGCTGGCGACTTGATTAGATACACCTGTGCAATCTAATGCAATCCGACACAACAGCTCTGCCATGCATTCAATTTCCATTTGACAAATCTCCTTTATGTTTTTTTTTTATTGAGGTCACAGTGGGGTGATTGTACTAGAGTGTTGGAAAGTGCTTCTAATATGTTGCCTTCTAGGTTAGACAAAATATTACCAACCCCTTTTCGAGGAGCATCTGTTAGTTTTTTTTATTTGGTTTTCTGGCCAGCAACTTGTCTTTTGGTTCCCTTTAACCACTCTTATTAGCTGTTTTATTAAGTGAAAAGGCTCTAAAAACCCACCGTGCACTACCTGCCAGCACAAAACAGCAACTTTAGTGATGAGCTGGTGAAGATAGTGGAGCATGAGCAGCTAAAGAGACAGATATTTCCCTCAGGAGTTGGTGGAGACCAAAAACAGAGCTAAAAGAAAGTGAATATTGGACTTATATATATATATATTGGATGTTGCTCCACATCTGCTGGATGTGTCAATATGCAACATCTTTTTGTAAACAACTTAAAAAGGTGGAAATATATGAGTGATGTGTACACTGCGAGAAAATGCTAATGAACTTTTGAATATGAGACAGAGAAACAAAACGTGGTTAAAGCACAAATGTCAAATTTTTCTTTGTATTATGTTTTTTTTATTCACGTAAAGCAACTCAAATACCAATTACATTCACATTACATTATTTTTGTTTTATAAGAAAAGGAAATAATGAGCTCCAACTATGCTGTTTGCCTTTTAGCCTCTCACACACATCCTGGCATTTGAAACTATGTTTATTCATCGAACATGCTCATACTCATGTTGCTGCTTATACACACACACACACACACACACACACGCACACGCACACACCAGCTGATTTCACTGATTAGGTCGTCCTGTGTGCGTGTGTGTAAATGCAAGAGTGCACGTGTGGACAACAAGGGAATTCTTCCTACCTGCCAAAACACACATCTGAATGTAGTTCACTTCAGTCATAGGGAGGAGGCATATTCTGTGTAACACAACAACCTGATACATATTAGTATTGGCACTGTGTGTGTGTCTGTACTGGACTACCGGTATATTCATGTCCCCTGTTTGCCACTTTATGTTCATGTATTTAAGTGTGTAAGTGTGTGTGTGTGTGTGTGTGTGAGAGAGAGAGAGAGAGAGAGAGACTCTCCTCTTGTGTGTTTGTCTGTGTGCGCTCCCTTGACTACCACACACGCACACACTCCCGGCTGCGTGCCTGGAATACAAGGCAGGGCATGATGGGAGGAGAAGAAAAGAGATCGCTCCCGTATCCAAGGGCAACGCAGGTAACAGGAGGATAAGCGGCGATGACTCGGAGGACACCTCTCCAGAGCCCCGGGACACGCTGGAAGACTTCCACAGCTTTCTGATACATTGCATCAAACACATAATGAACAGGTTAATTTGTCTGTCAGATTTACATAAAATAACTACCACAGTGTCTGCACATGTTCAGTCTAAAAACACACGCACGCACGCACGCACACACACACACACGCACGCACGCACGCACGCACGCACGCACGCACGCACGCACGCACGCACGCACGCACGCACGCACGCACGCACGCACACACACACACACACACACACACACACACACACACACACACACACACACACACACACACACACACACACACACACACACACACACACACACACACACACACACACACCGGTTTGGTTCGTGTGTGGTTGCCAGTGTGTTATCAGTGAAATCACCTGGTGTCCTGATTGGTTGGAGTTTAAACCTGCAGATTGTTGGCACTCCATGACACATGATTGCCCAATCATACACAATCTGGTAATGATACTGTTTCATAAAATCATAGTAATACTCACTACCAAAATCCTACCTCCAGCAAGCATTGATTTGGTAAATTTTCAGGTTAAAAGACATGAACATGAAACAGGCACGTTTTTCAAAAACATAAAAGCCATAAACAGCATTGCATTAACTAGCCTACATGTTAATGTGAAGCATGCAACTATACATTTAATCACTATTGGAAAAAAGGCCCACACATTGACCAAATAAAGTGATGGTCAGAGACTGAAGATGTTTTCCATTAACTCCTCAAGTTAGGAGTGGGCATGTAATGTATATGTTGAAAAAGTTTAGATTGTGTTGAAACCAAAACAAAAGTTAACCTAGATATGGCAAGAATATTGTGATAATGGTGAGTTTGTTTCTCACATACAACCAAAAATTGAGCGTTGTGTGTGATTTGCCGATTTGGTTTGTTATATAAAGACATTTTCTTTCTGGATTTTAAGTAAATCAACTTAATTAACTCCATATATTACCAAGCAGATGGCAGGTTTGACCTTTCAAACCAATCACTAACACAATCTTTAACCCTTGTGTTGTCTTCCCGTCGACCATGCAAATTTGGTTTTTCTGGGTCAAAATATAAAATTAAAACTTTCTTTTCAACAATGTTTTTTTTTCACGTTTTTGAAGCTTTTTCCAACAATTTCTGTCACTCTTGTCAACGTTCTTTCATCAATTTTTTTCTTCAAATGTTATAAAATTGAATAAAATGCCCAATTTCAATGAAAGTAATGAACTGATCATTTAAAAAAGAGCTTTGCATGAAACCATCCATGTTATTCTTTTGACAATTTGGTGGAAAGAAACCCAAATTTCTGATATAGAAATCTTTTGAAAATGGGTCAAATTTGACCCGAGGACAACAGGAGGGTTTACCCAGTCTCACTACCAGACAACCTCAGGATTAATACAACAGTCAGTTTCCCCTCTGATGGTCAGAACTGGAAAATCTGCAGGATATGAACCTCCAAATATTCCAGTGTGTCCCCAGACTGAGGAAACAGAAATGGCCTTCCCTTTTTTACTCCTTTTTTCTATTTCTTCTTTGATGCAGAAGACAGTTGGCGCTGTCTTAGATGAAAAATGTATTTGCATTGTTCTCTTCTGTCTTTCATCCTCATCTTGGAGATTCAAATTGTTCCTTCATGTGGGAAGCTCGTTAGTTCAATTTTCAAGGGAACAGAAAAAGTGATTATTGACCCTAAGTGCATCTGATTTCCGACCTTTTCTTCTTTTTGTCCAGAAGAACGTACTGAAGACAGAACATATCACAGGATCACATTACAGTCTAATGTAAGCTCCTCAACACTGACTGACCATTAAAGTTAGGCACCAATTACTGTGTCCCATATCTAGATTGTGCCTAAACTAAACCATACTAAGACGTTTTACTCCTCATCTTATGTTCACTTGTGTTTCACAAATACTTTTGGTGTTTTGTGATCTCAGATGATTTATTGCAGCATCCCTTTTTTTCTTCACTGATTCCACTGCCTGAGTCCAAAAGGTCATTAGAAATGCATCTTAAAACCAACAAGTCCTCCAAACC
The DNA here is from genome assembly GCA_023631565.1 of Gymnocephalus cernua. Lineage (NCBI taxonomy): Eukaryota > Metazoa > Chordata > Actinopteri > Perciformes > Percidae > Gymnocephalus > Gymnocephalus cernua. The sequence goes on along the minus strand of CM042438.1, from coordinate 5,608,949 downwards.
ATAAGACCATATGGGTCGTTTGTTTCCTACCCTCTAACACCACCCACAGGAGCATTTTTATAAAATGCCGCCGCTAGCGGTGGCGAAACGTAAAGGTCTCGATTTTTAAACATGTCATTAAAGCAACACTAGAGAACTTTTTGTAACTTAAAATAATGTTTCCAAAATTGTTTCAGTGGTTCATCAACTCGTAACAGGGTGAACGGCACTTCTGCATTCGCTTTGCGGCTCTCTACCGGCTATAACCGCACTATGCAAGTTTGCCAGATCGGGTAGCGGATCTGTACTTCCAATGAGAGATAATGGGACAATTCTGCTTCCAACCTGTAGGGGGACCGAAGCGGGAAAAGTTCTCCAGTGTTGCTTTAACGTTGTGAAATGGTTTAGTTATGTTTAGGCTAGTTTATATCCACGACATTACACTTCTGGGATTGCTCCGGTGCCGCCGAAAATTCCACCGAATGTCCCTCTTTTCCCGCTTACTTTGTGTTGGACAGCTAGACAGTCTAGCTAGCTGTCTGGATTTACCCTGCAGAGATCTGAGGAGCAGTTAACCAGAGTCCTCAGAAATCCACCGGAGTTTAGAACGCCAACACAAAGAAAGCGGAAAGTGACTAACATCCGGCTGAATTTCTGGCGGCACCTGAACAATCCCAGAAATGAAGCGTCGTCGACATAGACTACAGTGAAAGTAACGTAACAGATGTAGGCTAAAGTACATACTGATTTCAACCCAAACCAGGATCTTTCTCTAAACTCAACTAAGTTGTTTTGGTGCCTAAACCAAACTGCGACCATTTCATGTTAACGTGTTTAAAACCACAACGGTTCTCTGGTTTAGATGTGATGTAAAACTCTCCTGTGGGTCGTATTTCCTGCCACCGCTAGGGGGCGCTAATTTATGAAACGTTCCTATGGGTCGTATTAGAGGGTAGGAATAAATGTTGTATGGTTTGGAGGACTATGGTTCTGTTTTAATATTCCTGACTAAAAAAAAAAAAAAAAAAAAGGCTTTGAGGGTTAAGGCCGTTTAACAGTAGCCGCAGCCGAGCTGGCGCATCCAAATGTGACGTCATGGGACTGCCGTGAGTATTTATACTGGTGCGTGGTGGTCGCGACACTAGTTGCAGTCTTCTTCTGAACAGCGGTGGTGCTAAGGAGCAAAGGCTACTGATGTTTTTCTTTCTAAGGACTAGAAGAAGAAGAAAAAGATAAACAACGGCAGAACAGGCAGCAACAGTGCCGTCAATGCTTCGATTTGGTTCAATGAGCTACTTGGTGGGATCAAGCCTTTCATTCACCATAAAAGAACTCATCTTAACCCAGTAAGTTTACAAGTTCACTCGGCGAGTCCTGGCATCCGGTTTCCCAGGAGCTCGTTCATGCTTCCTGTTTCGGCTTGTCGCGTGCCGCTGAAAAAAAAAAGACTGGTGCGCGCCATCTGCTCGCGCGCTGAAAACCGGACGCGCCGGCGCCACTTCCAACGCGCATTAGGCTGACCTCCATCACTGATGGCTGACATTGACCACTGATCGCAACAACCATATCATCGTCCATTGTGATCTTTCACCATGGACATTGTCACATGCCAGTTCGTTAAATTGCCCAACCCTAAGTTATTTGCTGTTATTAACTTGCCTGCCAAGTACTTAAAATAAAGTACTTGAAAAGTACCATAATGATGCCGTAAAAAGCATTTTAAATGTCACCCTTAAAGTCACTTTGAATTGTTTTGGTCACTTTGGTAAAGAACTCCCAAACGTCTCACTGTCACAAGGTTGACATGTGGACAGAGGTAGTACTTGGACCACATTTATACTCAAAGGATACATGCGGCATCAAATTGACAAACGAGACCCATTGGGCATGTCTAAAATCTACAAAAATCCCTTTTCTGTCCCTCCACCGTGTCCTACTTTGTTGGGAAATTGATGTCCATGTCAACATGTTGTTTCCTGTCCTGACAGTTGAGGAAAGAGGGGGGAATGTTTCCTACACTGTTTGGATGTTTGGAAGATTTGACCTTGGTGTGATCACCAAAAGAGTGGGAGCAGTAAAGTAGTGAATAAGCTGAAATAATTCCCCCACAGTAACAGTCAAGTACAGTCAGTTTTCTTTCCAGCACAGCCTGATTCTTGTGAAGGAGAACAAAATACATTCAAATGTAATATTCCACCATGATCTTGAACCACACATTTTAATCCATTTAGAATGAAAGCAATGCTACTGTCATCACAGAAAAACCTGAGAAGTCTGAGTTCAGTGTTTTAGATGCACACAGGAGACAAAAGAAACTTTGGGGACGTATACGTGTACGTAAAACTTTCTGCTCACGTAATAGATTGATATAAAGTTCCTGCAGGTCTGATCTTGCTTTGCAATGAACCTCATAAATATTGTGAAAATATTCCCTGCATGCATATTACCTCAGTAGTAATTAATAAAAAATTGTATATTAGCTTGATCCCTGTTGCCTCCCTTCTCCGGTAACTGTTGTCTAATTCTCTCTTTGGTTTTTATCGTGACTATATTCAAAGTGATATTAAGTGATAAATCCATTCCTCAGAAGGCTGGTTTTATGATTGGGTCCTTACAGTTTCATTAAAAACCATAACTCACAAGTTCCTTGTCATTACCAGAACCCTTATATTTCTACAGGTTCTCATATAGCCTGCCTGAATATTACATTCCAACGTTTAAATTATTAGTATTTTAGTAGGGGGGGGGGGATGGGGGGGGGGGGGGGGGGGTAAGAGCTTAAGGTAGAGCTGCTGTGGAGGCAAGAATATACATTTATTGAGTTTATATGAATGTTAGGTTGAACTATGAACTCCAGCATCCTTCCCGGTGCTGTAAAAGTCATCTGCAAGAGCTTGTTATCTCAAGGTGGGGACACACATTAAGCTTGTTGAGCTACACGTTGTTCTCATTATTTTAAACATTTTCCTATTCAGAGTTCACAGTCCTTGTTGCCCTATTTCTTTCTTTGTTTTTGTGCCCTTTTACAAATGTAAAAATAGGCAATTATTACTTTGTTTCAGTTTTTTTTTTAAATGTTTAAATTCATGTTCTCCTAGGTTTTCATCTGTTGCCTAGCGAAGCCACTACAATCATAGTCTACCCATCGCCCATTGTGATGCCTCCATTTCCACTCAGTAGTCCCAACTGTGCACATTTCTACCAGCTGGGACCAAAATGAGTATGTTTAATATGTTGTCATATGTGGTTTGTCCATTAGTCTTCAGGTACTTCCCCACGTGTAGCTAATTGCTAACCTTATTACCGATCCACATTAACTACAGTTTCCATGTCATTTTAAAATTGAGTTTTTCAGTCACATTTATTCAGTCGTTAAGTGCCACAGTTTTCAGTGTCACAGCGACCTCACTCCTCATGTTACCTTACAGAAGTATTAGTCCAATGAGCTGCATGCAGGGAGATATACAGAGAACACTATATCGGATTGGTTATTAGGCTAAATGTAACTGTAAAGACCGCTAAACTTTCATGTGACCGGTCCTCATGTGAACGGCTGGCGGTCGCTGTAATTTCGTATGATATCATACAAATCCGTTCATGAGAACGGATTGGTTGCATCCCTACTTTACCTGACCTCATAATATAATAGACATAATGATCTCCTCTCTGCTGAAAAGTTTGCCAGTTAGCTAGCTTTGTTAATTTATTCTCTGAAATGGTGTCATACTTTATCCACTGAAGTTCAAGTAATCTATCTCAGGAGCAGCTCCGTACAGAAGCACAGAAAGGACATAAATGGAATTATTTAGTTGTTCTTTTTTTTTTAAATAAAGTCAACTATCTGTGTGTGTGTGTGTGTGTGTGTGATCATGAGAAAATGTGTGAGTGTTCAGGTGCTGAATGTTGAGGAGAAAACAGTTTTTAACAGCTGAGATTAATATCATTCTGCGGTATCAAGAAGAAGTGTTTTGTTGAAATCACTAAGGCACTTTCTGCTGAATCACAAAACAAATCTGTGTAGCTCTGCTTCTTCTTTCTATGACTAACACTCCATACTGCTCTCTGTGTTGCCCACATTTTCCCCAGTTTATACAGTATACTGGGTGTGACAATGGCTATATTTATCTGAGTAAACCATTGTAAAATTTGATTGTCAGTTTTGTCACTCTGAGAAGACAGACTCCTGCCAGTGTGGCTCTAGCAGCTATTGACAATGTGTGCCACTAAAAGCAGATTACTGTGGAAGTACATGTGCTGCACTTTTTTTTTGCTCTGAGAGCATGAATATTGTTTTAAGATTGTATTATTGGCAAAGATATATTTATGTATTTTTTGGATGCGGTATGGTGCCATAGCGAAGAATAAAACCACAAAGAAAACATGCTGTTCTTTGTTTCTATTGCTGGTAGACAAAGTGGAGTGGAAATCAGGCCAAGGTAGAGAGAGACTCAGTGAGATAGATCGACAGAGAACGATGGGAGAAAAGAGAATAACTGAAATAAAGGGACCGGGGTAGACCCAGAGAGTTAGAGGGAAGTGAGAAAATATATTTTTGATTGTGAGAAATGGCTGATAGACAGGCTGAAGCAAAGTGAGAGGGACGACATGGGGAGAGAGGAGAAGGGGCGCCAGATCGAAACAGACTGATGGATAAGACGTGTATTTTGGGGAAGGTTAAAAAACACGTGGATTTTCAGCAAAGAGATTAGAAAACGCCTCTATATCTGAACCACTCTTTTGGAGGCACAACTGAAAGTGAACGCACCCAAAACCTACAACTAGAAGGGCACTTGGAGAGCATAGACTCCCGCCGAGGCCAAATGCCTCATCTAATATTATTCATTATAAATATTAATTACCCTTCCACCAAGTTTCATAAAAACCGGGCCAGTAGTTCTTCCACAGTCCTGCTGACAGGCAAATAATCAAACAAACAAAGAGCCAAACACACCAAACTGAAAACATACCCTTTATGGTGGAGGCAGTTATCCATTGCTTAGAATACGCTACGTGCACACACAGGGTTAAGTGTTGCTGATCCAGGTATTGCCATGTATTTCCATGATGCACATACATATCCTTGCCCACAAATGCAGCCATGTTATTCAGACAACAACACCAAAATATGTTCAATTCTCAATTTAAAGCACCGCAATTAAGGGTTGGACTTACAAACTTAAGGGTGTGAAAAGTTTTTTTTTAAATTGTATGTATGAGTGATTTTTTTGGGACAATTTTTAAAATCGATCAATTTCCCTAGAATCAATTTTACAATAATTCACCTCAATATTTTCTGTTTATACGGTACCGCTGATGGTGACTACATCATATCCGTTTCCAGCAAAACTGACGGAAAGCAGAAAATGCAGAAAACACGTCTTCTTTACAAATGAAACAAATGTCAGACTGTCTGACTGACTGTCATGTGATGTGCATTCTTTTTAGAAAACAATTAGTTTTTAGAGATGTCTCATGATATATTGTCTCTAGAAGTCTATTCTTCAACTATTGTTTTCGGTAAAGACAGAATAGAAAATCACAATACTCAATACTATGGAATCGCAATTCTTCTATAATTGCAATAAATGAAAATTGCAATATAAATCGAATCGGCACCCATGTATCGTGAAAGAATCGAATTGGGACAAAGGCATATTGTCCCAGCCCTAATATATACTGTTCATATACATGTATACAACATTGAACTGAACACTGAAACTGGAGGAGCAAATATATAACGATTCAAGGCTGTAAAGTGCTACTCATAACAGTTTTCAACAAAAGATCTAAGACCCTGAAAAAAGTACCGAACTCAATGCAGCAGAGATGAGACATTTATGGGTCAGGGAGTTCTGTGGGTCTGGATAGGAAGATGATTAGAGCAAAGAAAACTGGATGACATAAAAGAAGGAATGAGTGGGGGAGTGATAAAGTAAAGATTCAGAGAGAGAGAGAGAGAGAGAGATGGGTTTGATGCTCTCTTTCAGCCTCACTGGAGTTTCTTTTTTCTTTTCTTCCTATTAGTCTCTATGGTAACTCTTTCAACCTGGACCTGATCTGAACATCAAACAGCACCGCGGACAGCATCTAACATCTTCAGCTCAGGTATTTCTGAAAGCAACATTTAGGACTTCAAATAGCAGTATCTGAATTTCCAAAGTATACACCAGATTTTGGAATAGTACAATTCTTCAGATAATTTAAACCTGTATTAAGCTGTGTTGTTAATGCCAACAGTAAATCCAATTACTTTGTGGTCTTTAGTTCCACTGAGCATACTGAGATACAGCTCTACTGAGGGTTTAGCCTCTTTCTTTGGGTCTCTTTCTAGATATAGGATACGTCCCAGGTCGTTAAATTGCATCCATGTTTCCTTCACTTGCTTCCCTTCCTTGCATCTCACCAAGGAAGCATGGGAGAGACGCAAGGGAATCATGCGAGGAGAGAGGAAACAAGGAAATGTGTGTTTTAGAGGGAGGAGACGTCCTTTCCTCTGAAGCGTCACATAAGTCATCAGTTCAAGCGAGGAGATATCAAATAAGCGACTTGGGATCCACCCATCGACCTGTGGTTGAGTCTTACAGCTCTCACCATCCCGCCCATATACAACTCCAGCTGTTTTTAACAAACAAGCTCAGACAAGCTGACTGTACTCTTCCTGTGGTGTCTGGATGTGTAAATAGGCAACTGTAATGTATTGTAATGTAAACTTTATACAGTGATAATATATCACTTACATTACATTACACACATACGTTGGATATGGTATCTTACACGTAGTTTTGTATTCTTTTTATTTTGTTGACTTTTGGTTTATTCCATGTCATTACCTTCATCTAATGTCATTCATGTCATCACCATAATATTTTTTTTAATTGGAACAAACATCACTGCTTCCTTGTTACAATTTCAAGGAGAATGACAATGAATGTATATTCATATTCAGCAATGTGCTCCAATTCTTCACTTCAATTTCAATTGTTCCCAGCTGAAAAGGCTTGAAATTTGCATCCTGTTGAAAAGAAGAAAAAGAGCTTGTTCTGACTCACAATCTTTGATGTCTCACCACTGTGGAGCTCCTCTGAAGAACCAGCAATCGGAGACAGACTTGACTTGCCAAGTACAAGTGGAGCAGAGACATATCAGTTATACAATATCAGAACACAATACGCAGTGACACATGGTGAGGGGATGGCAGGACCTCACATTGTGGCAGCTGGCTGATGATAAGCAGAGGAGATTATAAATCAAACACTAAACAGGAGAGGTGCATTTTCAAATAAAGGTGTTGTCACTCTGTAAACGGTGAGTTTTCTCAAAAGTGCCTGGAGGGGCATCGATGTCCTGAGCTGAGAAAAGATGAACACTGACATCTCAAACAAACTGTTGAGCTCTGGTTAAATGCATTCAAGGAGTTATCATGTTAAAATGATTTTGTGTGGGTGGATAAAATGTTCTCCTGTGATGGATTCCCCCTAGGGATGTTGAAAGTGTTAGAATAGAAAGACACCATCTTCATTTTAGAGGGTCTGACTTTAAAGCTACATTGTGTAAGAATTACTCCCATCTAGCGGTGAGATCATGTATCGCATTCAACTATCTCTCGCCACGCAGTTGAATGTACGTATTGCAGCTACGGTAGCCGTCACGCTTCAAAAAGTGAAAGTGTACAAAAGGCCGTCAATCAGCTGTGGTTGTTGGGAGTGCATGTCGGACAGTGGCGCGGACGCACGCTTCACACCACAAGCGCCACCCGACGGAAAGGAGAGAGAGAGAGAGAGAGAGAGAGAGAGAGAGAATAAAAGGAGACTGCAGCGGTCCGGAGGATAATTAACTAGTTGGGATTTGGTTCACTCTTTTTTCTGATGACGCCGGTCTCTTGCTCTTCTCAATCTCCGTTTTCTTATTCTGGGCGAAGAAGAAGAAGACTCCTGTTCTTGAAATTTGGATTTTGAATACGTGTGGTCCTCCGTGTTTCCTTTCTCAAACTTGCCGGGAAGCGACGAGCAGCAGTGAGTTGAGAACGTGAAAGGCGGAGCAGAATGTCCTGTATGTCCCTTATCGGCTAACGTATTTCAAGATGGCGCATGAATATAGAGCGTCTACCCCAGTTCATGTAAACGCCAATAGGAATACTTGGAATTGATGGTGGTGGTCAATATTCATAAAAAAGGACAAGTTTGTGAAGGGCAATACAGATTTTGATAATAAACAAATACAAACGTTGCACACTGGGGCTTTAAAGATGTTTATTGTTGATGTTTCAGATCTCTGATATACTTTCAGCCTTATGTTTGTGCTGGAAAATGGTTTGGCCATGATTGTGTTTAAAACATAGACTGTGAAAGTAATGGACATAGCAGCAGTAGTCTATATCTATGACGTTCCACTTCCAGGATTACGAGGGAACTTCCGCAGGATTTCACTCTTTTCGGCCTGATGTCTGCTTTCTTTGTGTTGTAATTCTAACCTCCGGTGGATTTCTGAGGACTCTGGTTAACTGCTCCTCAGATCTCTGCAGGGTAAATCCAGACAGCTAGCTAGACTATCTGTCCAATCTGAGTTTTCTGTTGTGAACTTACACATGTTCCACCAAAACAAGTTCCTTCCCGAGGCTATTTTGCAGAAGCACCGTGGCTTTGTCCGGAGCTTAGCGTCGCCCAAGGCGATTGTGATTGGTTTAAAGAAATGCCAATAAACCAGAGCACGTTCTCCCATCCCAGAATGCTGTGTGGACTAGCCAGACCCTCCTCTGCAGCGCTGTGGAGGAAGGTCTGGGAAAGCGGGACTGTAGCAGCAGTGATGTGACCCATTGGTCTGTGGACTACTGTTTTGAAGCCACAAGTTTTTTATACGGGGGCCCTGCGGCCGTGATTGGTCAACAGAGCGCCAAGTAGTTAGGAGTTAAACTCATACTGCTACACTAGCTTGGTTGTTAAGGTGCTACCGAGCGCTGAACAAGACATTTTTAGGGGTCCAAAATGTTCCAGTTACCTTTGAAGTGAAAACATACAGTGAGACGGTCAAAGTTTAAGTCAAAAACATGAACAACACCCAAAATGGATGGCATTGCCAAGCCGCTGTCCTGATTGACAGGTTGGCGTGTTGTAGCCACGCCCTAAAGCATCCCCTGCTATATCGTCAGTTTTAAAATAAATGGGACAATAATTTACAAAATGAACGTTATACTGTACTAAAGAATACTTGAAACTATAGCGATTTAGACTTCTATGTAATCAGACTTCTTTTTGCAACCAGTGAGTCGCCCCCTGCTGAAATGAGAGAGAATGCAGGTTTAAAACACGACCGCACTGGCTTCACTTTTCAGACCCAGAAGCTCTGTCCATCATTTTTTACAGTCTATGGTTTAAAAGAAATACGAGTGAGAGGAGTATTACGTACTGAGTTTATTAACATGTCCGTGTGGAGAAGGAGAAGTAGACTTAAACTTTAGAAGTAAACTTTAAGAGAACTTGCACAAAGATTTGCAGAACATAAAAATACTATAAGATCTATCTAGTGGCAGCAACATGTATGGAAATTGATCACCCAGTTTCTTAGATTCAGGAGTGATTCACAGATGTTGTTCCATAAGAGGAGACAATAGATTTCTAAATCGGGCACTTTGATTTGAGAGGGTTAAATGAGGAAATAGACTTGAAGCAATTTCTGTACAGTCTGCTGGATTAATTTTGCTCTAAATTTAGTTCAGCAATAGATGTGTGAGTGTACTGTGTTTTGGAATATACAGAATTGTCACTAGCAAGGACCATACCAGCAACCAGATACGTTTTGAACAATGGCAGTTTAATAATGAAAGATGATTGGAATGCGAGGCATGAAGTTGCTGGGATGGAACGTAAAGTCGCTTGTAGTCATCAGTTGACTTGACATTGACTGCGTTGTGGGGAGGCTTCGGTAGAGAATCCGCTGTAGCACCCGGGCACCACGGACCCCTTTAGGACCTAAAGAAGAGGAGAAAGGAGAGGAAGAGAAAGAGGGAGGGAGGAAGGGGTGCAGAATGCGAGAGCGAACGAGAAAAGAGGGTCAGGTGGATATTCATAGGAATAACAGAAGAGGCGTGTTTGAGGTGTGGCCCTGCTCCTGAAACTATGCTAGGTAGCATCAATTAAAAATATATATTCAACCTTTATACTAATTGATAGGTTAAGGTATAAGGCAAGGCAAGGCAGCTTTTTTTGTATAGCACATTTCAGCAACTGGGCAATTCAAAGTGCTTTACATGAACGATTAAAATACAAGAATACAAGTTACAGTGCAGTATAAGAAATTAAACATTAAAGAGCAGTTAAAAACAGTTAAAAATATAAAAGCAGATATAGTTTTAACGTTCTAGGCAAAACTCCTCGTCGAGCTTGACTAGTTTTAAGAAATGGACAATTATTTATGACTGTTGCATGTGAATGCTCCAAAAGCATGGTGTCCTGGAGAAGAGATTTGCGATGCATTTTCATTTTGATGGACTTGCATTAAAGCTCTCTAACATTTGATTGCTTCATATTGGATTTTCCCGTACACCCTGTCATGGCGCCGGGTCTTTGGATTGTTTACTGCCTCCAGAAACACAGGAATGCATACTGCATATCAATGATTTACTCAGTTAATATTTATGGCGTTTTTTGCCTGCTGTATTTTGACTCACTGTTGACATGCTACAGTCATTTTATATCCAGCCAGATTAAATTTCAGGCACTTGAACTCCTAGCATGATTACACAAGCGGGATCATTTTAAAAGAGCCGTGATCTCGTGTCCCTGAATTACTACGTTGGTTCAGTTAATTATTTTATCGCCCACATGACAGTTTGAAATTTTAAATGTGCATGACCCAAACCTAATGGCTGACCTCTCCTGATAATATTAATGATTTGTGGAAATAGTTTTTGTCCATGCAGCTTCTGTTAACACTAAAACCTTGTTGACCTGGTGTAGGGAGGTTATTATTTCAGAAATGTTTACAACAGCTGATTTCACTGATTCAATCCTACCTTCTGGGAAATTTTCCCAATCATAACAGCGCAGATGGTGTACAGGTGCTCATTTTATAACTCTGCAAATAAACTAGAAATTCTGCAGTCATTATGATAATTCATGAAGTACAATATGTGGGAACACTTTCGGGGATCATGAGTTCAGAGCAACAGAGAATGTTGTAAATCCAGGCCTGTTAAAAGTTTAGATAATAACAGTCCTTATTTTGTTAGTTTATATCTGGAATTCTTAATTTTAAAAAAATAGTCAAGTTCTCAATTTTAAAGCCCAGGTTTACTTCTACAGTGTTTACAGTAAAACATATTCTGCAAACATGTCAACAAGTTGAATTTTCATGACAAACTGTTTTTGTAACATTGTCAAATAGTGGATTGCTCATTTTCAAACGAACGTTGTCGACATTGTCAGCTTCCCCATGTTCTTGCAGTGTCCTCTTCCTTTACGCTGTATCTGGGATCCTGTGAAGGCGACAATTCCTTTAATTTTGGAACTTGTTAAGATTATAAAACAAGCAAGCTCTCTGCAGAGTAAATTAATGCTCCCCTCAATTTCCACCTCTTCTACTTCCTTTCCTCCCTTTTTTCTGTCACTTGGCATTCAGTGTGAACCTCACCTGTGAAGACTTCCAACACAGTTTGAAAGCATTTTAATTTGCATGTCTTATTATTGAAAATATGCAATATTATATTGCTATAGTTTTTTGTCTGGGCACTGGTGGGCAAATATCCTTAAAGCAAACTGTATTAGGTGACTCTCACCTCCTGAATTATTACCGAATGAGCAAATTAACACATGTGACTCTAAATCACTGCAAATCTTCTATCTGATTAATGTTGTGAATTGAGCCACTATGGCCTTCAAGTAAAATATTTCACTTTGCATATATTCAGTTTGTGCACAGACACACTTGAATGTATCCAAAATGTTTTCTGTAATTGGCTTTTGGATAAAGTTGAGAAGCCTACCTTGGGTTATAATAATAATAATAATAATAATAATAATAATAATAATAATAATAATAATAATAATAATAATAATAATGTGTAAATCACTGCTAAAGTGTTCAGGTGTGCCGGCACTTAGGATCTGGGGAGTGGCTTGTTAGGACTGATGGCTGACACCTGGGTTGGTGTGACTGCTTACCTATATATGACTCACCTATATATATATATATATATATATATATATATATATATATATATATATATATATATATATATATATATATATATATATATATATATATATTGGTGCCTGAGAAATGGGTTACTTGGTTTGCTTGGGCTTTGGTTGATTTTATTTTTTTGATTTGGACATTCACACACTACACACGTTACTGAAGAACTGACAATATACTTACATTTTTTCCACTTGTGTGCATAAAGAAGAAAGACTCTTGAATGCTTAGAAATATTTAGACTATATACTCTCTTGCATTAACTATCAAACAAAAAATAAACTTTTGTTTGTAAGTAGCCTACAACTGATTGTCTGATTCTCAGTCTGTTATGTAGGGCTTCAGCATGAAGTCATTTGATTAGGAGAAGATGAGTTAAAATGCCAATGGGAACACATTTTGGAATATACAATGCCATTTGTTTGCTTTTGATTTGATTTCATTAGTTTGACAAGGGCAGGTTCATTGACACAGCCAACCTCCACTTTGAATCTAGAGCAAACTTCATGTAACCTCACTCTGGTCTGTGCCTGAGTCTCACTTCTGAGTCCAAAACATCTACCAATAATGTTGTTGTTGAGCTGCAAATATGTGCAAAGATGTACCAGGTTTTGGGATCTCACATCCCCATGCGTATTGATTTCTATTTTGAGGACTTTTTGCCGGGTAAATTAATTAAAACCTTTCACCACATTGAAAAATAGTCATATTTTCAAAACACAGATGGTGTTAAAATTATAGATGATGTGGTCTGATTGTGTTTTTTAATTGTGATGTGTATCGACTAATTAAAGCAGACTTCCAACAAGAGCATATTATATTATAATGATGTTTCATGGCAGCAGTTTTATTTTGATTCCAACATGGACAATAAACCATACAAGGCAGTTTGAAAGCACCCACTGAGTTGTTTGTATTGACCAATAAACCTATCAAGCAGCTGCAGATATAATGTAATGGTCATTTTGAGCTATGGTGCAATAAAGACCTTACAAGTTGACCCTTTAACTGGGCAGTCCAGAAAATAATCCCCCCACTGACCAGAGGAGGGCAGTCTGGTTGGAGTTCACGCTCCCCATCAGCTCCTCGCTGGCCTCTGGTGACAGCACACGGCTGCAGGCAGAGACGCAAAATGAAAAAGAACTATACTCATAAATTAACACACACACACACACACACACACACACACACACACACACACACACACACACACACACACACACACACACACACACACACACACACACACACACACACACACACACACCAGCACATGTACTGCATATGATCAAAAACCTCATATGACATCTACCTACAGACCCTGACATATACGTATAATTGAAATCCTGTCATGATACACTTCTACATGCACACACACGCATGAAAAATTGACTGCCATAGGTCATACTTCATCATATATACACACACACACACACACACACCTATCCACAGGTGTGATTGAAAACCTCATTGTATGGAGTTCGGTTTCACCCTCGACCCCTCCCTTTCCTGTGAAAGCTATGAACTGATTTAACATTGATTGAAGTATCATGCAGCTGATGGAGTGCAGTGACCTGAGAGGTAACGTAAATGTGCCATGAATGAACTGTCTTTAATTACAGTGAGGTGGAGTGAAAGGAACATGTGATGATGGAGAGGCAGGAGCCAACATGGGAGAAACAAAAAAATACGAAAAAACGCTACTTTTTTTACAGTTAGAAGCACACTATTGCCCAAAACACCATTGTATTCTGTAGCATTAGGGTCTACCATAATTAGAACAGGCGTAGGCGTAACCCTACACCGGACCTGAAGTACACCAATCAATGTGGGCATGGGTTTCCTCTTACTTAGAAACTTAAAATAATCGCCAGCTGCAAGTTTATATTTAATGTTCATAGTCTGTTAAAGCAGCCCTGTGCTGTGAACTGAAGAACAGTCTAGGTGTGATCTTGCAACGCATTCAGCACGAAAACTTATGCACAACAATTCGTATGGTATACTATGAAATGACGCGACCGCTGGCTGGTCACATGACATTTGCTGGTCATTAAGTTAAGTTTAGTGGTCACATGACAGTTGAATTTAGTAGTCTTTACAGTTAAATGTTGACCAGAAAAGGTGACTGTGAGCTGGGTAACAGCCACTGTTAGGTGCCGGTCGTTTCAGGGGCTGTTGCAGTTGAGTTTAGCCGACAAAATGTGGCCGTCATGCAGCAACGACAGTTTATTTTAGACACCAAAACAACTTTTTTTTTTTCTTCAGAATCTTTTTGGGCATTTGCCGCCTTTATTTTGACAGGACAGCCGAAGACATGAAAGGAGGGAGAGAGAGGGGGAATGACATACAGCAAAGGGCCGCAGGCCGGAGCCGAACCTGCGCCCGCCACGTCGAGGACCAAACCTCCACATATGGGCTTCCCGCTCCACCAACTGAGCCATCCGGGCGCCCACTCAACTTTAGAAGAAAGATTGTGATTTTGAGTGAAACACCAGTTAACCGGTTAACTTAAGGGGTTAAGTAGTACTCCGGGACACAAACACACATTTCCTGAGTGAAAGTCTTGCGTTTTTCCCAGGAAACAAACTCTGCTCCCCCACTCTAATGCCCTATGTTTTACGATCCACCCGACCTCCTCCCTACGTGGACCCATATACAGTGTGTTAGGGTTAGGTTTGGGTTCAAATGCAACGCCTGAGATGGGCGCTGCGAGGGGCACGGGCACAAGGAGACCACTGGTGTGAATAAAACACCTAAAAACCTCCTTAAAAAACCACGTTTGATTATATAAAAGCTGTTCAAAAGAAAGCCAGATATTAAAAGCAGGATAAAAGAACTACTGGACAGGACGGACAGTGGAAGAATACAACTTTAAATAAAAGGTGAAAAACATTTAAAAAGTCTAAAATACTATCTGAGTTACTTGCCCTTGAGGTTAAAAAGTACACATACCATTGACAATTAGTAAATAAGTGCTGAGGTCTAAAAGTGCTTGAAAAGTAAAGGGTTAGGGTTACGCACACTGGTGTATGCCGCAAAAAAATATGTGGAATATATACAAATTACAATACATTACTTTTTGTAGCTATGTACAACTTTTTTTTTTTTCAAAACTATTTTTTATTCAGGGACGATTCTTGAGAGTGACAGAAAAAATAAAAAATGCATCTGGTATCAACAATCAAAACATGAGCCAGATCACTGGAGAAATCTGGTGAAACTAACCGATGCTTTTTGTAGCTTTAGGATTGTATATTTTTCTATTGTTTTGATTCCTTATTTTGGACTTTTTCCTGCACACATACAATCATATGGTATATAATCATCCTCCGATGAGTCCTACAGTGTTCACAGCTGCCAGGACTCATCTGTTAGATCTGTAATCAATACGCTTCATCACTTAACCTGTTCCACGATTTGAAAATGTTAAATCTAATTTAAAGACCCACCTTTTTTCCACTTGCTTTAGCTTTTCGCTGCTTTTTGCCACTTTTATTTCCTTATACTGCTTTTTCCATCTGTTGTTGATTTAATTCCCTCTCCTAACTTCCTTCTTCTCTACTTGACTTTGTTGTCTTTGTGTCAGTTTGTTGTATTGTTGTGTACTGTTTATCTATGCAATGTTGTCTGTTGAAGCAGATTTCAAACCTTCTGCCTTGGTTGTAAAGCATTTTGTGTCAACTTATGTTGTTTTAAATGTGCTATATGAATAATGTTGACTAACCTCTACAGTCATATTTCTGCTAAGGGCAGCAGATAAAGTATATTTCATGCCTATATGTTCCAGTACTTGGACACAGAGTGCATGTTTGTGTTCCCTCCACTAGAGGGTGCCAGATACAGTGCTTTTCCCAGTCACAGAGGGAGGAAAGGGGAATCCTTCCTTGCACTGACCTGCCTGAGTGACTAACTCGCTGCTTCAGCCTGACCTAATAAATCGCATTACCGGGGCCAGCGGTGTAATTACTGGCCAGCTGTCGTGCCTCTTTTTTAACTCTGGGCTGGACTGTGTGGACTTGACTGGACTGCAGGAGAGCCAGCAGAGTGGAAGGAACAGAAATCCAATAGAGTGGACTGAACTGGATTCACGGCACAAAGTGACCACAGTATGCTGTATCTGTAACCCTTTGACAGCTTGAACAGCTTGATTGAGCTTGCTGATTTCATATTTTACTTTTTCCCTGCTGACTTCCTTTTAATTTGGTAGTTTGTAATAACTCAGCTGCCTCATGCAGCAGCAGAGAGGAAGATTCTCAGACAGGTAGAAAAGAGTCACTGAGAGGTTAATGGAAAATGATGGGTTAATTCAGACAGTGGGGGTTGTCATTTTACTGTCCGCCTTAGTTTTCTCTTCCACATAACTCTGATTAACCTGGAGGTTTCTTCAACGTTCAACGTCTGATTGTCTGACGTCAACGTAATTGCTGAGATCTCAGCAATGATGTAGGTGAGTACAATGTCACCTGCAGCCAGTGTTGGACCGATCTCCAGACTGTGACTGCAGTTTTAGTCGGTCTTGTCTCAGTCTTAGATAAAGAGGACCTGGGATTTCATTCCGAGACCACAGCTGCAGTTATATCACTAAACTGCCTGTGCATTTGCTGATGTGGTCAGTGAATTTCACACATTATACAAGGCTTGTTGGTGGTTCAAAAACAAAACAAAAAACTACTATATTGTTAAAGAAAAGACAGAGAAAAGTGAAGACTTAGTAGTATTGAATAATTGTTTGATGCATTCCGTACTTATGGTTTCTAGGGGAAGACAAGGGTCATCCAGAAAACCTGATGCCTAGACAAATTGTATTTGTGGATGTTAAAGATGCCATATTATGCTCATTTTCAGGTTCATAATTGTATTTTAAAGGTTGTACCAGAATAGGTTTACATGGTTTAATTTTCAAAAAACACCATATTTTTGTTGTACAGCACATCTCTCTCTCACTGCTGCAGCTCCTCTTTTCACCTTGTTTTCAGGTCTCTGTTTTAGCTACAGAGTGAATCATCTTTCCTTCTGTACTATCTTTGATTCCACTCGCACATGCTCAGTAGCTCAGATCGTAGATCATGTCAGTTAGCATAGACAGTAAAAGAAAGGTTGTTTCTCCAACTTTGGTCAGTTAGCTACAAGGCAGGATTAGCCAGGAGACTTCTTCTAAAGGAGGGTGCACATGGAAGTACTTCTTTTGTAGATTATGGTGAACTTGTGTGTGTTGTAGCAGTGCTTTGCCATTGAGAACGAGCTAGCATGCTAACGCTAGCATGCTAACGGTTGTGTTTAGCCCGTCGTTTCGGCTAGTTACGTAACAAGCCCTGCAGATTTTGAACAGCTCACCCAGAGACTGAAGGCAGGAATCATTCAGAAACACGTATCTCACTCAAAACAGCATGGATAGATTTTTTTTCCAAGTTTGTATGCGTGTGGAAGCACCAGAGACACAAAATAACACCCCAAATCCCAGAAAAAGTGATTCTTTTCATAATATGGGCACTTTAAAACATAGAAAAGGAGTGTTGAATAAAGATGGTTTAGTTGATTTCATCCCCTTAGTGTTTGAATTTGTTTGCTCATAGAAAACAAAGGGACATTCCTTCATCAACTAATTCACCTCTGCAATCCCTTTTTGATTTTTTTCATCAAGGTATTTTACATGACACACTTATGGCAATATAATCCTAATTAGTTCCCTGTGGGTGTTTTTTATGGGAATGTGGATATTTCAGATCAATGTGAGAACTGGTTAGCATTCATCACATTTTATCATGACATGCAGTGTTAGGGGTTAGGGTCAATTTACGTGGTCTTGACTACAACAATGCCTGAACGTAAAGAAAATAAAACCAAAGTTGTATGAAATACTTTATCTTGGTCGAACATGGCTCTTTCTGCTCCGGTTGCACTGATCTATTGAATTAATTGGCTGATCTGCCATCAAGCATCCATGTAGGAAGACAGGTTTAAGTCCCCTGCTACATAGCCAGTGTCCTGTTTTATGCTGGTGTGCTGGGGAGGCAGCATTAAGAAGAGAGACGCTGGGCGACTGAACAGCCTGGTAAGGAAAGCTGGCTCTGTTGTCGGCATTGAGCTGGAGTCACTCACAGCAATTGCAGAGAAACGGACCATGAGTAGGATGCTGGTGATCATGGACAATGACCGCCACCCACTACACAGCACGTTCATCACACAGAGGAGCAGTGGCAAACTCCTGTCGTGCTCAACAGACAGGTTGGGGGGGGGGAGATAAATGGACTTTTTCAGCATGAGCCTGTCTCTCTCAGCCTCCACCATTATATCACTTTGTCTGCTGTACAACTGTCTTATAGGCTATATTAGCACTCCTACACTATCTGGACTGTGGTCATAACATCTCCATCTTATAACTTATTCCCAGTTATATATTGTTCTTAACGTATATTATTTCTTTTCTTGTTTTTCAAGCAATTCTATTATGTTTACATTCTTGTCTTTTCATAGCCATACTAATTATTTAATAATAAGCTATTGCACTGTTCAATCCCTGCACTGTTCTCCTTTGCACTACCGCCATTGCACATACTCTACCATAGCACCTTATCATGGTCATTGCATCACATTGTCAGTCCATACCAGACCTTTGTAATCACTTTACAAATTGTTAACTCTTTAAATTTCTGTGAATGATTTGTATATATGTGAGATATACTGTATGTGTGTTGTGTTTGTTGTGTTATGGTTGTCTAAGCTACTGGAAATAAAGTATCTATCTATCTATCTATCTATCTATCTATCTATCTATCTATCTATCTATCTATCTATCTATCTATCTATCTATCTATCTATCTATCTATCTATCTATCTATCTATCTATCTATCTATCTATCTATCTATCTATCTATCTATCTATCTATCTATCTATCTAGGTAGGTAGGTAGGTAGGTAGGTAGGTAGGTAGATAGATGCTTGTAATTCACTGTGAAAATGTCTTCCAGAAACACAGCAACTAAAGACAATATGCCAAGGTATTGTTTGAAATGTCTGAAAAAGCTTTAATGTTACTATAATGGAACGGACAAACATGAATAATGAATTTGTACAATGTTTAGTCTGAAAATCTAAAGGAGAGACAAAGTCCAGTGAACACTGCACTTGTCCAGTCTTGCTGATGTCTCTCTTAGAGATAGTGTCCTATCATGTGGTACTTGACGTGACGTCTGTCCTGAACAGATGCCAAAAGAGCCTTTCCAGACCAAGACGAGTAAAGAGTTTCCTTATTATGAGGAGCTACTGTACTGTCACTTTTATCCATTACCGATGTTTAACATATGCAACGGTTCAGGCAGCAAGTCAAACTGAGATCAGGACTTTAAGAACCTTGAAGTGAGAAGGGCAATAAACTTCTTTTAATCTGATCCCACAGTGTGGTAATAAAGTCTGAGCCGGCTGCCTAATATTGGCATCTGCAGGAGGGCAAGAGAGAGCGACTGTGTGTGTGGGTGAAGCTTTGGCTGATGACAGTCAGCAGGTGATCCAGCACCCCTCCCTGAGCCCGACTCCATCAGAGAGAGAAGAGGATAAGAGAAGCAATGAGGACAATGGAGGGGGGTGAAAATGTGATTCTGTTACTGTGTGTGTGTGTGTGTGTGTGTGTGTGTGTGTGTGTGTGTGTGTGTGTGTGTGTGTGTGTGTGTGTGTGTGTGTGTGTGTGTGTGAATGAGACAGAGAAGATGACAAAAATGAGAATACCGTACATGGTTCTGTATGCCAGTCATGATTCTATAACCATGAATGTAGACACGTGAAATAAGAATATAATGTTTGTAAAAAAAAAGATTCCCTCTATATCTTTTCACATGCCCAGATTTGCTACATTTCCTGCAGAGATCACTGTCATCAGGCTTAGTCAAGCCAGGGAGCCATCAATTAGTTGTTGTTTATCTAATGTAGTCCATAAAACATGAAATAGGTTTTCATTAATCTGGTTGATGTGCTTGTCTGTGCGGTGTGTATTAACCAGGGTGACGTTTTCTAATTGTGATTTTCTCCCTTTTTACCCTCCTGTTGTTCTTGGGTCAAATTTGACCCATTTTCAAAAAGTTTCTATATCAGAAATGTGGGTTTCTTTCAACCAAATTTTCAAAAGAAATAACGTGGATGTTCCCTACAATGCTCTTCACACGTTTTATTCAATTTCAAAGCATTTGAAATTAATTTTGTAATAGAACGTTGAAAAAAGTGACAAAAATGTCGGGAAAAGCTTCAAAAACGTGGGGGAAAAAATACACAAAAACATCAAAAGGTGCAGAAAAAAAAAAGTTGGGGAAAAAGTGACAAAAACATCGATGGAAAAGCAACAAACAAAAGATGTCCAAAACGTTGAAAAAAAGTTTAAGTTTTGACCCAGAGAAACAAAAAGTTGCATGGTCGATGGGAAGACAACACTAGGGTTAAACTCGTATAATTGTAATCATTGGCCATCTGGGCTGAAGAGGAAGAAGAGGGCCCAGTAGTCTCTTCCTCTTTCTGTGTGACCAGAACTAGTTAACAGCAGGGGAGCGTAAAATCCATGCTAGAAACACTTAAATTACGCCGGATGTAGCCCATTTTCGGCCCATTTTTTGCATTTTAAAATCGGTAGATTTCTGAGGACTCTGGTTAACTGCTCCTCAGATCTCTGCAGGGTAAATCCAGACAGCTAGCTAGACTATCTGTCCAGACAGATTTTTCTGTTGCACGACTAAAACTACTTTTGAACGTACACATGTTCCACCAAAACAAGTTTCTTTCAGAGGCTATTTTGCAGTGCTGCCCAAGACGATTGTGATTGGTTTAAATAAATGCCAATAAACCAGAGCAGGTTTTTTCTCCCATCCCGGGAATGCTGTGTGGACTAGCTAGACCCTCCTCCGCAGCGCTGTGGAGGAAGGTCTGGCAATGCGAGACTAACCTAATCCCAATGCAGTGGTTTAGTCCAAATAGGGTGGGGCCAGGAGGGATATACAGTGTAAAGCCATTTAAAGGCATTGGCTGTGGGAGACTTGTTAGTAGCAGCAGCTTGCTGGGATGCTGCTACTATTGTTATTTTTTTCATCTTATTTGCTCTTTTATAATTTTCCTGGGACTTTTGTTCTTGTATTTTATTGTAACATTTGGTTAATAAATGCACTGCCTTTTGTGCACAGACTTCTGCCTCCTGAGCCATTTATTTTCCTCCTCACCTGCAGTGCTAGACAGCCACACTAATATCCTGCATTTAAAGAATTACTACCAGTAATGCTACAATGTTATGTGTGGCCTGTGTCTGTCCTCAGAAATAAATGCAACCCAATTTGAGTGGGCACAGTCAGAAATAGTGCCACAGTAGTAAAATGAATCACACACAGTCACAATGGGATGAACTGAGACTTTATAGTTTTTTGTTTCAAACTTTACTGCAAAAACATTGTTCTTTGGAAAACAAATTGGAAATTAAATTGGTCACACAAAAGATCCACAACAAACATTGTATTGGCAGATTAATTTAAAATGCTCGGAAGTTGAAAGCAGCATTTAATCAATACTTTTTTTGCAGTTGTGTTTTATTGTACAAAACTGGATAAGAAGAGAGCTGGGATTTTCTACTGTGAATGTGGTGAATAGAAAACAAAAACATACCAATTTGAAGCAGCATCAACTATGAGCATCATCAATGTGTGACAGACGACTCATCATCGGCTAGCTGTTGTAAAATGCACCGTGTAGCAGCTTTAACTAATAAATAAATGTTCCATTGAAAACTAATCATCTCAAAGTGCAGGCCTGCCTTTTAGATGTATGACACCGCCATACATCACTGCAGCAATTAAAACATGTTAATTAATAGACAAGGTAATGAGCTCCGAGTTTCATAAGCGGGTCGTTAACTGGCCTCGCCCTGGCCAGTGAAAAACAACAAATTGAATACTTCCCTGTCTCATCCCTGGGATCGCTGTTTTAGTGTGTGTTGGCTCGTGTGTGCGGGTTACAGGGTGTAAAGGTCTTTCGGGTGATAAGACGGCCACCTTGTACACGTTGCATCATACACGATCGCCACCACCTGGAACAGCAGATGGTGGGAGCTCGCAGTGACACCGGACAGATGGTAAATTGTTGTGGGCATCTTACCACCAGGAGACACAGTCTGAACCTGCAAAATATTCATTTCACTGCATATGTTAAAAGGTCAATTTTCCCAAAAGGTGAACAGATTGAGGTGTTTTCAATCATTAGTTCTACACGTTTTTTGGCCAACACTATGAAACACTATGAAACCAGTGTGTAAACTCCTGAGGGGAACTGCTGTTAAAGGGTCAAGACATTAATTAAAACATGCAGGAATAATGTTTAAATATTCTGCCTGCATGGACTTGACATTTAGTTACATACTGTACATTTCTTTGCAAATCATCATTACAATCTATCTTTTACTTAAAGGTGCCCTGCCACACATGCATTTTTTTATATATATTTTAGGTCCATATGTGTTTGTGTTATGTTGCTGGTCAGTCTGACATCATGTTGCCTGAGCTCATTACTATTCATGAGCTTGACCAGTTGAGCTGGGTAAAGGATGCTGAAAGCCAGGCTCTCATTGGCTAGCTGTTAGCCAGTCAGAGTCAAGCAGCTTAGCTAGTTGAATATTAATGAGAACTGGCACAAATCGAGTCTTCCTGCAGGCTTTCTATACCACGCTGGAATAGCTTGAAACAAGGTAACCAAGGCATTTTCCTCCACAAAAAAATGTCACAGAGTCCATGGTAGAACTTCAGACATTACCACAAAGTAATGAAATACGTGTGGCAGGGCACCTTTAAATCACTTAAGATAATGATGCCAATTCCATCATTGAATAGAGACAACAAAAAGATGAGGTTCAAAATTCTTGACCCTGGAAACAGCAGTTGAAAGAAAGAATCAATTTACTAGCTATCCTCAAGTGTTTGATCATATATTATCTTCATAAGATGATGATTTGTAACGGAAGAACACTTCCAGATAAAAAGATGACAAAAACACAAATTCCTGTTTCCCACTGAACAACCTCCCTTCTTTAATGGAACCAATTAATATAGCCAACGTGTGGCCAAACTCAGTTATTGGATAACCTATAATAACGTGATGTATTTTCTGATCTTTTTGCTGAAACTGTCTTTTTGCTTGCTGTTGTTGTCAGGAGGTCAGAGGCATGACACCAAGTCACACCAGTGATTAATGACTTATACCATAGTAGACAGATGTGCTTTGCCTTGCTGCAAGACACAACACTGTGCACTGTGCAGTTCATGACGAGCACATCAGTAGGAGAATAGTTTGCTGCTGGCTAGTGGTAACACACTGTCACTACACATCTTTGTTTAGTCTTATTTTTCTACTCATATTTGTGTTCTTGTGAATCCTTAATGTGTTTATGAATGCAAGGGCAAATCACACACACACACACACACACACACACACACACACACACACACACACACACACACACACACACACACACACACACACACACACACACACACACACACACACTGTGTCGCACTATCTTTGTGGGGACCCGTCATTGACATAATGCATTCCCTAGCCCCTTACCCTAACCTTAACCATCACAACTAAATGCCCAACCTTAACCCTTACCCTCGCCCTAACCATAACCTCATTCTAACCCCAATCCTAAATCAGTACGTTAGTTTAAACGCATACCACATACACACACACACACACACACACACACACACACACACACACACACACACACACACACACACACACACACACACACACACACCACAGGTGCAGCCTCCAGTCCTGCAGTCTGTCAGATGTGCCTGAGCTGAATGGCCGAGGGCTAAAAAACATTCAGTCGCTCATCTGGCTGAGCAGGAGGCCCTAAATGGGTCAGAGGCATCATAGACCTGAACACATACACACTCGCTCTTGCTCTCTCTCTCTCTCACTCACTCACACACACACACACACACACACACACACACACACACACACACACACACACACACACACACACACACACACACACACACACACACGCAATGAAGCAGCCATATGTCAGTATTCACGGGTCACAATTTTAACTAACATTTTTAATAACTTTGGATAACATTATTTGTAAGTCATTTTTCATTAGAATTTAAAACTGTCATATTCATTCCGACAGAATTTGTGACATAATTCTCTCAAGTAATTTAAGGACATATTGAGTTATAATAGCGTTAGCAAGCTTAGTTTTAATTTTATCAATGTTAATGTGTCTGAATGAGCATGTGAATAGATGTCGATGTGTCTTTTGTGTTTGACTGTGTATACAATAAGTGTGTGTGTGTGTGTGTGTGTGTGAGGGGTAAATATAGTCAGCATGGAGGGAAGGAGTCAGTTCAGAGCTCCAGGTCCCTTCAGGCCTTGGCAGCGTCTGCCGACTCAACATGGCTCCCAGCGCTTCTCTCACAGGAAGCAGCGAGGAAGAGAAAGCTGCTGTTCATCAGACTTCTCTTTTCATGGAAATCAAAACACTTCCACTATAATGTAAATAAAAATGTAGTCATCTGTGTTTCTCTGCTTTTTTGCTTTCATGGAATATGAGAGACAACCTAATGTTTATTTTTTTTTTATTTAACATGTTGGTATGATTTATCATCCATTTAATAGAGTTGATGTCACTTGATTTATTTCATTTTGGGTGTGAGATAAGTAACCATGTGTCTGTCTGCTGTGCAGTGATTATTAGCTGAACACAGTCACTACTCATCTTCAATTCCTATGGAGAGTCTACAATGTCACTCAACATATTGCATACTAATGTTACCATATGGAGCATCATCTCACAGGGAATTCCATTTACACTTGTTTGAATGAATATGTCATTTTATCTTGCAGACTCAAACATATGATCAATGTCAAATATAAAGCATAGTGTGATTTTGTTTTGGTACTCAAAAGTGTCCCAAAATACCACAAATGTCTTCCTGGTTCTCCGCTGATGATTTCAAACTGAACTGTATAATTTTTACAATGAAATTTGGGAGTGTACTAATATGGGGAAGTGTCACTTATGTAACTTTACGACCACGTCAGCGCGCCTCATTTCTGCCTCTAGCCTGATCACCGCCATATTTAATTTCAAGTGTTTGCAAGCTCTTGGACAAAGGCAGCCAGAGGCGGGTGCTGCTGTCTCTGACAACATCCCCTCACACACAAACACACATACCCAAAGTTCAAATCCGATTGCACATTAAAGCTCCAACATCCTACGTGCTACTCTACATGTACTTTGTCCGTGGCACTTTTTGCGACATCCCACCACTTTTCTCTTATTAACGTTCACCTATTAATCGTTGTTCTTGCTGCTTTATCAGCGAGGCTCCAAAGTTATGTGATAAGAGGCACTGACGCCATGGTGGGAATAAATTTAGTGGATCCTCACTGTTGTTTCTGCGAAGACTTTCTCCTGCTGTGATACAGTACATAGAAGTTGGAAGGATTAAGAGAAAGAGAAAAGCCTGAGCCAAGACATAATGCCTCTTTCAAATCCTCCGCACCCTCTGCAGACGACTAATTTCTCTCTCTACTTAAATCCACTTTCCCTCTGTGTCTTCCTCCCTCTCTATCTTTCTCCTCCCCCATCTCCCTATCTCTTCTTCTCACACGGTGGGTCCCTCTCTTTGGCTTGTTGTTTCTTGCTGCTCTTAATGTCAATGCTAAATCCTGTTGACAGCATGTATATAGTGTTTGTGCTCCTGTGACTAAGCTGATCTCGCCGGCAGATTTCCCTCATTTACACTGTACGGAAAGTCCTCTGCTCAGTGAATAGACAAGTATTTGCCCTATGAAATTGGTGCAACATACGGACAGCTTCAACATATTTACCTTTAACACAATTATCACTTAAATAATGGCTTTTTTGCTCCGTCAAAAAGGCAAAAAAAATAAAATCTTGTATTTAAAGATTTTCACATCACAAAGACCCTTTAGACATATAGAAAAAAATACTAAAAGCTGTTCTGCCAATGTGAGAAACTGATTTTTTCTTTGGAGGGTTTAGCCTTCACATCATTCTGCCTCTCTCTCTTGGCAGCCATTCTGCCGTCTGTTCGTATTGTTCTCTCCGTCCTTTGCCACCTCCCTTCCCTCTCTCCTCTCGTTCACCTCTCCTTAATCCTCCCTTCTCTCCTTCACTCTACAGCAACAATCATAGTTGGTGCAGAGATGTACAATACCGTATTGACAGCTCACGCAGCAGCAATAATAATGCAAAATGCTGACACTCATTTTTCAAGGACAGCCGGAGCCTCACACACAGTGTGACAGTGTACAGGTTACGAATGTATATCCATATAGTTAACATTTACGAAAGGGGCATGAGTAAAGCTTATGCTTCACCAGTGTGCATAAATCACTGAAAAAAAAGTCAAGTCATGGATTTTCTTTATTCTCTACCGGTCACCAGTGAAGGTTGACAAAGGTTATGCACGTCAATTCAGGGCTGGCCGCTAGCTTTTAATAGCTTCTGTAACCCAATACAGTCTGTACTACTGTACATGGATTAAGAAGGTTAAACAGCCATTAATGTGTTACATTCAAAAACTACTACTTCACAAAGTTTTACCAGTAATGGATTCCACATGGTATTGTGACAATGGAAATTAATAAGGTAATAAGGTTAATAAGGTAAGAAAGTTAATACATTTAGGAGCACTAGTTCATAGCATAGGGATTGATTCAAATCATGAAATTGTGTTAAACAATTAAAAATCAGTCATGGGTAAAAAGGGTACACATTCTAAGAGAAAGGTGTTAATATTATATTGTTAACTTTATTCTTTGGTGTCTGCACATACCTGGTACTATGTACATACTGGTATACTAAAGTTTTCAGTGAGGAAACATCACCGTATCACTCCTGTGATTATTTCTCCACTTTTTTACAACTTTTATACTGACGCTTGGTCAGTGGCTCTTAGCGTCAGATACCAACGCAAAAACTACCCTACAATGTTTGTATTGGTTATCTATTTAACCCTAACCCTAAGTATATAACCCTTACCTTTGTGACCCTAACCCTATGTATCTAACCCTAACCCTTCGACTGACATGCACCGGCCCGCACTCTTGCCTTTCATTCCCCATTTCAACTGCCTAGTCGTCGGACGAAGCAGAGGGAATCATCGTGATAACTTTCACATCCCCTAACCCTAAGTATATAACCCTAACCCTATGTGTCTAACCCTAACTGCTAATTTTCCCCAACTGCAGAATGTCTGCGGAATGGCTCCGCTGTGTGTCGTCTCCATGCTCCGCCGTCCATCAATACACACCAGGTCCGGATTTGTTGCGGCACAGCTGCGGCCATGACTGACAGCTGTAGTCACGAGGACACACGAGATCTCGCGAATTCACGTAGAATAGAACCACAAAACCAACAACAGTGCTGTGTTTTCAAGGTGTAGTGAAGGGAACTATGATCCGCTATTTTGAAAATTAACCGGATGTTTTATTTTGTTTCCGTGCTCAACTTCCTGTCCCGCACTATCTGCCTTGTGCTGAATTGCTGCAGAGCTCTCTGGCGTCCGGCAAAAATAGAAGCTCTGCGTATCTATGCCGGAGGGCTGCGGACCGCCACAGCTGTGCTGGAGTCGGGATGCAGCCGTTCCGCAACCGGTGGAAATTGGCAGTAACCCTAACCCCAAATGCCAAAGGCACTTGACAGTGTTGCTTTTTGATGCTCTAGGAGTGAGAATGTGTTGGGTTATACATCAACAACCCTTTCTATTTCTTATCAGTGTCTGTAAAAACTTTCAGTCATTCATTAGGATGATTGTCTAAGTTTTTTTTCAAATGAGAGACAAAACATGTTCAAGAACCTACAGCACATCCAGTTTTCTTCCCAATTGATCCCTGTGTAATGGAATGAACCACATGCCAGACTGTAGAGAATAGTTATTTGTAGGGCAGGACTTTAAGGAGTTTGCTTTATTTGCTTAAAATGCGATTTTGGAATTGGTTTTCTTACATTTACTTCTTACTTCTGGAACAAGGCATGGACGTTCTGTCAAGTTAAAGTCACTGGGAAACTATAATTTTTCAAAACAATACATTTATGTCACATCACATCGAAGACATGAGCCTCACATCTCGGGGCTAACCCGGCTAGCATGGTTTAGCTAACAGCTGTCCCGCTGTCAAAGTTTTCTGGGTGGAACTCCTGCACTATGTTCCACACTTGCAAAAACGTAGACCTACTTAAATCACGCTAATTCTAGAGTAGTTATTTGGTTCATCAGACATACCAAATTAAAGATAGTCATGTACAAAAAAGTTTGAGATGAATACACCAATACACTCTGAATGTGCACTGTGAGTATTTAAATGGGAAAAATGTGGCCGTCATTTTCTACCAGTTCTGCCTTGTCTTGATTAAATGTAAAACTGCAATAACTAAACTGCATTATATTACACATGCTGTATGTCTCTGTGATTGATCCACCAGAAATAATAATAATAATCCTTATAATCAGATCTGGTATTTATCAGGACAATGCTTTACTTGTATAATATTTTTCTAATCACATTCCATTTTTTTCGGTGTATATAAACATGATGTAATATATCAATACATCATACATTGCTCCACAGGCCTATCCTGTAACTCTGTCCCTGTTATCACCCATCATCTCTCCGTCCTCCTCCCTGTTTCTTGCCTTTTGTTTTCCTGTCCTTTGAAGATGCTTGACCTTCCTGTTCAAGACTATCAGAGCAGCAAAATCCCTTTTCAGGACTTTCACCCAGGAGACCAGGGTTCTTGTCTCGTGTGTCACAGAAACATACAATTTATAACCCCACCCACAATCTTTTCCTTAACCTAAATGTCCCATTCTTGCGCCACATGTCAGTTAGTACGTCCCGACCCAGAACGTCAAAAGTGACGTCAAGAGTCCCGGCGCTAAAGGAGACTTTTAGTGCGAATAACTAATGCCAAAAGCACATGACCAAGCGTCCGTATTTTACGTGATGGGAGAGTGAGAATGTGTTGGAACATGACATGAAACAGGCTACAGAGTAAAACGAGAACAGGTCAGTTAAGCATCATTGCGTTGTGGAATTGTTTAAATCTGTCATTACCGTCACATATTCACTAATGGGGATTTAATCCAATGATGAACAGTGATGAGTCCAATTTTGAAATTAACTGTCCAAACATTTCATTCCAAAAATCTAATATTTTAGTAATCCCATTTTTTTCCCGTGTTTTAATTAAAACTATTTAAATCAGGGATACTTTGTTGCAGTTACAGGATGAAGCATGGCACAGCAGAGCATAGCTGGACGTAGCAGGGTGCAGCAGGACGCAGCAGGGCACCGTGAAGAGTAGCAGGGTGTAGCAGGGCGTGGACTCGGAGCAGGACCACGGCGACAGCTGCATCCATGATCTTGGTGCCACTCTAATCCAAGGAAACATGCTGGGCGAGAAAAAACATAAGGACTCAGGGGAATAGACTCCCCAGAGCTAGGTTAGTAACAAGCATGGTCAGCCAGAGGGAAGCCCAGGGAGCCGTTTGTGATGGAGACTGGAGGTGGAAGAGGAGGAGGAGGGTCGCACTCTTTGCCTGAATGACAACTGTGTGCAAGAGAGAGAGAGAGAGAGAGAGAGAGAGAGAGAGAGAGAGAGAGACACAGACAGACAGACAGACAGACAGACAGACAGACAGACAGACAGGACATGCTGTGATTAGCTCGTGAAATTCGTGGCCGCTTCTGATTGGTTAAAAAGTGTGCACCTCTCCAGCTGTTTAGTTTAAGAAGAGAGAGACTAAAGGAATAAATTAGGAAGTCTTCCTGAAAGAATTTACGCTAAGCTTCATTTAATGCTTTTCAGATGGCAAACAAATCTTGAAACCCAGCGAAACAGAATATATCAGCTCACGTTCAAAATTCAAAAGCAGAAATATAGCATTTTGAAATAAAACCCCTCAAGTAAATATGCAGTACAGTACCACACCAATAAACTGCAGACGTAGGAGCTAACTCTCCCTCATTACCACGCCATCAGCGTCTGCAGTCCATTGATGTAGAAATCCCTCCTTTCTGTGCTATTTGCTCACATGTGCAGATCAATGTACAGCTGGCTATATATAGCAAAGCTCATGTATTGGATTTCCTTGGCAGGGAGCTAAAAATAGAGTGAGGGGCGAGGAAAGAGGGGGCGAGAGGGACCCCAAAGGAATAAGACAAACAGAAAGGATAAAGGAGGAGGAGGAGGGTCTATATGGATATACAGTTCAGGAATACAGAATACAATAGGCTACATAAAGTGCAGATTAAGTAGGCATTACAAAGCCGGCGCAACGTGAGGTGTGAGTAAGACGATGCATATGCGAAAGTGATATGGTAATAACACAATATACATGAATAAACAGTCTATAACAGTGCTGAGATGTAGTGAAGAGTCAAACAAACTGCACAATCAGCCTGCTTTTAATATCTTGCCATCACAATTGTTTCTTGTCTCTCTGTCAATGATGTTTTTTTTTATATTGCAAAAAACAATATTGTTAATGACAGTGGTGTGTGTGAAAGGGCTGTTAAACCCTGGAAAGTTACATTTGTGGGTCAGTGCCCACTTATTCCTTCAGCACCTTGGTGCTAAGGGAGTTTTACTTCAGTTACTCCACAGTGGAGCTCTTAGAAAGGATGCCTCAGGCAGAGGTAGTAGGTTTCCGTGTCCACTGGGAGGTTTTTACGAGCTGTGCTAAGCAGAAGCTTGTGTTCAGCGTTGATCGAGCTACTGCTGCTGCAGAGCCAAGCTGCCAGCTTCGTGTTATCCATCTGAACATCAGGCTGATTGGGATTCAGGAGAGTTGGTAGTCACCCTACATCACTTCTTTGAGATAAATTGTTTGTCCAGAGTTAACTTGGAAATAGGCGTTCAGATTACAGATGTTATTTTTAGTTGCATTATAGATTAATCTATAGGTTATTTTCTTGACTATAATTAATTATGCATATATTCACTGACACAGCTTACTGACATTCAGTGCAGCTAACTCTGCCTCTCTAATGCAATTAAACACAGACAGAAATGAGGTGTCGATTCCAGTCCTTGATCATTTTTGAGTGTCAATTTATGGTGGTATTGTAGGTAAGTATAGCATTGTATTAGGGCGTTTGTTTTTACATTTATAATGTTTTATTTTTACAACTCAACGTCACTAAGCGTGTGCATAGACCTCCACCAAGGCCATGTCCTATCCCGCAATCTTAACAGTTTTTTATATATATATTCAACCCATGATTTGGATCTGCTCCACATTTTATGATTTCTTTGTGACACTATAAAATGTCAGAAAATAGTGTTCCCATCGCAATTTTACAGAGCCCAAATTGACATTTTAAATCACTTGTTTTGCCAGACTAACGGTCCAAACCACAAAGACATTTGATTTGCAACACAGAAAAGTAGCACATTTTAGAAGTGGGACCCGAAATGTTATTTCTTTTTCGAGTCACAAAACAATTGGACTTATCGTCAAGGGGATGGCCTCAATGAAACATATTTTTTTAAATACTCTTATACTGATCAAGAGTACAGACAGTCCAGAAGTACAGAGATAAAGAGACATAAAGAAACCATGCCTTTGGTCAACTGTTACGTGCCGTAGTGTTTTGTTGGTGTTTTGCTATGTTTTCTGCTAGTGTGTGATTCTCATCAGGTGTGTGCTGGTACCGTCACTCCCACATGAAGCCATTCACCTGCAATCAGAGAGAAGCATTAAGTGGCCGTGCTGAGCCAGTGATTGCCAGTGTGAGTTGGAGAGAGCTTCAGTGGAAGCCAGAGTGACACAGATCGAGCAGAGTGGGCCTGAAAAGCAGCGGCATAGCACAACATTGTAGAAAGGCATTCTCTATGAGCCCCTCCCCACATCAACAGCTATTCATTGTAGCATCTTTTTGGGCCCTCCTCACAATTGGGCCCTGGGTACTCAGTCCTCTTTCCACCCCCAGTCTGACACCCCTGAAGCAGCATGTTTTGACGGCTGCGTGGAAGGCGTGTGGTACTGCTGTAGATTGTGCATTTGTAAACTATATATATATATATATATATATATATATATATATATATATATATATATATATATATATATATATATATATATAGGGGCATATCCCAAAATTCTGGGCCCTGTAGAAAGGCATTTTCTATGGGCCCCTCCCCACATCCACAGCTATTCATTCTGGCATATTTTTGCTCAGTCCCCTTTGCCGACACCCCTGGTTGAATTGCAGTAGTTTTTGTGAAAAATGTTTAGGTTTTGGTGAACATTTATCTAGCTTTATATCAGTCTTCTTTTGGTGATGATTGCTATAAGTTGGTTTGTGTTTGCTTGAACTGTTTCTGCCTTTCACTTGGGTTTCCCCCCGGGTTTATTTAATTGTTAGTGTCCTCCGCTACGAGTACCGAGACAGCTGGAGAATCCTAGTAGGCAGCCTACGAAAATAGGCAAAATGAGGAGTGCCCTCTATCAACCTATAAAGATCAGGCCTGATGGTGCGATCATATTATGGGATGGCTTGTGAGTATTCAAGTCAACTCAAAAACATTTCCTTTTTAGGGAGTAAGTGTTACTTACTTGGCAATACATATTTTTCTGATTACAAGAATTAACATTGTTATTGCTGTCCACTTTTTAGAGGTCACAATATACTTTGCCATTAAATCCATATTCCAACATTGAAATTGATACAACTTTAAATTAAGGAAGATTATTTACCCTTTTTCAGAGGCTGTAATTTTGTTGTTGCTTGAAGCACTTTATATTTTGAAGTCTATGTTGTAACTGGGAAATAACTGTTGTGATTCACAGTGTATATTTATGTCAATTATGTCGTAAAAAAAAAAAATTAAAAAATACAAAGAAGTGCTCATTACAGAGACCGGTAACTCACCTGCAACAGCTGAGCCCTCACCCCTAGAAACAAAAAGTAAGCTGCATAATTCATAGTCCCTAACCTTCAAACTGTAACTTCTCAATTTGCAGAAGTGTTTGAAAACAACAGGATGTTGGGGCCTATTTTTATATACCTCACAAGGGCTATTTGTGTGTAACCTTCTATACAGATACTGTATTTGGAGCAGTTGTGAAACAGACTGCAGCAAAGTCTGATGGATGCACTAGTAGTTATTTTTCCCCTGATCCGTGCAGCAGCAGCAGAAGGCAGTTTGACTGAGGACCAGTTGGCCTGACGCGGGAATAAACAGTTAAATAGGCCATGTGCTCCCTCGCTATTACTATGTTTGTGATTATGAGTCACACATTACTCCATAAATGGCAGGAGGTTCCTTAACCCTCTGCTGTTGTGGGCCTCATTAGAAGTGTTTTCATTGGGAAGCTGAGTTTTACTTGATAATCAACTCTGTTTGAGCTTTCCACCATAAAAGCAAAAAACAACTTAAAGCGTAACTCTCGCCAAAATGCATCCTAGGATATTTTTGTGAATGTATGTGAGTCAAACTTTAGTTTAAAAGCATATTTAGGACCGAATCGGCACTTTTAAGATTCACTGTATTGTCATGTTTGGGTCAAATGGCCTTTTGAATGGGAGAGCTAGGGGAACTATTATGCTAGCCTCAAAATAGCTATTTTTAAACACTAAAAAGACTTGACACAACATGAATCTTTGCTTCAAGTATCACCAGGAGCTCTATACATTAACGCATTGACAACATTTTTTGTGTACACAGATTTACTAAAAATAAAGTTTTCGAACAACTCACTGCATCTGTTGTTTTCGCTTGCAGCCATCTTTGCCAGTCAAAACTAGTCGATTTCCGAATGCGATGTAAGGAGGAGAGTAAAGATGGACAGCTCCTAAAGCTGAGTTCCATATAAATGATTTTTTGTTTTGTCGTTAGTGAAAAACAATATTCACCTTGTAGTTGAAAAAGGAGCCTCATATAAGAACAATATTTATTCCTATGGAGTCTGTTAATCCGCATTCGGAAATCGACTAGTTTTGACTGGCAAAGATGGCTGCGGCTAGAGACAATGGAGGTCCGGTGAGTTGTTCAAAAACTTCTGTGTAAATCTTGTTGTGTAAATCTGTGTACACAAAGAATGTTGTCAATGCTTTCGTAGAGCCCCTGGTGATACTTTAAACAAAGTTTCATGTTGTGTCGAGCCTTCTTAGTATTTCGAAAATAGCTATTTTGAGGCTAGTATGAGAATGGAAATTAAAGTGTATTTTCAATTTTTCCTGACTGACATATCGCAAAACAGTAAATGTATTTTGAAAGCATTTTAAAACGCATTTGGGCATGTTTTTTAATATACACAAAAACAGGAAACAGAAACACAAGTGTTCAATCAGTCAAATTATCTTTTGTGTAAAAGAAATAAAGAAATTAAAAGGTTCCAAGATAGCAGATACATCTACATACCTAATTTTTTCATTTGTCAAATGACAAATATTACTCATTGATGTATCGATTTAAAGCTAATGTGAAAAAGGATCCAAGAATGTTTGTTCATTTAGGTTTTTAGCCATTTGACATTTAACTTCCTCAAGGTGAAAAACAGATGATTTAAGACATCAGGCATCACCCAGTTTCAGTGGAAGGTACAGCGGAGTGGCATCATCATAACAGTTATAAGGTTGTTTAGTTTTTTAAATAGAGATTAAAGATAATTGAATGGGACCTAAAATGGTTCCTTGTGGTACTCCACAGCACAAAAATGAAATCTTATTAGAGATTTGTGTTTTTGGTTGCCATCCAAGAAAATAAATATTATGGATTGTGTTATAAACCCTGAGAGATTTGACAGAAGTCATGATTACCGGAATCTAAAGATACCAACAAATCAATAACTACTTTGTAATAACTACAGACAACACTTTGGCTGAGCTGAGCAGATGATGGCACCAGCTTCCCTCCAGCTCACACGCTTTTTCAGCCCTGGATAAGAAGTTTAGAGTTCTCCCCTGGGAACGGGACATGTGGAAGCAGATTGCTTGTCCTGTAACGCTGAGGGATGAGAGCCTACCTGAAGTGGTAATGACCCATTTTGAGGCTGGACTAATAATTTATTCTGAAGGCAGATCCTATTGAAATGTGTTATAATGTAGGCCAGTGGCTGTGAGGCGTCAATATGTACTGAAGGATGTGATTACCGTTGCCTCTGTGCCCTATAGAGACCACATGGCACATGTCAGCTCACATCAGGCTCTCGTTGCACATGAAAGGATGATGAAATACAAGGCCAGGCATGCACATTTTTTAAGATGATATAAATTTCCTCATGGTATTTGCCAATGGATCATTGACTGCTGTGCTATGTGTCATTGCAGGAGTCCTCCAACTGCATCCATTTAGCATTAGTCCTGCAAGAAGTGTTCTTCAATGTAGAAGCAGTGCAGCAAATATGGATTACAGTACATCTCTTACGAAAGGAAATTAAAGCTGTTTCCACATTCTTGTTTCATTTAGTTGATTGATGGTCTGTTTCACTTCCATCTTCCCTACGTTCATTGTCAACGTTCATTACCAATCCAGAAAGCAGTGTGTCCTTGTAGTAAGGCTATAAAAAACAAGGATGTGGAGCCGGGGTGGTGGCGTGTAGCACATTTGACTTTAATGCAGAGTTCACAACTTGTTACAGACCTGCAGTTAACATGAACCTTTTCACAATTTTTCTCTAATCTTAATTTTATGGACAGTATTTTAGTTACCTAACCTTTATCATCATTTATTTACCATGACCACAATGTTTATCTAACCTCAACCTTACTGTAGTTTCCATGTAAATATACTGTAAAAATGAGAATATTAAAAACTTTGGCATTGAAGACTACATTGATGTTCAACATAATCTTGAGTTCTGCAAAATTGTTGACTACTGACGTCCTTGTTGGGTTGAGGCAATGTTGCAACTTGTGTTTAGTGACGTTTGATGAAAGTAAATTTCAGGTATCTAAACCATCATTGTAAACTTTTGGTGTCTCGATCATATTGTTTCAAGAACAAAAGTATTCATGCAATACCCTTTGTGTGAAGTCATCGCTTTTATATTCTATAACTTTTCTTTTTAAAGATTACCATGACACCTGTCTTGTTAGGTTATGGATCAGTGAAGTGCATGGAGTCAAAAACTCTTTACTGTGAAGAAACAAAAGAATCCTATTCAGTGTCATTCACTTGCACAGATTTTATTAACAATGTTTCATTTGGTTGGACTATATTTATTTGGTAACAGATACAGTCCTTAAAGCTCAAATTGTAACCAAACATATATATTCAGTACAGCATGCTGCATAAATTGGCAAAAACAAACAAACAAACCAGAAAATATACATGATGGGTACAAATGTGTGTGTTTGTGTGTGTGTGTGTGTGTGTGTGTGTGTGTGTGTGTGTGTGTGTGTGTGTGTGTGTGTGTGTGTGTGTGTGTGTGTGAATGCAAGAGCATATGTGTGGGCAACAAGGGAGTTCTTCCTACCTGCCAACACTACCTGGAAGAATTCCCTTGTTGCCCACACATACACTCTAGCATTTACACACACACACACACACACACACACACACACACACACACACACACACACACACACACACACACACACACACACACACACACACACACACACACACACACACACAAACAAACATAGAGTGAGTCACAGGGCAACACAGCCTACTGTATCAGTCTGTGGGTCGCAAGGGGCTGATGGGGCCACTCAACCATGAAAGAGGGTATGAAGGCATAAAACACACAGACACACTGTCACATGCAAAATCACAGAGAGACACATGTACATTTTTTTCTAATATGTGACATCTTTCTTTCTCTGTCATGTGTGTTTTTGAGATCGTATCTTAACGTCTTTTAAAAGTTAATGCAAGATGTTTTGCAAAAACACTGATTTATGTCAGTGGTTAGGCCGATCTTCAGTCGATCTGCAGTCTTCAGTCTGTTTTCTTACTATTTCATAAATCCTGCTGTCTGGTTGTGTATACAGCGCGCCGACTGGGTTTAACTTGTACATAACCAGACCAGATTAACCCTCCAGTCCTGGTCAAAAATGGGCTGTGGGCCCGTAGTGACATTGACCATGAAGTCGTCAGGCCTCCCAGGCAGTTGCCCAAACATGTCTTCAACTGATGATGTAATAATGACATTTACCAACGTGAGTTATTACATTAATCTTATTCTTACACATTAGGCTACAGGACATTATTGCTTATTATCATTATTACATCATCATTTATGTAAAAACACGTATTACACAACAGTCCCCAGGTTTCTAATCTTACATTTTGTGATGTGTCTACGCTTTCACATTTTCAGTGGATACATGTTGATACAAAGTGATTCCCACATTCTTCTTGAAGTCTGTTTAATTCTGTTCTTTTAAAATTAAAGATGAATGTTTAGACATTTTAATGATTCGTTAGTTACACAATGCTAATTGCTGTACCTTTCAATCAGTTATGATGTCAGTGTGCTGCACAGGACATACGCAGATGTCCATATAAAGTCCATACAAGTACAGAATAACTAACAACTATCAGGGTTAGATTTCAAGGTATTGATTAACATGACATTACGGGGAACTAACAACAGTATGACAAGTTCTGATTGTAGTGGCCTCATCATGCTGGAGATTTAGTCACTGCTGTCAATCATTTCTCCTCAGTTATTATGTAGAAGGTAATAAATGCACACTCACACTACAAATCCATGTTTGGTTGTTTTGTTGATTAATGACTTACATGATGCTAATTGTTGCTGTATGTTTGAATCAGTCATGCTGTCAGCTTGCATGATGTGTCCTCAATTCCAGCCAGCACGCTCTTATGACATGCTGTCTGTCTGCGCTTTTTTTGTGTGTGTGCGTGTGTGGTGTGTCTTCTTCTCCCTCTAGCCTACATCACTGTACCCCCCCCCCCCACCACCACCACCTCCTCTCCCCTCCTCTCCCTCACACATATACACACACACACCAGTCCCACCTCCCTATACCCAAACTACGGTGAAGCCCATTCAACCGATTCTCCGCAGTGCTGAAAGAGCAGAGTGAAGTAAAGGAGGAGTGAAAGAGGGGGAAAAAGAGAGGAGAACAGGGGGGAACCACGAGAGAGAGAGAGAGAGAGAGAGAGAGAGAGAGAGAGAGAGAGAGAGAGAGAGAGAGAGAGAGAGAGAGAGAGAGAGAGAGAGTGTGTGCGGTGAGAGAAGGAAAGAGGGAGAGAGAGAGATAAGGCGAAAACTGCAAATTGGGTGCCCAGGCTTCCCAGTGCGCACAGATCTCTCGTCGGCTGCATCGTCCGACCAGCTCTCTCCGCTCTGCAGGGTGAGTAAAGCTTCTGCTGCCTTATTTTTAACTACGCCTTACCAAACCCTCATTTCCACCCATGTATCAGCCACTCGCACTCTTTTAGGCTTGTTGAGGCGAGCTCCGCTTCTTTTGGCTGTGCACGTCAGGACTTCTGTTTGGCTGCAGGGATGAGAGATGAGGCTCATGCATGTGACTGTGTGTGTTGACAGAAAATGTTAGCCTCCCCCGTCCTCCTTAAACAAAAAAAAAGGAAGCCAGGGATGTTGTATAAGAGAGGAGCCTCCAGTCTTTCCGCTCACCTCGGTGTGAGCAAAGAGGGGATGTATGTGCGCTGTTTTTGTTGACAGCCGCTGATGAGTGTGTCTGCACGGCTGCTTCCTGGCCATGTACTGTAAGGTGATTAGTGTGGCGCATTTGCAAGGAGCGCTGGAACACTGCACAGTCAATATAGAGTCTGGAGAACCAACAGCACAGTAAAGCCGCGTCGCTCCCAGCGGCGCGTGGAGGAGTGGAGAGAGAAGAGGAGGGAGGGGTATGAAGGGGAGGGAGGCTAAGTGTGTGGATGATGTGATGGTGTCACTACAGTAAGTACGTGTGTGTGTGTGTGTGTGTGTGTGTGTGTGTGTGTGTGTGTGTGTGAGAGTGAGTGAGAGTGAGAGACAGAGAAAGAAAGAGAGAGGAGAGGATAGGGAGGAGAGACTAGGAGTGTGTGTGTGTGTGTGTGTGTGTGTGTGTGTGTGTGTGTGTGAGTGTGTTCTATAAAGTCTTGGCACTTTCTTGGGGAACCCATCCTGTGATGCTGTTCCAGCAGACTGCAGCACTTATTATTATCTCTCTCTCTCTCTCTGTCTCTCTCTCTCTCTCTCTCTCTCTCTCTCTCTCTCTCTCTCTCTCTCTCTCTCTCTCTCTCTCTCTCTCTCTCTCTCTACTGAGTGTTCATATATGTGAATACTGTGTGTGTGTGTGTGTGTGTGTGTGTGTGTGTGTGTGTGTGTGTGTGTGTGTGTGAAGGAAAAGGGATGAGGAGTATACAGGAATGACGAAGGGATGCTCCTTGTTTCTCTTTTTAATTTCTATCTGTTTCCAGTCTGCATCCTGGTAATTAAAGCGAACCACAACTCTCTTAAAGACGAATGACATCTGCAGAGATTGCACAGTGCAGCATATGATACGCTATAAATTAAATCATGTGATTCCAAACAGATTTTAGAGTGTTAACATAAACCTTGCAATGGCGTGTTTGTAAAATATGTGTTAATGTCTCTGACCGATATCACAACAAAGTGGTTCAACCTTTGCTTATTTTCTTTAACTGTTAACTAATGCTACATTAATGTCACGTGGAATAGGAGGCAGGGACAGAAGAGATGGTTATAACATGCAAGCGTTCAAGCCATCAGACATTCAAGATGGAGCTGGAGTGTTACCAGTAATAAGAGTTTTATACATGAATGCGTGTTGAACTGTGGTTGTGATGGGCAGAGTTGGTCACGATGGAGTGTGAAATAATGTGAATTTGCATTACATATGGTGCAGTGGCCTTGATCGGTGGTCTTAAGCTACTTTAGAAATCCATGTTTCTGTGATAGATCAGTGCTTTTGTGATAATGCAAGATTTTCCACTCGCAATTACCACTCAGATGAAAGTCCAAGAATGGTGTAACATCCATATGAGATAATGCAGCACAACCAGGATTTTCTACCTGGCTGCATACAATCATTTCTAAACCTCTCTCTGGACTTGTTAAATAAGCAATTAACGCACTGAAAAAGGTAACGCTTAGTTTGAAACTTGGCCAGCTTAGAGGAGAAAACCTTGCTTGAGTGGCCTTGGATGAGTGCTTGCAGTCAATATTTGACTTTCTGTCATGTTTTATGTTTCCCGCAGCAGTAACATCAATTTGTTTGGAATAAGCTGCAGAACAGGATTTTTAACATGTAACGGCAACCATAGACGATCATGTTACAGTCTAGAGGCGATCTGTTGGAAATGCTTTACACCATGGCCACTTACCCTTTACTACAAAGATGGAGACCAAAAACACTTGCTTCCCCTTTAATCATAGAACACATCAAAAAGTAATTGTTTCATCTCTCCATCTTAAACGTCAACTATAAGCTTCAGGGATTGGTGTTCATCTCCCAGAATCAAAAGCCAAGGGGGTAATTACACCAATCTTCCAACAATCCAACAGAACGACTTCCATCTGAGAAGAGCAAATACAGAGATCACTTCTGTGTTTTTTCTGGACAAGAAAAAACTCTTGCTGTCTTGCTCTTTATTGTCTTCTTTACCTCCTGCTACACGTACAGAATCATTTCCTTCCGACAGTAAATGCACAATGACAATTTAAGTGCAGTTTGGGAAATGTAGTAAATCATAAACTGAGGGAGAATTATAAACAATGTATGTTGAGGGAAAGTGGGTTTCCCTTTAAGAACCATGCTTACGATGTATTAGTTCCTCTCAAAAATAGGATTGGGGCCCTGGCATTGTGAGCCCAAATGCCCTGTACAGTAGGTCAGACGTAACATACAACCGTTTAGTTCACCGCAGAGAGGTTTACAGACCTGTACTCTGGTTGTGTAAGACGTGAGGTATCATCATCATCAGTTGGCGCGCAGCTCTCTGAGGTGAGGGGAAATGAATCACCCACTAACTTGAGTTGTTTAAACGGCTGATTGATGGTGTGAGTCACGAACAATGGCAGGGTCAGTGCTTCAGCTCCCACCGGGGTTACCTTGAGATACATGTGTCCACCAGAGAGATAACAACATGTCAGTGCTGTCACGTTAATAACATATGCCTCTGGATTTCATGTTTTACAGCAACTTCAGCAACATGATGATTTGGTGTTGGCACTTTAATGACTCTAACGCTGATAAAACCTTATTCGGGAATGTAAAGTGTTTAAATTGGGAATAAAACCACATTTTAATCAGCGTTGGTTCTGCTTTTTAATCTCATCGAGGAGGTCTAGAGCTCACCCCATCAAGAAGAAATCTATCACAAACTATTCGCCAGACTACAATAGGTGCACGTATGTGGAATTTGCCTTGGTGAAAGGTGCATACAAACAAACAAACAAATATATTCATTAATTATTAATTAGAGGTTTATTAGTTATTATTTATCAGGTGAAGGATGCCCTTCAATTCAAATTAATTGTCAAATGCTACTTTCAAAACAGAAAGCAATGGACGGACCCAAATGAAGAATATTGGGGCACAGTGCAGATACAAATAAAATAATAACCTACACAGGTATGCAATTGATCATATGAGAATATCACATATTTCAATTTGCATAATTTCAATGTCTTAGATAAAGAGCTAAAAGAGGATGAAAAGAGGAAAACTTGTCTCATGATTTCTGTTCAGATAATAATATCGAGGAGAAGCCAATGAGAAGGGACTTGGATACAGCGATGCAGAAAACGGCCGATTGATTTGTTTGTCCAAGGAGATGATGCTGGAAACGTTTGCTCTGTATGCTACGTCTTTGCAGCGGTATTTCTTTAAACACATAGAGCTACCTATGGTATTTTTATATTTTCTGACTTCCTGTGACTGTGTTAATAATGACTGTTGATTCTGAGAAGCAATGGCGGAAGAAGCTTGATAGAGTTGTAATGCTGCATAACCCCTTAAGCATGAGGTTGGGCATAGACATTGTGTGACTCAGACATCAGAGACTGTTGTTTGCATCCCATTTACCTAACTGTCAGCACTGATTTCTGACAACCATAACCACAGTCCTCTCCTCTAGTTGCCTCGACGAACCAAACCAAGCACAGATGTTTTTTCTGACAATAATTTGTAGCGCTTTTGGAAGGCACTGACAAATGATGACATGAACTGTTCTGAAGGATTCACTGGAATTAGGGGTTCAGTATGCTTGAAACAAACTAGTTCATATGGTCCAACTACATCTAAAGACAAAAGTGGTTTTTGCTCTGAATGGCCACACATTGTCACAGCCTCCCTTTGGCAGCACCATGCTGCCTTCCTGAGTTATGTTTTTGTTAGGGCTGTCAAAATAACGCGTTAATTTTGATCTGAGAAAAAATAGCCCGTTTAAAAAAAATAACGCAGATTAATCCATTCCATATTGACCTTTCACCTGGAGCCGTTCTAGCCACCATTCAACTGAAAAATGAAGGAGGGACACTACACTACACTCAACAGCAGGTAACGTTAGCCTTCAGCTAGCTAGCAGCTGGATTAAACACGGTTAAAATGCTGACAGCTAACGCTAAACGGTGTAAAGTTTGACAGTGTGACAATTTATTTCCTCAGCATATTAGGTCATATTGTTGATTGTTATGATCATAATTTGAACAGTGAAAATAATAATAAAAACTTTTTTAACACTTTAATGTCACTAATGCTGATTATTCATTGATTCATTTGAATTGAAATATTTAAAATACTTTAACAGCAAAAATTATGTATGCGATTAATTTAGATTAATTAATCACAGTCTGTAATTAATGCGATTAAATGTTTTAATCGATTGACAGCCCTAGTTTTTTTGTATCTTGATTGTCTGAAACATACAAATGAGGATAAGCAAACACACTTTCATACAGACGGAAGGAATTTTAAACTGGTGGATTTCTGAGGACTCTGGTTAACTGCTCCTCAGATCTCTGCAGGGTAAATCCAGACAGCTAGCTAGACTACTACTACAAAAGAGCGCTTGAGAGAAAAGATAAAATCCTGTGTACTTTTTCTCCTTTTGGATGTTTCTCACTAGCAGACATTTTGGAGACGCTAGCTTTCCACCCAACAGCAGCGCTATATTTTTAGTGTTTGATTCCCCCTCTGGCAAAAGGCAAATGTGACCTCAAACTGAAATGATACAACATTCAAACTGAGTGGAGGTGAATGAATGTGTGTGACTGGGTGGTGGAGGCTTTTTTTCATTAGGCTTTTGTGAACACTGCTCTGCACATACAGTACAGTACAGTACAGGCATGTTGGATGTGTC
Organism: Gymnocephalus cernua; assembly: GCA_023631565.1. Lineage (NCBI taxonomy): Eukaryota > Metazoa > Chordata > Actinopteri > Perciformes > Percidae > Gymnocephalus > Gymnocephalus cernua. Next base: position 5,565,460 of record CM042438.1, on the reverse strand, counting down.
ACACTTCACACTGCCTGCCAGCCAGCCTTGGTGCATGTGTGTGACGTAGAGTGTGTGTGTGTGTGTGTGTGTGTATATGTGTGTGGGGTAGAAGGACTTTCCTCCATTTTTGGGCCAAGGTCTTTCCCTATAAGCTCCCTTTCCTTTTCTTCTCCCTGCCTCTGTTATTCTCCCACTACATATCTGCTTATCTCTCCCTCTATTCTATCAACCTCTCCCTCTCCTCCGCACATTAACAGACAGTCTATTGCAGGCCTTCCCGTGTGTGTGTGTGTGTGTGTGTGTGTGTGTGTGTGTTCTTTACCCACCGCATAAGCTAATTATCTTTATCAGTTCAGCAGTCGTTCTACAGACCTCAGGACGAGGGTTTGTTTCCCAAAGCTTTCATCGTCTTACGTACCGCTTTGAGAAATGAGAGTCATCGTGCGGCTCCCAGAGACATTCAGCATTATTCCTATGAATGTCTGGTCCGGAGAATTTTGATGCTATTTTAAAACATAATTTGTGTTTAGCATTTTCGTAGCAAATGTTTTTTTCTTGTACAGCACTTCCCCTCCTCCTTTTTCTCCACTGTGTCCTCCTTTCTTTCCTCATTTCCGTTTAACTTCACCCCATTCATAATCCCATTGACTAGTTTTTCTGTCTCATAACGTCCTGCCCTTTCCTTCCCTCTTTCCTTCCTTGCTTCCTCTCTTCTGTATTTCGTTTTACAAATTAATCTGGAGTTCATTTATCCCATAGATGGATCTGACCTTCCAACCCTCCCCAATCCTTCTTCTTATCTCTCGCTTTGTCTGTCTTCATTTATTCCCTCTTCTTTTCATCATTCCTTCCTGCATGACTCCTCTCTTCATCTTGTCTTCCCATCTTTAAATATCCACCTCTTTTCCTGCCAATTGGCAAAAGCCTCTCATTACTGACAGAGGGACATATTGCATTCTCAACAGAAAACATCCCCACACCACCACCCCCAATGCTAGCAAGCTAACCTGGGAACGCCATCTGTGGAGCCACGCCCGGCACCATGGGACGTGTAGTTTCATGGTGCTCAGCAGTTGCTTTGCCCTGCATCGTATTGACCTGTCGTTGCTGGAAAGTCTTTCATCTGTGTGTGACGGCTCTGAGCCTGTCGTGCATGTATACTGTGGTCTGTCTTGTGAACTTGCAGGTTTGTGGCTGAGGCGATAACGAGATGACTGGGAGCACCTGGCCAGTCCGCCCAGGCTATTTAACCCCGCCTGCCCCGAGACCAGTGTGCAGCATTCCCTTGACCGAGCACCGTCATGATTTCATTCTGTTTAGTTATTTCCTTTGTTAGCTACTGACGGCTTGCACCACACATTCTTCACTGCGTCCATCAAATCTCATACATCACTGATCCTGTCAACCACACCTCATTGCCTTTCTGTTTGCACCATTATTTAATAAATGTCATTTCATAATTATTATTAAGTTGACTGTGCATCTCCCTCTTTTGTTGTGGCCTGTGAGCCGGTCGTAACACTGTGTTTAATCTGATTCTCCTTTTTTTATGTCTTCGCCAATTCTTTCATTTTGAGAGCCAAGATTTCAGCCTTTTAGCACGTTTCCTAGAAATCATAAGAGATGTGCTTTAACATTTATTTGAACATAGATCTTTTGGGGGCCTTAATAGTTTAAAAGTTTTCCTTTTTACAGAAGAGGTAAAGGTTATACAGGGATCATTGGTCTTATTATGACTCATTTACCACTTTTTGTAATTCCTAATTATTGCTCAATTTTTACCTCATCAATTTAGTTCACTCCACCCAGTTTGTGTGCCTCAGAAAGGGCTACAATTGTGTCTTTCTGCATAAAGTGAGATGCACGATTACCAACAGATTAATCACTAATGAAGAGGCTTGTTGATAGTCACACTTCTATTGCACAATGGGCTTTTTATTAAGTAAATGGCCTATTTCTGGAAATTAATTCATATGTACAAAGCTCCTGATTAAGGGAACTTATTAGCAGTCCTACACTGGCAACCCCACTTTAATGCCTTAATTAGCAATGCACACTCATTCATTAAGTTGGACCTCATTGAGGATGCTTCTAAGCCTCCAATACAATTAAACAGAATTAATAATGGGTCCAAATAAAAAATGTAATTGTGCTGAGGACTATTACGTCGCTATGTAATTAAGAAGGAAGCTGGTGGATTAAATTTAACCCTTGGCAATGTTCTTTTGCCAGACCCTCCTTCACAGCACTGCGGAGGAGGGTCTGGCTAGTCCACACTGCATTCCGGGATGGGAGAAAAACATGCTCTGGTTTATTGGCATTTCTTTAAACCAATCACAATCGTCTTTGGCAGAGAGTTATGGTGCCTCTGCTAAATGTCCTCGGGAAAGAACTTGTTTTGGTGGAACAAGTGCACGTAGGTGCAGGCAAGCTATGGAATTAAAATGGCTGCCGAGTGTGTGATGAGAAAAAAAGGGTTTAGATTGTGAAGAGTGTAGTGGAGAGGGAACAGATGTATATACAACCCCAAATCAGAAAAAATGGGACAGTATGGAAAACACAAATAAAAAAGGAAAGTAGGGATTTCTAAATGTACTTTGACTTGTATCTCATTGCAGACAATACAACAGCACATAATTTATGTGTTTTTATTGGGTTTTTTTTCAAAAAAACAAAATTCCTATTTTGGTTCTTGCAACATTTAAAAAAAATTACTTTGTAATGTTGCCATTCCTTTTCACAACACTTAAAAGACGTTTAGGGACTGAAGACACCAAGTGAGAAGTGTTTCAGGTGTAATTTTGTCCCATTCTTGCTGCAAACAAGTCTTAAGGTGGGCAACAGTACGGGGTCTTCGTTTTGAAGCGCAAAATGCGCCACACATTCTCTATTGGAGACAAGTTGGGACTGCAGGCAGGCCAGTCAGGTACCCGTATCCTCTTCCTCCGCAGCCAGGACTTTTTAATGTGTGCAGAATGTGTTTTTGCATTATCTTGTTGAAATATGCATGGACGTCCCTGGAAAAGATGTCTTCTTCAAGGCAGCATATTGTGCTCCAAATTCTCTATGTACTTTTCAGCATTAATGGTGCCATCACAGAAGTGCAAGTTACCTTTGCCAAGGGCACTGACACAACCCCATACCATGACATACCCTGGCTTTTGGACTTGTTGCTGGTAACAGTCTGGCTGATCCTTTTCTTCTTTGGTCCGGAGCACACGGCGTCCATTTCTCCCAAAAAATACCTGAAATACTGATTCATCTGACCACAGTACACATTTCCACAAGCCCAGAGAAGTTGACGGCGCTTCTGGAAACTGTTATTATAGGGCTTCCTTTTGGCACAGTACAGTTTTAACTGGCATTTGTGGATGTAACTACGTATTGTGGTACTTGACAAAGGTTTGCCAAAGTAGTCCTGAGCCCATGTGGTGATATCGCTTATAGGTGAATGACGATTCTTGATGCAGTGCCGCCTGAGGGATCGGAGATCACGGTTGTTCAGCTTAGGCTTGCGCCCTTGTCCTTTACGCACTGAATATCCTCCACATTCCTTGAATCTTTTAATTATGTTATGCACTGTTGAAGGTGAAATAAGCAAATGTGTTCCTATCTTTCTTTGAGGAACATTGTTTTTAAACATTTCAATAATTTTCTCACGTATTTGTTGGCAAACTGGCGATCCTCGGCCCATCTTTGCTCCTAAAGGACTTGACCTTTCTTGGATGCTGCTTTTGTACCAAATCATAATTACAATCACCTGTTGACATCACCTGTTTCAAATCGCATCATTATTTTAACCAATTTACCTGATTACTAGCCCTAAATTGCTCATGTCCCAACCTTTTTTGGAATGTGTTGCAGATCTGAATGACAGGATAGGATGTATATTTACAAATGAAATTAAGTTGACCAGAAAAAACATGAAATATTTTGTGTTCACATTCTCTGCAATGAAATGAAAGTCAAAGTACATTTAGAAATCAATACTTTCTTTTTTTATTTGTGTTTTTCATACTGTCCCGACTTTTTCTGATTTGGGGTTGTATTTACTTTTAAACAACATTGACAGTGGGCCGGAGACATGATGCTGAACAGCAGTCTCCCATATTAAAGATCTTCCTATCCACCCCAACCTCCTTCCTAAGACGTTTTGTAGTGCTGTTGTTTACATCTCATTTCCGGGATTGTTCAGGTGCTGCCGGAAATTCCTCCGGATGTCCCTCATTTCGGCCAGATGTCCGTCACGTTCCTCTTACTTTGTGTTATTTCCTCAGCATATTAGTTTTCTGTTGCACGACTAAAACTTTTGAGGAAGTCACATTCAGTCAGATATAAACCTCTTTTGGAAGTAACCACGCAACCAAGACAGGGTCACATAGCAGCATCCAACACATAACAGGAGAACATCAAGAATAGGTATGACAAAATACAGTACATTCCAAGTTCAAAATCTAAAATGTTGATCCCCACTTGGCCTTTCCCATTTTAAACACAAACACGCTGAGAGAGAGAGAGAGAGAGAGAGAGAGAGAGAGAGAGAGAGAGAGAGAGAGAGAGAGAGAGAGAGAGAGAATGAAATGAGTGAAATAGTGAGTGTATTTTTCGTCCTTTTGAAAAGAGAGAGTGTCAAATTTTGACTCTGTCTCTTGAGCCCTGAGGAGAATCAGGGCTGTTGGGTGTAGTGAGGATTTCAGCACCGCTACAGTGGACAGCTCCCCACCCTGATGCTCAGTGCTGTCTCTCCTTTCACGTTTTCAGATTTTAAAATGTGTACACAAAAAATCCTAAAGACAAAAACATATATATTTACCGAGGTGGATGTAAATGGAGATATACACGGATTTAAAAAAGACATCTGGTTTTCGATAATTGGATAAAAAAGCAAAAGGTAGTTGTTTTTTATGGTTACAGTACATAACTTCACATAGATACTTTAACCTTGCTTTTTCCATTCCCCCTTCTCCACTTTCTCATTTCTATCCTCCTCCTGTCTTCTCCTACATCCCTCCTCACAAGCAGCCACATTCTCTCCTATTCTACTTTCTCTCCCCACCTTTCCTCACTCCTTCCCCACATCATTACCTCTGATTGTTTGTTCCTAAGCACAACTGCTCCATTCATCTGTAATTCATTACATCGCCTCTGCTCCTGGATTCTCCCAGCACACATGCTGAGTTAGTTAGCGGCTGGTGCGACCTGGGAATTGTGGTTATATTCTCAAGGCTTAAACTACAAAGAGAACCTCATCCCAGCCAATTTGTTGTCAGCTATCTCAGCAAACACAGGCTACAGGCGGCAGTGTGTGTGTGTGTGTGTGTGTGTGTTACGTATTGCACTGACCAATCACAACAGTTGTTGTACTCCAAACCGACATTTTCTTCAGGCATCCGCTTTTCTGTTGTTTTAAAGCCACAGTTCAAGAAAAGAAAATCATGTGCAAAGTATTAACAAGAGACAATTTGGTGTTTCGTAGATGCAGTTACGTCCCCTTGGTACCGGGCACAATAACACGACAATACAAAAAAAGTGATAGTTGGTGTAGAAGTGAAAATTAAAGTGTTTTATTTTTTATAATAGCAAAACTTGGCCTAACTCATCTCTAACTCTTAAAAACCAAAACACAAACAACAAATCTAGCCTGCAGATTTCCTGCTTCTTTTTTTTTTTTGGCTGCCTTGAATGCTGATTGGCCAAGTCCAAGGCTGAGGGAACAAATCCTGCTTTACTGGCTGCACAGGTGGAAATCAATCATTGTTCTCACCTGGAGAGAAAACAGAGTGAGGGAAGAGAAAGAAATAAACAAGAGGGAAAACACATGCAAAAGATACGGCACTTTGCCTGCCATGTTAACAATGACAATAAGTCTATCCGTTTAAATATGAAATCCCCAAAAAATTAAATTTTGATTAACTCAAAACAAAGGCACCAACAAACTGATACAGTCTAGACTAAATAAGAAAATAAAATGAATGTGCATACAGCAGTAACTGCACTCTGGTGTGTTAATCTCTGCTAAACGTTCTGCAGCTGAGAAACACCTAACTAGACAGCTAAAGCAACAGTGCTATATCAAGGCAAGGCTAGCTAATGGATTAGCAACAGCTAGCCTAAAACCATGATAATTCAGTTTGTTAACACACTCAACCAAGTAGTAGTTGGCTAAATCCAATCAGGGGATGGGAACCAAGCTAAAGAGGCCTAACCTAGCTGAATTACTGCTAAATGTAAGTAGCGGTGGCTGCCATTTCAACATGTGACTGTAGATTTCAATCAGGAGAGACTTTGTTTGCAGATATGCAAAAGAACAATATTTATTATACAACTGCAAGACAAAAATGTATGAGTCTTTTGGAGATTAGACTCCATCAAATAAATATTTTTTTAAAGGGGTAGAGAATAGGAAACATATCCCCCGATGGAGTCTAGACACTGGTGGCGGCGGAGAAGAGACCAGGGACCAGACCGACGAGGCAACAGAATGGCCAGCCGGGAGAATCATGAAGACTGGAGGCGGCGGGGGAGGTGGAGGGTTGAGCGCTTTGCCTGAAACGAACTGAACAGCAACGGAGAACATATTTAAGCAGAGCTGAAGTGCTGTGATTGGTCCTTGAATTCCGTGGTCATGACTGATTGGTTTAAGTGAAAGTATCGCTTCTAAACAGCTGATTTGATTTACGGAGAAAGAGTACTGATTAGGTTAATGACGTCTTCCTGAAAGAATTTGCGCTGAGCTTCATTAGTGGAATTTATGCAGTTTGGGGTGGTTAAGATACATACAATCACACATTGACATGTGGTGAATTGTTTGATGATGAATTATATTGAATAGTAAAAAATAAAGTTGCACTGACCCATCACAACAGTTGTTGTCCTCCAAAAAGCCACATTTTCTTCAGGCTTCCGTCTTTCTGTTGTTTTAAAGCCACAGTTCACGAAAAGAAAATCATGTAAGTATTATATACAAGAGACTATTTTGGTGTTTCGTAGATGCAGATATCGGCAACATATTGTGCTGTTAACCTGGTTCCCCACATGTAGAAAAGATAGAGGCCGAGTCAAACTGGAACGAGAAATCGATGAGCAGATCAGCCAAACTACATGATTTTCTGGGATGATTCATAATAGATTTGAAGGTCTCGGCAGGAAACTGACAGCGATCATTGAAATTTTGCTAGAAAATATGATGATTAACATGGGCTACTATACATTTTAGATTTCAGTACCACAGGTCCTAAAACAGAAACACTTAAACAGAAGACACCAGCAGGTGCTCCGTCTTGCATGTTGCATTTTTTTGTTTGTTTGATGGTGTATTATATTGAATAGTAAAGAATAAGTTTTCTTAAATGGACAAGATAGCTCAAAGAACAGACTTTGTTTGCCTATGGATAATCGTACGGAATTAAGAAGATAGATTATATGGCATTGATTTGTTTAGAGGGAAACAGTTGGCTTAGAAAGGCATACAATGAATATGAAGTCATTACTAACTGCTTCTGTTATTGCTGCAGTTTGCCTTGTGTGAGGCAGCACAGTTTTGTGCATTTCAGAGAAGTACAGTAGTTAGAGGAACGTTACTGGACCAGAAAATGTAACAATTCAAACAGAACATCTGAAGTGCCCTGCAGTATGTCTGAAAGTCTTCATACCATGTGTGTTTTATTCAAGATAGAGTGTGAAACAGCATGAATAGAGCGATCTGAAAGGCCCTCACTGTGCGACAGTTATCCGAGTCCTGCAGGTTTCTCAGCTGTGTCTCTCGTGTTCGAAGTGGAGGATTGATTTGTGTGTTTTGACTCAGCAGCTCGGAGTGTCTGACTGCCTCTCGTGAGCCTGACATTTCCAGCTCTAAGTCTGATGCTTATTTACACGAGCCAAGCAAAAATCACCTTTTGTCTTATTCAGAGGATGTGACTTTCCGAAGGTGCTGACGTCTCTCAAAGTGCCCGATGTCTTTCAGTGACGTCTTTTGTGTTTGACTCCGCAGACAGGAGAAAGCCACTCCTTCTTTCTACACTTTTTATCAGGCTAATTTATAAAACTCTGTATGTTCTGCTGCAGTTTTGATATATTGTATTGAGCTGAAAATTCATGTGTTGCCTGAAAATGAATAAAGGTTTCACTGTCTGGCTCCCAACACACACACACACACACACACACACACACACACACACACACACACACACACACACACACACACACACACACACACACACACACACACACACACACACACACACACACACACACACACACACACACACTTCTTATGGCTTTTAAATATTTATAACTCATTCACAAGCTGAAATGTTGAGACTTTTACATGGTCCTTGGTCGAGGTCATACTAAAAGATCTATTTTTTAGACCTTCAGAGAGTTTAAGTCCGGGATCACACTCCCCCTGGGTCTCAGTATGTGTGTGTTTGCATATGCATGCGGTGGTGGAAGACGTATTCGATCCTTTACTTAAGTAAAAGTACTAATACAGTTAAAGTTCTTAGAAATACGAGCTATATATATATATATATATATATATATATATATATATATAATTATGGTTGTCAATCGATTACAAAATGTAATCGATTAATTTTTGCTGTGAAAGTATTTTAAATATTTCAATTCAAATGAATCAATGAATAATCACCATTAGTGACATTAAAGTTAAAAAACCTCTTTTTATTATTATTTTCACTGTTCAAGTAATGACCATAACAATCGACAATATGACCTAATATGCTGAGGAAATAAATTCTAAAGGGTATTTTACAATAACTACGAATGCACGGCGAGGCTGTAGATTACCAGTTTCATTGAACGCACCATCCCCGTCTGTGTTTTTCTGACAACAGCAGAAACGGTCAAACTTTACACCGTTTAGCGTTAGCTGTCAGCATTTTAACTGTGTTTAATCCAGCTACTAGCTAGCGGAAGGCTAGGCTATATATATATATATATATATACACATGGTATGTATTTTATAGTGAATGAAATTGCACCAAGGTAGAAACACTCCTGGCTTTTTAACGTAACATGCAATAAACACTCTGGTTTATTGCATGTTATGCCCAAAACACACCTATGAGTAATTAAGACACCAAGTACATACCTTTTGAACCATGCGCCTGGCACACTGACCCTTTTTTCCGTCGTTAAACTAGCAAAAGTGGATTCGTACACGCCCTAAACGCACCTGCCCCATGGCGTGTGCTTACATCGTTAAAAATAGGGCCCTATATAGTGCGCTTTTTCTGTGCTAGGGAATGGTTTCGAAACACAGCTTATGTGGGCACGTGCCTGTCTGCAGGGGGGGATTTTGATTGGCTGGTTTCACCTGAGGCGAGGGATGTTTTACCATATCAAATATTTGTAACGTGTGACTCATGTCTGAGTGAGCGAATCCTCTCTGACACCGCTGAATCTGCTCTGCAGCGTCGCTGCCTGAGTGATGAGGTCACTCCCCACTCTCGTCCTGCCTGACAGCGACTTTCTTTTCGCCTCGCATCTGTTCGCTTCTGATCTCATCTGCTGAGTTCATTCTGTTCTCGGCTGCTCTCTTAACGGCTTTGCTCCTCTCTTTCTCCGCCTCATAAACAACATTTCAAAAGTCACTGAACCTCCCTCAACATCCTGTTTTCAATGTCAGTTATTCGTAGTAAAACATGAGAATCAGTATAACCGTATACATCGCTTTAAGCAGGCAACCATTCCCCTATGTGCATGCTGTATGTATTTGCTTTGCATATTTATTGTAAATATATGATGCAGGGTTTTCCCTGCAACCTGTTCTCACTCCAGACTCATAAAATACGAACGCTTGGTCAGTGGCTCTCAGCGTCAGATACGACACAAAAATCTCTCTTCAGCGTCTGTATGCTTCTGTATGCTTATTTATAAATAATTGTGAATTAATAAATGATTATGTAAGTTATGAGCTGAAGTACTTGAGCTGCTGGAGTTTTTTACTTTTCCTGTATGCAGTCTGGAGTTTTTAGAATTTGAAAATAACGTGACATGTTTTAGCACATTTTTTTCCCACTGTTTATCTTTTTTTAAGGTCCCATGGCATGAAAATTGCACCTTTTTTTAACATTAATATGAGTTCCCCCAGCCTGCCTATGGTCCTCCAGTGGCTAGAAATGGTAATAGGTGTAAACCGAGCCCTGGGTATCCTGCTCTGCCTTTGAGAAAATGAAAGCTCAGATTTGGAATCTGCCCCTTATGAGGTCATAAGGGGAAACGCTTACCTCTTTTCACCCTGTGTGTTGAGCTCTTTGTTTTAGCTACAGAGTGAGACATCTCACTTCTGTTCCATCTTTGTTGGGAGTCGTACATGTTCAGTAGCTAGGTAAGGACTACTAGCCAGTCAGAAGCAGAGTATGAGGGCGTGTCCTGACAGTACCTAGGTAAGGACTACTAGCCAGTCAGAAGCAGAGTATGAGGGCGTGTCCTGACAGTACTTAGGTAAGGACTACTAGCCAGTCAGAAGCAGAGTATGAGGGCGTGTCCTGACAGTACCTAGGTAAGGACTACTAGCCAGTCAGAAGCAGAGTATGAGGGCGTGTCCTGACAGTACCTAGGTAAGGACTACTAGCCAGTCAGAAGCAGAGTATGAGGGCGTGTCCTGACAGTAGCTAGGTAAGGACTACTAGCCAGTCAGAAGCAGAGTATGAGGGCGTGTCCTGACAGTACCTAGGTAAGGACTACTAGCCAGTCAGAAGCAGAGTATGAGGGCGTGTCCTGACAGTACCTAGGTAAGGACTACTAGCCAGTCAGAAGCAGAGTATGAGGGCGTGTCCTGACAGTACCTAGGTAAGGACTACTAGCCAGTCAGAAGCAGAGTATGAGGCGTGCCATGCTAGCAGCTAGGCGAGCATTATAACGTGTGTTCCAAAGTGACCACGTGTGTCTCTGAAGTAAAGGCTGGACTACAACAGAGCTGTTTGGAGCAGTTTGTGAACAGTGTTTTCTGTTGGAGATGGTAAGTCCCTTTGGGGGGGACTTTGGACTTTTTCACTTTGTAAACCTATAACATGCACAAAAAAGATATATAACACAAAGCATAATATGGGGACTATGGGACTTTAAACAATGTTAAGATTTTGTATATTTTTGTAAAGGTTTTTACGGATGTAACCATACTAAAACCTCTCCTTAAACCTTAAGGTTAAGATAAAACACATCACATAATGTCAATCTGAAAGGGTCTCAACTTTTAGCTTTACATTTCATTAAAATATGTTCGGCTTCTTTAATACATTAGGTATGTGTTACGGCTGCACGATATGTGGAAGATATGCGATATGCAATAATGTGTTGAATATCACGATAAGGATATTACTTGTGATAAATAAACAGATATTAAAGTGTACTCAGTTCTGCCTTTGTGCTGCTTTCAGTAGTCCGCTAAACTACAGCAAATTCCCTGTTCATTCAACAAAAAGCACCACTAACAAATGACATAATTACACTTGAAAGTGTAGTTTTCTACTCGTACTCTCTTTCAACTAACCCAAAAAATCTCTAAGTGTCTTTTCTGGATGTGCTGCGGCCTTTTGCACAAGAAACTCTATATTGTGCAGCCCTAGTAAACTCAGCAAAAAAGAAACGCCCCTTTTTCAGGACACTGTATTTAAAGATACTTTTGTGTAAATCTAAATGACTTTAGAGATCTTCATTGTAGAGGGAATGTTTTCCAAATGTTTTCCATGCTTGTTCAATAAACCATAAACAATTATTGAACATGCACCTGTTGAACGGTCGAAAAGACAATAACAGCTTGCAGGCGGCAGGTAATTAAGGTCACAGTTATAAGAAAATTAGGAAACTAAAGAGACATTTCTATTCTATTGACTTTTGGAGTGAAAAACACCAAAAGAAAGACGCCCAGGGTCCCTGCTAATCTGCGTGAACGTGGCTTAGGCATGGTGCACGGAGGCATGAGGACAGCAGATGTGGCCAGGGCAACACATTGCAACGTCCCTACTGTGAGACGCCTAAGACAGCGCTACAGGGAGACAGGAAGCACAGCTGATGGCAGTGTAACAACACCTGCATAGGATCAGTACATGCGAATATCACACCTGTGGGACAGGTACAGGATGGCAACAACAAGCGCAAGAACTGGTCAGTCTGGTGCAGTAAATGAGGAGGAGATGCACTACAGTACTTAATGCAGCTGGTGGCCACACCAGATACTGAGGGCTACTTTTGATTTTGACCCCCGCCCCCCTTTGTTCAAGGACACATTATTCAATTTCTGTTAGTCATATGTCTGTGAAAATCGTTCAGTTTATGTCTTAGTTGTTAAATCTTTTAATGCTCATACAAATATTTGCATATGTTAAGTTTGCTTAAAATATAAAAGCAGTTGAAAGTGACAGGACATTTCTTTTTTTGCTGAGTAGATGTGTTGTGTAGGTGTTCTATATAAGCTACCTCTCGATTAATAACAATAAACACTGCATGAGGCAAAGAAAGACAAAAACTGAACAACCAATAGCTACGCAATCACAGCACAGCTTGGGCCTGTGTTGCCAAAAGTAGAGCTTGTATAGTATTTGCTCTAAACTGTATATGTGTCAGTATTTCCATAAATCTTGTTTACTCACAGCGCAGCAGGCATGGCATGTGTTAGTGAACTATTTTTGCTTTAATTAAAAGTTTGCACTGTGGCTGCAGGTGATGTGAACTGCATGTGGCCTGGCTGATACTGTAATTGTAGCCTCATAGCAGAGACAGGCAGGTCTGTAAAGTACTTTATGTTCACGTGAGAATAGTTTGAATGAGATGATTATGCAGAAAAAAGGTGGTCGGAACAGAAGAGTTTTTGGATTTAGGTGAGCTTTGCTTGTTTTTATTAAGTCCGCCATTGTGGTGGAATGTAACTAAGTACATTTACGCAAGTACAAATGTAAGGTACTGTACTTGAGTGTTTCTTTTCATGCCACTTTCTACTTGTACTCTGCTACATTTCAGAGAGAGATATTGTACTTTTTACTCCACTACATTCATCTGACAGCTTTAGTTACTTTACAAATTAAGATGTTTTCACAAAACACATGCAGTTTATAAAAGCTGATGTTTTATTATAAATTAAACTACCTAACAATATACAGTGCAGTCCTATATCTACAGCTGAAATGCTTAGCCGATTAAATAGTTTCCTGTTTCTCAAATGTGAGGATTTTTATTGAGTACTTTTACTTATAATACTTTAAGTACCTTTTCAAGATGATACTTACTTACATTTACTTAAATAACATTTTCAATGTAGGACTTTTACTTGTAACAGAATAGTTTTTTATTTTTTATTTTTTTACAGTGTGGTATTAGTACCTTTACTTAAGTAAAGGATCTGAGTACTTCCACCACCGCAGCACAGCAACATTTTGGTCTGTGTTTACAGTTTTGGGTTAGCAGTCCAAGATGATTCACGCCTGCTTCACTTCCAGGGACCACAGCATGGTGAATGTGACCTCCATTTTGTGTGTGTGTGTGTGTGTGTGTGTGTGTGTGTGTGTTTCTCAGTGTGTCAACAGCTGCATGGCAGAGGCAGCGCTTCTGCCACCTAGTGAGTGTCAAACAGCACTGCATGTTACCTGGAAGCCTGACAAAGTGCTCTGGCCTGCTGCTGGAGACCGGCGGGGGCTCATTAGATCATCACCAGAGACACTGTGATCATAGCCAAATGCATCATCTTTGTAGTTTTCAAATGTGCACTCCTAAGGATTTAAAACCTGTTATGACCACACCAGACTCCATGCATTGTGTCCCTTGAAATGAAACCTGTGTATGCTTAGCATTACTGCTAGCATTTTGATAAAGTATATCAAACAGCAAGGCAAGGCAGCTTTATTTGTAAAGGACATTTTAGCAACGAGGCAATTCAAAGTGCTTTACATCAAATCTTGAAGAGCAATTTAAAATGGTTAAAAATATAAAAAACGCTAAAATAGAATGACATATATGAAATACAAGAATAACAGTAACAGCATAGGCCTAATTAAAAACTGGGGTTAATTAAAACTGGGCTTTTGTTGCTTTCACTTTTTGTATGAATAAAACCTGTCTCTCAGTCCTTTTAATTGTACTGGCATCCCATGCTTTCAACCCTAGTCCCTGTCACTTTTCACTGTAGGGTGAAAAAACCTTGTTTTTCCAAAATCGTAGCTTTTCAGGAAATGAAAAAAACATTTCATTGAGCTTTATTTCTCAGACAAAGTCAGACGAAATCACGTCGTTACTGTTTACATATTTTGTAAAACCCACAGACAGACATAAAGGGTGACCAATAGCATTGCCTTATGACCATTGACCAATTCAATTTTATTTATAGTATCAAATCATAACAAGAGTTATAGAGTAGGTCTAGACCACACTCTATAATTTACAAAGACCCAACAATTCCAGTAATTCCCCAACCTCGATGGTGAGAAACTCCTTTTAGGGAGAAACCTGGGACAGACCCAGGCTCTTGGTAGGCGGTGTTTGACGGTGCGATGAACAATGGCAATAATAGTCACAATAAAGATAATGGAACTATGAGCAGAAATAGTAGTTGTAGTAGTTCATGGCGTAGCAGGGCACTGCAGGATATCCAAAGTTTCTTCCCGACAGTGACGATATGTTAAGAAAAAACATTCTGAAACCATGGGATTAGTATGAAGAGCTGTTCAATACTTTTACAGTTTGTCCAAGGTTGTTCTTCTCTCCTCTCTTCTTTTATCTTGTCTCCTGTCCAATATTACATACATATTTAAAAGCTGGAGTCAGTGGAAATCAAGAAAGATTTCAATCAGAGGCTTCTTACTCATCCTTTTCGTACCTCTCTGATCTGCTTGTGCATATTTTAAGATTTCAAAAATCAATTGATTAAATCAATCTTTGTCTGTCCTCTCCTCACCTCTTCTTTCTCACATCTTGGCATGTTTGTTTTATTCCTCCACCTCTCTTATCCCTAATTAAATGAAATGAATACTCTCCTCCTTTCTATCCATTCCTTATGTTCATTCATTTAAATCCAACACATTTCTGCATGTTCTCTCCCCCTAGTTTGGTTTATAATGTCGTGGACAGTCCCCTTTAATTAACTGCACAGTAAAAGGAGCCGCTTTAGGCTCTACGGCTAATTTCCAGCTGTAGCCCCCGGGCCGGCTATCAATAGGCATCCTAAAATACAATGAATAACAAAGTAAGATAAAATAAATGACATTACATCGATATTGACAGCAGATATCAACCGATGCTAGTTTTTCAAGGCCAATAGCGATATTTGGAACTGATATGTATTTACAGTAAAAATGAAAATCTTTGTTTGTTTGTTTTGTTTGTTATGTTACAAGCTCCAACACAAAACTTTGTTTAAATGCTTTAAGCAATTATTTAATAAATTAAGAACTTTCAACATTATACACTATTAAAAAAAAAAAAGGTCAGATAGTGTTGTGGGCGGGACATTAAGTCAGACTCAGTGGTGAGTCAAACCGAAGCAGAGAGACAGACACAGAGCTGGAACCGAGCCAAAGTAGCGCACGTTTTAATTCATTAACTTTATCGGTTATCAGGAAAATAAAACGTAAATACAGATAAATCTGCAAACTGCCAAAAAACTGCCCGATAATTGGCCAGGGCCGATAATAGGTCTATCCCTAAAAGGGAGTAAGACATACAAGCATGTAGGCACACAATTGGAAGCATCAAAGCTATAAAACTATACAAAGGGAGACAAGGGAAAAGACAACACATTGAAAGCACATACAAGACATAATGTGGCGGCAGGGATGGAGCGACAATGACTAGGTCACATCAAACACTCTTCGGCATCTGATCAGTGCCATTGTTGTCTTTGTCTCCACAGATGAGTTCGTTCAGTACGAGGGCTCTGACGCTGCTCTCGTCGGTTTTCGGGGCCTGTGGTCTGCTGTTGGTCGGCGTCGCTGTGTCGACAGACTACTGGCTGCTGATGGAGGAGGGAATTATCCTGCAGCAGAACCAGACCCAGGAGGTCAAGATGGCGCTGCACTCCGGCCTCTGGAGGGTCTGCTTCGTGGCCGGTTGGTGATTTCATGTCACTATCTGCTGGTTGTGTTTGGGGTGTTTTGCATTGCATTTTGAATTATGTTTTATACATTTTTATATGTTTAATTCATTTTTTACTTTTCTGTTACAAATTTGAATTTAAAACGATTTATTGGTGTTGCAGAAATGTACATATTATGATGCATCACAAAAAGGAAAAACCTCTTTATCCTCTTTCTTTGTGTTGGCGTTCTAAACTCCGGTGGATTTCTGAGGACCCTGGTTAACTGCTCCTCAGATCTCTGCAGGGTAAATCCAGACAGCTAGCTAGACCATCTGTCCAGTCTGAGTTTTCTCTCACACGTTGAACGTACACATGTTCCACCAAAACAAGGTCCTTCCCGAGGCTATTTTGCAGCAGCTCCGTCCGGAGCTTAGTGCCGCCCACGATGATTGTGATTGGTTTAAAGAAATGCCAATAAACCAGAGCACGTTCTTCTCCCATTCCGGGATGCTGTGTGGACTAGCCAGACCCTCCTCCTCTCTGCAGTGTGCAAATGGTCTAGCAAAGCGAGACTAAGGACCCCTTATCCGAGAGAGACCGAGCAGGGACCTCCTACTACATTTATTGTATAAAATTAAGTTGCATATTAAATTATGCCTACAGTAATGTGTAGGGTGGCTTAAAGCCTTTATACATACCTTTTTTTCATATAATACTAGGCTATTTAAATAGCCTAATAATTGTTGGCATGATTTTATAAATCATGTTTTAATGTTAAATGTGCATGTGTCACAGTGAATCCTTAGGATGAACTGTATCTGTGGACCTTAGTGACTTCCTTACTTATAGGCCAGTAAGCCTATCATCAGAGGGGAGTTATATTTGCTAATAATATGTTAGATTCATGTTAAGACTTTTTAATTTGTTTTAAAAACTTTCAAAAATGAACAATAATTTGGAGCCCCCCCTGCATTGATGGGCCCAGTTTGATTAGGTTAAATCAATAAGACTACTTAGTTAGGTTTATCAAAAGGTTGTGGTTTGGGTCCAAATCAGTAAATTTTTTTTTTTTTATTACTTCAATTGGGTTACGCACGTGACAGTACTTGAAGTAAATCCGTTTGTTCTGTAAAGTAAAAAAACCTTGCCATTTCTTTGCTTTTTTAAAAACATGACACAAATCCTTGTCTCCTAAGTGAAAGTCCTGTGTTTGTTTCACGTGTCTTACGCAGTTTGGTGAAATACTTCCTGCTTTGCTCCAGTCATAATAACTACGGCTTCTAGAGGGAACCGCCGCCTCATAATAAAACATAATGATGGGGTCGGAATTGCTGATTGGACAAACGACCTATGGAGTCGTTTTTTATTATTATTATTATTATTATTATTATTATTATATTAAAGCACTGTTCACACCATTGATTTTCACACAGTGCACACATGCTGATGAATTCTCACTCTCTGGCATTAGATGACCATTATAACCCCTGACCCGAACATCACATCTAATGTGGGCTGATGGACAGCCAAAGATTATGTTTTAATTTAATTTTTTTTTTTTTACATTTTCAGTGGAGAGAACATAAACAATGAGAGAGTCAGTGAAGCAGTGTGTCACCTCCGGTTAAATTTAGCTTTTAAAGATCATGGCGACCCCAATGAAAAGTGAGTGTTCATTTATACACACAAACAAGCACGGCAGGGATAGATACAAAAAGCTGCCCTTATTGCAGTGGCTGTCTCTGTGTTTCGAATCATGATGGTGTTGCTCTTGGGAGGCGGCCATGTTTGTGTCTCCCTGTTGTCTGGCGCCTGGTACAAAAGGTCAGAGGAGGGAAACGCTGGTGGCATTTAGAACGTGTGTGTGTGTGTGTGTGTGTGTGTGTGTGTGTGTGTGTGTGTGTGTGTGTGTGTGTGTGTGTGTGTGTGTGTGTGTGTGTGTGTGTGTGTGTGTGTGTGTGTGTGTAAGAGGGGAAATAAATCCTGTTTGTCTGTTCATGTAGGCATCACGTTGTTGACATATTTTCGTGTTTGAGGTTAATTGTAGTGTCTGTATTCAGCTCCTCTCTCTCTCTCTCTCTCTCTCTCTCTCGCTCTCTCTCTCTCTCTCTCTCTCTCTCTCTCAGCTCAGTCCTTGTTTTCTCCTGAACCTCTTGACCTCCATCCGTCTCTGCCTCTAATTCACTTTTTTCTCTCACTTCCATTCTCTGCCTCCCTGTCTCTCTTTCTGTTCTATTTAATCTCTTTTGCTCCTTATCCCCTCTCACCTCTCTTTTCATTCGTCCTTCCGAGATATCTCTGTTGTTCTCCACCGCCGCTCGGTCTCGGTCTCGGTCTCTCCGTCTCTCCGTCTCTCCGTCTGCCCTTTCTCAGTGTTGTTGAACTTCTTCTTTTTGTTTGGTTTATTCTGGTTTTATTTCCATATGCAGACATTATTTGTGATCCAAATAAGACCCATCTACCTCCCATTTAACCTCCCTCTCATCTCTCCTCTCATCATTGTTTCTTTTTTAATGCTCTCTCTCTCTCTCTCTCTCTCTCTCTCAGGACCAGAGAAGGGCAGATGCGTTGCATCCGAGTATTTCACTGAGCCAGAGATAGAGATCACAACAGAAAATACAGCTAACATACTCAGTAAGTCACATATCCACACACTCACACAGCTTAGATCACAATCAATTTGAATAGTGTTACTCTTGTCATCCTATCATTACATTTCAAAATAGATTTAAAAATAATTTTGCTTAGAAGATATTTTGTTGAAATAAAAAAGTGTAATGTATCTAATGTTACCAATCATTATCAAAGTAGATCCATCTAAGACGTATAACTTGTAGAGATGTTCTGTGTATCAGATTAAATGTGATATACAGAACATGATTCAAAGTGCAGCTAACATGCTTTCATACTATATCTGTGCACAGGTCCTTGGTCAGGTTGCTTTCTGTGATGCATGAAAGAACACTTCAGATGTTGATTTTACAGTAGCTTACTAAGTGGCAATGTAAAACATCTGTAAAACATCTGTATAAAAATGTACACACACAAAAACAGCAAGGTCTGTTTGAACTTCACATGTGGTAGGTGAGACCTGATAGGGAACAGGTGTCATTGATTGTCTAATCAGGCTTGGTCTCCACCTGCCAACAATCATTCTAATCCAACTCAATGGACCTATTTCACAGCAGCCATTTTGACTTGTCATAGAAGAACAAGCTCAGCTGAAAGTGATAACCTTAACGATGGCTCAGTTCCATCAAGTGTCCCAGTAAGATATTTCAGTGAGTCAGCGTGCGCGATACCAGGGCCTCTCCTAAGTGGAATGCAGCCATCATTAATTAATACATTTTGAACACACCTTTGCTTTTCCTACTATGACATGTCAACATGTCTGCCGTGAAAAAGGTCTAAAGGTGGAAGTAGTAGAAGAAAGAGTAGAACTCACTAAACCTTCCACAACCCACTCCACAATAACAGAGAATCTGACATTGCTATTCAGTGAAAACAAATCTCCAAAATTTGGTGATTTCGAATTTGTGTTTTGGACAAATTCAAGAGGAAGGATTGAGAAAATGATTCTGGGTTAAATCAGAATGATTCTGCTTTTGTAAACTACACAAAACCCTCTGAATTATCAGAGCAATGCTGAAATGAGAGCAGTTTGTCTCAGGTCATGAACATTTGAGATTTTGGATACATGGTTTTCTCAGGACAGCAAGAAACACTGAAGATACCCATTAATACAAAAAAAGAAAACATTTTGTTATGCCACTTGCTGAAGCAGTGCAATTTCTGACATACAAATGAAAGTAAGAACCTGTGAAGAACCATCATTATTTCAAAGAGATTGTGTATACTGAACTTCTTTTTCAGTAAATGAATGTTGAGAGCTCGCTGAAGTTCCCCACGGAGCTATTTAGTCTCTGAGCTGTTTTAATGATTTAAGATGTTGACACTGTGAACTGGCTTCAAAGTGCTCTGCCCTCCGCACTTTGCTCCGTCTCTTTGAAGTAAAGCACGCCCTGTTGTTGGAGACACCAGGGGGAAGATGTTTGGCCCCTTTTAATGCTAGATAAATGTCCTCAGGTGTAGACGCACAAGTCATAACACTGCAGTAGCACCGTAGAGAAGTTGCTGAACAAATCATACACAGCCTCGCTTAACATGACCCTGAGGGAGCTCCAGCACACCTCTGGTTATGAGTAGTAAAGATGTCTATGAACCGGGGTATTTTGAAAAACAAATTCTTTAAAATAAAACCACAATACTGTCATCAGAAAAGACTTTTTTTGTTATTCTAACAACTATTTCTACATTTTTCATGTCATGGTTACGCTTTGCCAGGAAAACACTCAGGGATGTTTCGGCCTCTCCAGATTCTTGTTCTAATAAACTAAAATGCACTCACCTTGCAACACAAAACATGCTAGAATGTCTTTGTAGGTTCATGGCTAGAATTATTAGACAAGGATAAGTCAGTGTCTCCGCACAAAATGTTCTACAAAGCTAACACTCTCATCAACGTGTTCGTACAAAATAGTATGAAAATGTATGCACACCAATACGTATGATATCCTACCAAACTAGGCGACTGCCGGCGGGTCATGTGGCGCTGGCTGCAGATTATCACCCGACTCTGCAGTTCCTCTCAGCGCTACAAAGTGTTTTAGGGTCTTTCAGCTTATTGTTTTGGTTTTACTTCACTGTTGTCTTCAGCATTGTTTAAAGCTACATTGTGTAAGAATTTCTCCCATCTAGCGGTGAAATTGTATATGACAACCAACTGAATATTACTTTCTACCCCCCCCCCCCCCCATTTCGAGTGTGTTCGAGCTCCTACAGTGGCCGAACCCGAAATTAGCAACAACCGTCCGTGAGTGTCCCTTCCGGTGTAATAATAGTTTGACGTTATTTTGGTACCATTTCATTGCTAACATCAGCTATCAGGTTCCCAAACATATGCAAGCTGATGTTAGTAAAGTATCAGTGCTATCGTTATTCTGTATATTGTACCAGATTAATAGTGTAAGGCGATGTTTACAGCGTAGGAGAGAAGCAACGGAGGTTTGTGTTTAATATATTTCTCTGAGCAGCATGAACAATGTCAATGAAACTGAAATGATCTCTTAGTGTCTCCATCGTTAACACGCAGCTGTTCTAGTAGCTAGTCTGTGTCACAACTCCATGACGTGAGTTGTCTGCCAGGGAAATCACGGCACATATGATTACGTTTATGTTACAAGGTAGACAATCCTTTTTCATCATTGACGCGAGGAAAAGTATCCTAGACGTCGTTCTAGCGTTATGCACAACCATGCTACAGTTAGCCAAGCAAGTAGACACTATAAAACTTGTACTTTACACAAATAGGCCGAATTACCTGTTGAGAAGAAAGCAGGCCACTTCGGCGTCCCTTTTAAAATCTTTGCTCCTCATCAGCTCTTTCCATCTTGGAAAAGCCACAACAATATTAACTTTGGTCGCGTTGCTTTGCCTGTCACATTGTCATTTTAATTTCCTCGGCGACTCAGTTACATGTCCTCGATAATAGACGCAACAGGCTTTCAAGTCTGCCGGCAGTGAGTCGCAAATAATCTTCTCCCCCCTCCCTCCCTGGCATACGTCACAGTCAGTGCCACTGAGTGAAAAGCACGCTATGCGGAGCAGTATAGCCTGTATGTCCCTTCCGGCCTCCATATTTGGCGCATGGCTATGGAGCGTCTACCCCAGTTCATGTAAGCGCAAATGTAAAATTTCAAGTCAATAAGAATACTTGGAATTGATGGTGGTGGTCAATATTCATAAAAAAGAACAAGTTTGTGAAGGGCAATACAGATTTTGATAATAAACAACTACAAATGTTACACACTGGGGCTTTAAGCATAAAAGCTCTAAGAAATAAGTTTGTGACTTGCTGGTGAACGTAGAGGAACATTTAGCAGCCAAACATTTCTCTCGGGAGTTGTTGGACACCAAAACAGAGCTAAAAGAAGAGAATTACAACCGTACTTAAAATTCATTGGGTGATTAGGATTAGGCAGATGTTTGCCAACACATTAGATAATGTTCATAGCTTGTTCCATTGCCTTGAAGTTACCAAAACTGACGTTTGGAGTAGGAACCAAACCATCTAATATGTGTAATAACAAGGTGTTTAGTGTACAAAGTAAATACAAATGAAAAAATGGTTCAGACTGCTGTGAGGGAAGAGTCCCTGTGGTTTATAATACGAAAGAAAAGAACGCACCTACAACTAAACAAAATAACATTATTGATGCCATTTTGATAGAAAGAAATCAAAAAAAAAGTTTCTTACATGTTACTTGGTTGGCTGGTTTCATTGCAAATGGGTGACAAACCATGAATAATCATAGTCATTATCAAAGGAATTTAATATTCATAGTTTTCATATCAAACTTACTCACGTCTTTGCCTTCGCTAGTTTCAACGCAGAAAAAGCTCAAGAAACAAGTCGATAAGATTTTAAATTATTTATGCTTCACTGAAGTTTGTTGGATTTTTTTACTCACAAGAACAAAGTTGACTCTTAAAAGTGAGAATATCTTTCAATAAAATTGTTAAAACTCATGCCAGAATAAAACTTTTAATTGGATTTTGGCACCAAACAACTTGCAGCATTCTGTCATTTCATATACTGAAGTGAATTCAGGTCTTAATTTATAAAGATTTCCTCCCTGCTAAAGTCTGCGTGATATTTTTTTTAATCATGTCCGTCCTTCTCCTACCCTCTCCCACAATCCTCCCTGTCCTGCAGAAATGGTCCGAACCGCCACTCCCTTCCCCATGGTCTCCCTGCTCTTCGTCTTCACCGCCTTCGTCATCAGCAACATTGGACACATCCGGCCGCAGCGCACCATCCTCGCCTTCGTTTCCGGAATATTCTTCATACTGTCAGGTAACATACACTACAAACAAAGTTTAAAGTCATGAAAGACATCCTCCACCCCTGCACAGTGAGCCTCGTTTATAAAGTGGAATTGTTCTCAGTTCACAGTGCCCCGAAACGAGCTTTGCGAACAATCAAAAAGTCACAGAACACTAATTTTTATACTCTTGTGGAACAAATACAGACTCCAGGCTTTTCTTGTCACAGTTTGTCTCATTATTCTGCTGTGTCTTGTAGTTGTTGCAAAGCAGCCTGAGAGACAAACCTCAGTACACAGCGGTCGGAGGATCTGTGCATGGAAGCTCTGTGGAGTACAAACACATTTTCTAGGAATACAAAATGCGACTTGCTCAGTGAATTTATGGCTAAAGAAAAATCAAGTGAGCTCCATCCAACTAATGGGACAGATGCAACCGATCTTCCCCGAGCCGTTCTCAAAGGTTTATGATCAAGTAATTTCACTCGTCCGTCAACTCTCCTCAGCTGCTCTCAGGTCACTATTTTCGTCACTATAGGCTTTGGCACGATGATGATGATAAAGACTAAAAACTCTTCCCGTTACTACAGATATTAAAGCTTTAGGAATAATGTTGGGTCAGAGATTTAAGAATGGCTGAGGTTACAGTTTCTGGTGTAACTTTTTGACCGTCCTGTCCACAAACGGTTTGTTGCCTTTTTCCAATAGCATTTATTTTTTTTGTGCAGCAGCAAAACAAACACCTTTTTTGCCAGTTGTCCTTGATGAACAGATGTACGTGTATTCGCTCCAGTGCAAACATCAAAGCTACATAATCTATACTATGTGAGCAAAGGTGAGTTTGTAGCACCATGTAGTGAGTCAAACAGGTACAGTAATCCTACTGTAATGCCATAAAATGTAATTAAATCAGTGCAAAGTCTGAAGAGCGGGGTTTGTGGTATAAACAGTGTCCTGTTAAGGCTGATTTATAGTAGTGCATTGGCATTATGTTTCCTCCAAAACATAAATGAAATTCAAATTAATATATGTAATATTTTATTGAGAAAATTATGGCAGCAGGGCCTGTGAGAAAGCCACAGGACTCCGGTTCATCGGGACTGCAGAAACAGCCAAAAAGGCAGAGGTACGATATAATATATAGTATAAGACCTGTTTGAAGGGTCGAACCCCTCCCTCACCCGTCCGCTTAAATAAGATGTTTAAGAAGCAGCAGAGCAGAAGAAGAGAAGCAAGCTTGTTAAGAGTCAACATTCTTTAAGGTTAATGATAAAAAAGACAGCTCATTGGATGGAAGACTCACTCTGCGGCTCTCATTTCCTTTCCCCGGTTGACAGCTTGTCAGACCTTACCTTGCTCTCGCTGCTGGCTGAACAGTGAATGGGATTTAATTCCAAATAATTGCTCTCTGCCGAGGAAGCTGCAGGCCAGCAATGATTTGATGTTTCGCTGCAGGCTTTTGGTAAAAAAGATAATAGTTAAACCAAATATTTCGGAAGGCCACTTTGTGTAGTTTCAATCAGAAAGTGGGTAAGGAGGAGGTTGGTTTTCTCCAGAACGACATGTTTTTGGTCTGAGCCAAAAATCTCACATTAAGTTACTGCAGTAAGTGGACTGGACACCAACCAGTCCCATTTTATTCCAGCCACGTAGCTGAAAGCCTCAAGTGCTGAGTGGAAAGTAACTGGATGAAATGTTTGATCACACTTTCCCTGTCATAGGCCCACATGGCAGTGCATATTAAAAAAGACAGACTCACATTTCAGTGTATTAAATCCTTCGAAATAACACAATATGGCCATAAGTGTCAGACATTTCATGTTTAGGATTGGTCCGTTGGTTCCAATGAAATGTCTGAAGGAAAACCCCTTTCAAGCAACCATGTAAGTTGCTAGGAATTTGGTGCAGTGTGCTCATTACAACAACATAAAACAGAAAGCATTCATAGCAGGACAGTCAATATAGACACAACCCCACTCCCCTGTGCCTCCCCTGCACACATGCTTAACATTTAACCCATAATAAAATAGATATACGTATTATGTTTAAAAAAGTAAAGCTCCAGTGCTGAAGGGCACCCTCAGTGTAGCCAAGAGTTATAAAGTGTCAGTGCATTGTATCCATGAGGTACTGTCGTAGTGTGTGTGAGGATCCAATGAGTAGCTGCATGGTTCTAGTAGGTGCTGTTGAGAAAGCTAGATGTTTTGGATTTAATATATCTTAGTCTTTTCCAGTTAGCGGGGAGTGTGGGGTTAGGGTTAGGGAGATCTCTTCACACATCACAAAACGGCAACAATTTAACGTTGCTTAAGTGTTATGCTACTCTGTAAAACTAGACAAAAGTACTGTATCTTGCCGGATTTCTGCAAAAACAAGGATGTTCTTGATGCTGTTACTACTGTGAATCTTGATATGATTGTAACTGTCATGAATGTCATAGCCACTGTTTAATACAGAAGCAAACGTCCAACAGCCACCTTTCAAGCCTACAGGCGGTGAGTGTTTGATAGATTTTAGGTGCAGTTTGCTTTCACTATCACTGTCAGAATTGGTCCACCATGTACTCCATCAGTTTACTAAAGGATAGGAGACAATGAGATTTTACAATGAGTTTTTTTATGATGGGTTGTAATTTCACACTTCCTGAAGTGTGTTCCCAACAATTAAAATACATAAAGTTATATGACATTGTTCACAGGCCTGGGGCACGTTCAATCTCAGTACGGCGTGCACCGTTTTGCTACGGTTTCTGCGTTGAACGACATGTTTCCCCGGAGCGGTCTGAAAGTGCTGGGCATTAAGTGATTTTCTCTCGTTTGGTCGGTGTGTCTCTCGTTTATTGGCTGTGTCACACGTGATATCCAATCAGCAGAGACATGTATCTAAACTCGTAGTAATAGTGCGTTCCATTTACCTCAGAACTCTGAAGCCGAAGCGAGGAATAACGTCACACCTGAGTTGAATGCCTTCCATTTACAAGTCGGATTTTCATTGTTTTCATTAGCTCTTGTGCATACAAACAGCGTAACATCATGCCCACAGTTAGAAGATGGACAGCACTGTCTGTACGACTGATCTAGTGAGACACAAATAAGACAGAAGTTAGGGCTGGGCGATATAGAGAAAATCAGATATCTAGGTAAAAGCTCGATGGTGTTTTAAGCCCCCAACTTTGACT
The DNA here is from genome assembly GCA_023631565.1 of Gymnocephalus cernua. Lineage (NCBI taxonomy): Eukaryota > Metazoa > Chordata > Actinopteri > Perciformes > Percidae > Gymnocephalus > Gymnocephalus cernua. Next base: position 5,539,389 of record CM042438.1, on the reverse strand, counting down.
TCAAGGCAGCGCTGCCTGTAGGACGACGTTGGGGGCTTAAAACACCCAAATAATAGAACAGCTAGAACAGTCTGGTAAATTAAGAAAATGACATCAATTTACTGTAATGCAGCCTGTCAAACCAGGAAAAGACAACACTTATGTCATATCACCATATTACGATATCCAAAATCTAAGACGATATCTAGTCTCATATCACGATATTGATTTATATTGATATATTGCCCTGCCCTAACAGAAGTGCTTATAACTGTATGTTACTACAGCTTTCACTACTGTTGATGAATGGAGCAGCCATGTTGGATTTCTAGCTCGGGGTACTCGGTAGTAGTCTGAGTTCCGACCTCAGAAATCCGAGGTCAGGGGGGCGTGTTTCCGACTTTCACCTCGGAAAATCCGACTTCCGAGTACAAATGGAACACACTATAATAAAAAGGCAGAGCGCATGCGCACACAACAGGATGTTCAACGCACCCCCGTTTGTGTAAAAACAAACGTGTTGCTACGTTTTGTTGGGGCTGAACGTGGCCCTGGTGTGCCTCGAATGAAGCGAAAAAGACAAAGAAAATGTTCTCTCTCAGAACAAAGTTTGCGCCTGTAATCCATCTTGTCTCAATGAGGATTATCATTTCACTAAACAAAGTCCTCTCTTGTCATGACTCACGTCGGCAACCAGTGAAATCTTTCACTGAGCTTTCTGTTGCATTTGCATCAGAGTCGTGTTTAGTAAGGAGAGTCACTGAAAGCCAACAGGGTGAGCTCACTTCCTCGTGTCGCTCCGGGACAGCTGGCTGACGTTTGTGCTCGGTTACCTCGAGAGCAGGGTCGAGCGTTCAGCTGATGAAATGGTTGTTGAGGTTTTTTTTGTTTTTTTTCTCTCTGACAGACAGGATGACATCACCCTCCTGTTTCAGCCCTTTTTTGTTTTTGCACGAGTGAGCTTTACCTCACAGATGCTAGCTTAGCATGGCGGAGTGCTGAATGGACACTTGGACAGACGGGGCAACCATGATGTCATCGGAATGTCACCGAGCCAAGACAGAGAAAAACACATGCATGCATATAGAGGGACAAACTCACAGACATGCACATACATCAGATCAATGTATACTGTTCAGATAAAAACAGAAAAATACAAAAAAAAGCACTTTTGGGCAGGAACAAAAGCACAACAAAATCATAATAATTGATTTATTGTTATATATTTTAGTTCATACATTCTATTGGTATTATATTCGTTAAATTATTTATTTTATTAAATGTGAAAAAAGTATACATACACTGTGAAAAATTCACATATAGGAACATGAGATTTTTGGATATTTTTACATGTGTAAACATTGATTGCACACGTAATATTACACTTTACATTTGATACATCATTTTACATGTAGACAGTGTACTGTAGGCTACAGTAGGTGGGTTTTAGACATTTCACATTTAATGTGTAATCTTTACATGTGAAATGAAATTTGTATTTATATTTGAATAGCGTATTGAAAATGGTAAAAGTGTTAGTGTGGCAAAAGTTAATTTGACAGCACACAGAGAAAAACACAAAAACTAACTCTTGCAACAGAATCTTACCAGGATGTTAGAACATAACTCTTATTTTTAGAGAAAAGATGAAGTGCATAAACACAATCAGAGAACACACCTGAATTTTTGTGATCATGTGAGTAATTCCAACAGAATTGCTGAGCACTTTCTGAGAGGAATGAAAAACATTTTGAAAAGCCTGTTGCTGTCAGATCTACTCAGTTATTTCTATCTGATTGTTCACAGCACAAAAGAAAAAAAAAATTGAGCCCAGAAATCGATGGCTGTCATTCTCACCTCTGAAACACCAAAATGACGGATTTCTTTTCCTTACTTGTGTTTTTGTCTTGTTTGCCATAAAGGAGGAACGATTTTCAAAGACAGTGCTGCAATTATTTCACACACAGCAGGGGAGGAAAAACACAGGAATCAGTGGTATTCTAGAATGATTTTGCAGCAAAAACTGTCTGTCTCTGTCAGCAAGTGTGTATTTTTGTCATGAAAACTGTCGATCAGTCACAGTCCACCCCGAGGTTACAACATGGTGGCTGTGGACCAGCTGTTTAATCCTGTCCGTCCTTCCTCCAGTCACTTCTCTCCTCCAATTCTGTCTCTTGTTTTTGGTGCTCTCCCTCTGTGAATGTGTGTGAGTGTGCACGTCTAGTTTTAACAGCCTATGGTGTACGTGCATACACATGCGGTGCCCACACAGGAGAGCTGAGCCAAGCATTTAGCCACAACGCTGCCATCTGTTGGCCAACAAAGGGACTCACAACTCCCCTTTTTCTCTCCCCTTTTCCAAAAATGAAATCCACCAGTTTGACTTATTCTCCGTATTTAGAATAATGGAAGCGACTGATAACATTGAATTTGAGTAGACATAAAATAGAGACTTTGTTTCCAGTCTTTATTTTTGTGCATCCAACTCTCCAGAGATCACCCGTCAATCAAACCGGATGTGAAAATCATGTCCTTATATATATATATATATATATTTTTTTTTTTTGTGCCTATTTTATGGAGCCAATTATATTAACACAATGTAATACATTGTTTCTCTTTCAAAATCTTTCAAAAAAAAGTTTAGATATGAAATAGTGTTGCAAGACAAGTCCATTTTAAAGAACAAATACAATCTAAATGATGTGAAGTGCACACAGTGACATTTGACAAATTTAAAACAAAAGGCACCCAAAAAAATTTTAATTACATTTTTAATTGCTAAATGATGGTTCCAGTGGTTACTCGTGGAGCGGCTGGGAGCTGTTCCACTTCTTCTTCTTCTTCCTTTGTTGTTATTTTTTTTTTCACAGAAAATTTCTTTTTTGTAAAGGACTATCTGCGGAATATGTTCAGTGTTTTCCGATGAATTATATTGTCTGTAGAGAGCAGGAAAACAAAAATGTGTCCATATTTAAACATCACATTATTGCTGCAACTACAGCCTCAGTGCTCCACCCCTCCTATGCCTGGTTTCCCCAAGACATCTTAACTGACAGGACATGTTTGTTTACTTATATCCAAAAAAATCTTCTGCGTGCCTCCTTAAGTCTTAATGTGTCTCCTGCTTCGATTCGTCCCATTTTACACAGCTGCGACTCCAAACAATCACTGTCAAACAGGTATTTCCAACCAGGAACGAGACGGTGCTCTGCTAATCTGTTTTCAGATAAAGATTCTCTGTTTGTTACAGCCACACTTGTTTTTTCTACGTTGTTGTAGATGATGTTCGACTGCAGGCAGATCATGGAGCGTTTGTGCACGTTTGTATTAAGATGTCATGTCTAAAGCGTGATTTAAAAAAAAAAAATCTGTTTATGTATCTCACTTTACTGATGTGAGTAGGTTCTGAATCCCACAACATACAGTACCAATAGACATAGATATAAACATTATCTGACAGCCATGGCCAGAAAAACACAACATTTTGTTGACCCCAGTACTTCAGTTCTCTGCTCACTACTTCTAGTGCCCATCAAGTACAGTGCACACAGTATTATTTCCTAGAGTCCAGGTGCCAGCCATTTTACTAAACACACATTTATATGAGAATATGCAACACTTAAATGTAGTCTTACAGCTGTGGTAGGCACTTTATTTTTGGCGACATTGGGCAAAGATTCTATAATAATCTGTGAATCTTTGGTCTGAGAGAGAACTAGACATCTGCACCTCCTCTTGGCTCTGCTTCAGAAAATCCAGCCATCACGGCCAATCACAGGACATTTTACAGGACATTTTAGAGAGAGGCAGCGTTCCTATTAGTTGTTGTTCACATGCATTGCCCATGCAACAAAGAGGGGAAAGGGAGAGCTGCAGGAAGAGGTCTCACTCTACTTCAAATTCTGGCATTTTTCTACCCACTACAGCTTTAAAGCTATGGTTACGATTTCAGAGAGCCCCTCTATGAGGGGTCCCCAGATTAGGAGCGGGGGGAAAAAATATATGTGATATTTTTCGTGGCAATACTCTATCGATACACAGATTCCAAATATCAATGTTTTATTATATAAATTGCACATGACAATTTCATGTTTTTGGTACTAGAATAATAAAGTCAATTGCTTTTTCAGTCCACAAGATGGTGGAGTTGAGTTTTTTTTGTTAAAGAGAGAAACTCTTTTGAGTTGAATTAGATGCTGACAAAGTTTTCGTTTTGGGGACATAAGTTGAAGTTGGAAAAAAGGTATTAATTGCAATATATCGCAGAATACCGGTTAACCCCTAACCCTAACATCTCACCCCTAACCCTAGATAGGTGATAATGCCAAACCTACCTCAAGGTCTGTATCATTTCAGCTGGTGTTGAGCTACTGAATGGTTGGTTGCCCAGTTGGTAATGCAGACCTGATGATGTCACAGAACAGATATACTTCTTCAGATGCTCTATTTAAAAAAAAACAAAAAAAACTGAATTAATTTTGAGTCATCAAACATTTTCTAGAAGCATGTGTCACTCTTTAAAGCCAAATGTATGTTTCTACTCCCATGTATAGGCAACCAGCCTATGAGTTGATTTATTGTTCTGTGCACAGTTTTAACTATTGATTCTAAATTGGCTCATCACAACACTAGCCTGGTTCCAGACCTCTAAAGATCTGCTCACATTCAAATATTGTGCAGAGTTTTGTAGGTGGGACTAAGAATGGAAAGTACAGAGTTTTGTAGGTGGGACTAAGAATGGAAAGTATAGTGACTTAACCCTCTGAGGTCTAAGGGCATTCTATAGTTCCTTTTAAATTCACCTTTTAAGGGTATTTGCATATAACTGATCCCTGTGTGTTTCATATCAAACATGTTAAGAACAAGGTCTGCTTTCTGTGTAGTGAGGCCCAAATTTGTTCCAGAGCAATGTATAAAGAGATAATTTGGTACAGTACAGTCCAAAAGCAGTACAGGCTGACCAATCACTGATGTTGTGGTTAACATGTCCCTGACATGTTGCTACATTTTTTTAGGAGGAGCACATCAGCTCTGCAGAGCCACTGAGCCTCTGCAACACCCTGAAGCAAAAGCCGAAATCCGGCTTAAGATATTTTCAAATGACAGTCCATGTTGGCTAGGGTTCATTTATTTTGATTCCTGTTTAACGTAGTGCAGCATAATAACGTATCAGTGATGTATGTTTTGAGGGGAGAAAAAGAGCTGTATGGTGATGGTGAAGCATCTTTGCTCTGTTTAGTGTGTCAGAGTTTCACTGCTGGAGGATTTTGGAGGTCAGCTGCAGTGGTTGGTCTGTCGACAGGGGAGGAAGCAAGCGCACACTCCTAATGAGGGGCGTGTGTGTGTGTGTGTGTGTGTGTGTGTGTGTGTGTGTGTGTGTGTGTATGTGTGTGTCCGTCCTTGTTTATCACCACAGCACAGCCTGTTGTTGGGGTTTTCTCAGCCTATTTACAGTTCAACGAGGACATGTTATCATTAGCTATTCAGCTACAGAGCACACACACACACACACACACACACACACACACATACACACACAAATAGACTAAAGGCCCATTCAAATAGGATTAGTATTACAGGGTAACAAGGGTAGCCTTGCACCTTCTGGTTTTCTAGTTATTCATAGTTTGTAATATTTGTGAGGGATGGAAGTAACAACAATAACTAATATCATAATCTTTCATTCTCTTCTTCCTCAACCTGGCCTGGCTTCTCCAGTGGCCTTGTCTGTTTTGTCTTCAGCATTGAACATCTTTCACTCCGGAAAATGCACCAGTGACACACTTTTAATGAACACACATTCAAACTCACATTCAGTTGTCAACCCAAAACACAGAGTTGTACACAGAAAAGGTGGTTGACACAACAGATGTATGGCTGTTAGCTAACATTAAAATCCGGTATGTAAACAATAAGACAGTGATGCTAAGCTGACCAGAGCCTGTGGTTGCCTTGCAAAGAAAGTCAAAATCAATTAGATGATGTGTATAAGAGACGGAATTGTCAGTTAGTATCATTTATCTTAATGACAACATTTCAAAAACAAGTCTCTTGAACTCTATAAAACGGCACATTTACTGTATCTCCTGTAAACTTGGCATTGAATTGTCAAAGCAGATGTAAATAGTACCATTAACGGTGGCTTATTAAGTGTCGTGTCAGTGAGGGAGCATGGACAGTACCAGAGCCCTGGAACTGGGTCACCCACATGTAATGTAGCTATCGTAATGTCATCAGTTCCATCTATGCTTTTCCTGCTTTGACAGGTCAAAATGTCTGCTGAAAAAAGGGCTGATGGTGACCAAGTTTTATGGCAAACTGTTTCTTTATCCACCTGCATGCTCAGTACTTTCCAAACTTTTCTATTTTGGTCAAAATAGCTAAATAGACTTTGTTAGGACAGGTCTCTCTTGTAAAGGAGATGTCTGATCTCAATGAGACTTCCTGGTAAAAAAAACAGAAGGAACTCTACACCTGGTCAATACTCAGGAAATCCATTACAATCATACAGGATCCCACCCACCCCCTCCATTAATCCTCTAAGTTACTGTCATCAGGTCAATGCGACGAAAAAACCCTTCATCCCAATTGCCATCACCACACAGAACAGTCACACATATGCAACATATCCCACTCCATCCATCCAGTCTTTTTTTTTTCACTGTTGTGCATTTTCGCTCGTTGTATTGTCATGTTTTACACTGTTTCTATATGTTTCTCATACATATTTTATGTCATTTGAGCCTGCCTTGTCAAAGACTTAATTTCTGTCACTTGTGACAGACAATGACGTTTTTCTTACCGTATCTTATAGAGAGATTGCTATTGCCTTTAATTAGTTGGTGGTTGGATTGGTTTGTGATGATAGCTGGTTACCTGGTGGCAGGAATCAGTAGGATCAGCACCATGGACAGCGTTTGGGTCGACTTTTTAAAGCCACCTTTTAATAAGTGTTGAAGGTTTGATACTCAAATGGGAGAGAGGAACCCCCTGGGGGTGTAGTATATCACTGTGAAACCCTCTGTATTAGTAGTAATAACAGTATGAATACCTATTATGTTTGTGTGTTTGTGTGTCTGCAGGTCTCAGCCTGGTGGTTGGTCTGGTTTTGTATATCTCCAGCATTAATGACGAGGTGATGAACCGACCTAGAGAGCCAGAGGCATTCTTCCACTACCGCTACGGCTGGTCCTTCGCCTTCGCCGCCTCCTCCTTCCTGCTGAAAGAGGTAATTGAAGAACAATACACACACACACACATATATATATATATATATATATATATATATATGTGTGTGTGTGTGTGTGTGTGTATATATATATATATATATATATATATATATATATATATATATATATATATATATATATATATATATATCGGATGTAGTCATGCATAAACATTTTGGTGTACTGCAAGCACACAGACACATGAGCATGTGGAAATGCACAGACATTAGTATGTACTGATGCTTAACATTCACTGACACTATGCAACCGAAAACAGAGATAATACACACATGCACCGGCACACACACACACACACACACACACACACACACACACACACACACACACACACACACACACACATACACACACACACACACACAGACATTGTTTGGAATCTGACTTTGGATGTTGACCGACCTCCGCTTAGCTAATCACACTTGTGCACAAACACAGACACACACACATTGCTTGTAGCTTGCTGAAATACAGACTTTTTCAGCTAGACACACACACACATTTAAAAAGTGCGTGCGTAGGAGTCCGTCACACTGCCTGCATCAATATTCATAAATGTTAATAGCTTGAATACTTGAGGGCAGCAGCTCTGTCGCAGCGCAGCTTCATATGCATCTTAATTTTCCTCGCTGGGGTGGGGGGGCTCTCTGCTGCTCCTTCTTCTCTATGCTTCATTCCTCATCCTCCTCTTCTCGCTACTCGCTTTTCTCCTCCTTTTCCTCCTCCAGTGTCTTCTTCGCTGCTTCTCTCTCACTCTCTTTCTGTCTCTGTACAGATGGTCCTCTACTTTTATCCTGCCTCTTTTTTCCTTTATCTTCAGTTCTTTAATCCTCTGTTGTCCTTTCCCACCTCCTTCTTCTTTTATCTCGTCCCCTCTTCTCTTGCCTTCTGTCCTTTCGTCTTATCTCCTCTTTGTCTCTCTTTTTTCTTTTTGGTTTCCCGTTCCCTCCTCTCCTCTCCTCTCTTCATCTTGTAGCCTTTCTCCTCTCCTCTCTATACCTGTTTTTCCTCTTCTTTTTTCTTCCTCTCCTATCTTATCTCCTGTCTGCTTCCATTTTCCTCTTTTTCTTTTTCAACATCTGCTTCCATTTTTACGATTCTTAACATTATCACTCAACTTACGTCTTTTTGTCCTTCATTTTTACTTCTTTTTTCCCTTTTTTATAACCCTCTGTTCTCCTTTGCCCCCGTTTGAGCTTTTCCTTCTAGTTTCTTGTTTTCCTCTTCCCTTCTCATCTTCCATTATCTATATCTTATTTTGTGCCCATTCTCCATAACCTCTTCTATGTTCTCTTTCTTTCTTTCTTTCCCTCCTTCCCTCTCTTCTCTCCTCTTCCTTGCCTCTGTTTCTTTGCCATCTATATTTATATTTCTTCTTTTATGTTCCTTCACTAATCCTCTCTTCTTTCTTACCCCTTTGTATTCTCATATCTTCTCCATCTCTCTCTCCTCTTGGCTTCTGTCCTTTTGTCTTAAAGGGGTGATAGAATGATTATATAGGGTATTTCACATTGTTCCTTAAGGTCTCCTAATAGGGTATGTAACATTGGTTGGGCTGATAAAGGCCTGGTTGCTATTTTGATGGGTCCTAAACTACCCTGTGAATATGGCCCTATTTTAAGCAAGAGCTATTCTTCCACATATGGTATGCTCATGAATATTTAGATGAGTTGTACGCTGATTGGTTGAGCGAACTACATACACACACATTGGAGACGAGACAGCAGTCCCATGTTTCAGACACTGCAATACAGTTTGTTTGCTATTTGGTTACTAAATTCTCTTGTGATACTTTTTTTATGCGAGAAATCAACTATTTAAAGCTCAAATATGGGCCGTTTTTCGAAAATCTATGGCTAATTGCAAATTTGGTAAGACGTGTTGGACTTCAGGAGCTCCACGGCAGCCCGCTGAGCTCCATACCCAGGGAAAAGTCACCGATTCTGGGTTAAAGGACTACCGGGGCTGGGGGCTCCGCGGAGCTGTCCGGCTGCCGGCATAACCAGAGTATATTTACAGTTTGAATTTCGTCACGCAACTTATATTACAGCTAACCTGAGGTTGTACAAAGCTAATACTAGTGTCCCATTTAAATTTAATGCATTTTTGTGAATTTGAGGGATTCCTTTAGCTGCTACTGTCCCTTCAAGATAGCAGCTAGGTAGCGCCACTTTCGGCATAATTATAGTATATTTACAGTTTGAATTTCGTATATCACAGCTACCCTAAGGTCTTACAAAGCTTAGCTTACACTTTTCCGATTTTAATTTAATGCATTTTGTGAATTTGAGGAGTCACATTAGAGGAAAGAGATGTCTATGGGATTTAGAGGTTCTATGTATGTCCTATTTACCCTCCAAACTGTCGTTTTTCAACTATGACAAGGTACAATTGGTTTTACATTCTGTCACCCCTCTAACTCCTCCTCTCTGCTCTCCATTTCTTATGTCTCTCTTCTCCAAACACACTCTCTCTCCTTCCTCCACGCCTTGCTCAAGTCTCCTCTTTATCCTCTACTTTTGTCTTCTCTTCTTTCATCCTCCCCTCTCTAATACTCTACTATCGTTCATTAATTTCATCCTGTCTCCCTTCTTTTCCTATTCTCTTTTCCTTTTGTTTCCTTTCTGTCCTCGCTTGTCTTCTCTTATCTCCTCGCCTCTGTTCCTCCTCTAGTTTTTCTGCACTCCTCTTCTTCTAATCTGTACTGAAGCTACTAAACATGGAATTTTAAACACACACTATTTAGCTCTCTCTCTCACACACACACACACACACACACACACACACACACACACACACACACACACACACACACACACACACACACACACACACAGACACACAGACACACACACACACTCATCAGCATCTAAAGTTTCATGGCGGTTGTAGCGATGATGTTGTGAATGAATAGTGAATGAGCTGTGAATGCTCAGCGGATGCCCCGGTGAAAAACATGAATACATTTTGAATAATGGCTCATTCCACCGCAGAGCGCCATCCTTTTCGTCAACTCTCTGCAAAATGATTATGGATTTATTCAATTTTCTGCCCTCCTGGTGGCAGTGTGTTGCAGTTTAAGGAGGCTGATTCTGATGTTTCAGAAAAGCGTTTTGCATCAGGGAATCTGCCGCTCATTTGGATTCGCTCATGTTGAGTTTTCATTGATGGAAACAGACAGCGGTCTCTTCTATCTCTCCATCTCTCCATTTCTGTTCCCCCACAGACACTCTGAGTACTGTTTGATGTGTCTATTTATCTATCAGATCCACTTAATTTGCATGACTGTCCGTCACAAACTACATAAGTCGTTTATAAAATGGCCAATAACAAACCAAATTGCCGCCGGTAGATAATAGGGGTCGAACTATTTATTTGATTTGAAAACATGTACATTATTGTGTAACTTTACAGTCCCTAGTGGGTAATTTGCCTTGATTATCCACCCATGCTGTTTCTCAATATGCTGTCAATATACATAATAAATAAATAAATAACAAAACATAAAACAAAATAAAAGCATATTATAAAGAAATATGAGGTGCCTACAGGAGTGAGTAATAAAATACAAGAGGAATGCAGCCAAATAGATACCCATTCAGTGCATAAAAGGAAACATTAAATCAGTAATAAAACTAGAAAGCGCACACAAGAACCCAGACTTTCTGCAGGACTTTAAAATCCTCTAAAATATTGAATTGGTGCATATGTTTGGAGAACATGTTTATTTATTTTTTTATATACAGTATATATGTATTGCACTTGCACAGCGTTGGTGGATTAGAATGTAAGAAGTTAGGAAAAGAATGGTCACAATCGATGCAGACGAGGCCCAGTCATCCTGATTTTCAGTCCCTTTTTGAGGATCCTGCATTTCCCATAATGCACCTCATTAGCATCTCCTTGGTAAATGCCCCAATCTTTCAAACATAATGCCACAGTGTTTTACTACAGGCTCTATGGTATTAACTCAGATTGTCCAAGCCATCATCAGACTTTAGAAAGTTCGTTCCAGAGTCGCCGCTGACACTATAAACAATTGTTTTCACAGGCAGTGGTCAACTTCTCACCTCGCTGCAGTGAAGTGTACCGCAGGGTGTGTCAGTGCACTGTGATGTCACATTCAGGGATGGGTAGTCAGAGGTGCAACAGAGGGCAGAGAAACACAGGCTGAGTTCAAAATCCCATACTTTTTTCTTTTTTAACTTTTAGTACGTCCCCTTACAAAATGCGTACTATTGCGTGTAGTATGCATAGAAGTGGGACATACTACAAACTTCATAACACTGCACCTTGAACTTTGGCCCTCTTGCTCGTATATGCTGCACAAAGGATTGTGGGTCTCTCTCTCTCTCTCCTTCTCCCCCAACCAGTCGAGGCAGGAGGCAACCCACAAGGAGTCAGGTTCTTCCTGAAGTTGTTGCCTGTTAAAAAGACCTTTTTCCTTGCCACTGTCGCACCAAATGCCTGCTCTTGGATGGAATTGTTGAGTCTCTGTCAATTAGAGATATCTGTAGTGTCCTGAGATAACTTCTGTTGTGGTTGGACACTATAAATAAATTTGAATTGGGTCAGAGTAGCCAGAAAAGCATGCTAGCTTGCATACGGCAAAAGCTGACCAGATGCACTAGGATGTCCTGGTATTTGTGACATGTTATGTATTGGGACATACTACATTTTTTTTCTGGCATACTAAATAAGATGGTAGTATGGATTTTGGAACGCAGGGATTGTTTTTCAGCTGGTATTTAAGTTCTCATTAAAGAGTAACTCCACACTACAGAACTTTAACTTGAGAGAGACATTGCACTAACCGGTGTGTCTTTGTGCTGTATGTATCAACGTGTCCCAGGGTGCAGGAGTGATGTCCGTCTACCTGTTCATGAAGCGTTACGCTGAGGAGGAGCTGTACCGGCCTCATCCCGCCCTCTACCGCCCCCGCATGTCCGAATGCAGCGACTACAGCGGCCAGTTCCTCCACCCAGACTCCTGGCCTCCACCGAAGCGGGGCCGCAGCGCCTCCGACGTCTCCTCCGACATATCCATCCAGCTCAACCAGACGCCGCCTTCGCAGGCACAGCCCAAGGGGGGCAGCAGCTCCCAGCAGACGCCCTCCTCCTCTGGGCCTTCATCGGCGGCCAGCTACCAGCTCCAGCCGGCCTCCTCCTCCTCCACCTCCTCCTCTTACCCACACCCTCTCCACCTGGCCGCCACATCCACCCTACCCAGAGCATCCCATGCCCACGGCCACCCTCAGCCCCACAGCCACCCTCAGCCACACCCCCACCCGAGCGGGCCCCCACCCCAGTCCCTGCCCATGGGGGTGCCACCCTCAGCCGTGCCTCCTCCCCGCTATCACGCGCACATGCGAATGAGCGCATCGCCATGCTAGGCTACGTATGCAGAGAAAGGGAGGGAATACACATCTGGGAGGGGGGGGATTAGATTGGCTCTGTTACAGCTCCTACACATCACAAGACAACACACACACACACACACACACACACACACATCCTGTATCCTTGAAGTGTGTGGGAGGAGGGACGCATCAGAGTGGATGAAGGAGGGAGGTTTAAGGAGATCAAAAAGAGGAGAGAGGAGGAAAGAAAAGAGGGGAGGACAGGAGGAGAAGCGGGTGGGCGGAGGGATGACTCACTGCTGATGCCGAGCCCAAGACGAAGACAGACACTTAAAACTTTTAACACGCTGGGAGGAAACACGGGAGGGGAGGAGAGAGGGATACGATGATTAGTTGCAACAAGACGTTTGTGGGGTTTCTGACGGGTACATTCATCATCAGGGCCGTGACACACAGGCAACAGGGTGAAGCAGCACAGGAAACAGGAAGCTCAATCATTTCCCAAACTCTGTTCCATTCATAAAAAGAACAAAACAGTACATCTGGCTATACATGTATTATCCTGTTATCAAACAAGGACTGAGGATACCTGCTTTAAAAAGACTGAGATTTCAAAAAATGAATAAGAAATAAAAAGCATCTACTGTAAAATCTTTTCGTAATTTCATGAACGTGGTTGGGAAGGTTAGTTCATTACGTCTTGATTACTTTTGATTACTTTCTAAATAAATGTTGAAATCCCTATACAAACATTGAATTAGAAATCAAAAGTAGGCTTCTGTTACTGTGGCTTTTGTTTACGAGAATACAGGATAAAAAAAAACACAAACACCTGCCAACACAGTACAGGTAGCACGATGTACAACCAAACAAGCCTGCAACACGTACAGTAGTCATGTGAGGTATTGTTGCTAAGAATGGATGAATTTGGATGGATATGGGTTCAGTTTGTAGGAGTAACAGAACACCAAACCTTTGACAGAATGACAGCATGTCAATTGTACTGTAGATACAGATGTTAATGAATATAATATGTTTACATGTATTTAATTTCTCTATTTCATTTCAGTCATGTTTTGAATGTGTGTACCGAAAACAGTTCTCACATGAAAATAAGCTGAAAACATAAAGATGTTATGTTTTGACTAGTTTCCCAGCCTAACTAATAATTAGGCCTAACTATAATTGCATTGTCCAATTTTTACATTTTATTTTGTAAATTAAAAACGCCACACCATCTAATTGCTTCCCAACCCTGTTCATGACAAACTATATTTGAAAAGAAATGCCAATATGATGAAGAATGTCCATATTATTAATAATCAGTATTGCTTACAACCAGGGCCTGAAATTAAGACGTGGGTAGCCAATGAGAAATGAGTGATTCATGAGTGTTTTTTTGCCACTGTTGTTCTTTCACATTTAACGTTTTAGTGCGTAACTTTTTTGTATTAATGAACGTCCGGTATATTCAAGCCATTGCCAAATGAGTTGCTACAAAGCAACTCTCTCTGTATCTCAGTATGGCTGTGTTTAGAAATTGTTGTCGTGCGGCGACTTTCGGGTGCAGTAACTCGAGTGAAGATAATGACCTCTTCTGAAGAGTCCATCATGTTTTTTGAATCCTCTGTGTCCTCCTTGGCTACTAGCAACTGTATCGAGGAGGGATGGGAGCACGTTCGCGATTACGGAAGGCTTGTGTCATGTGGATGCAACGACAGTGTTGTTGTCATTACTTAGAATTCATCATGGGGGGGGCGACAGAAACTACGCGCTACAGCTTTAAACCAAGACTGCCATTTCCTCGGATTTGAGCCCATAAATGTGGCAGCACATGAAAAGATTTTAGAAAAAAGAACAAAGAAAAATATGTTCTAAGAGTCATTAATTAGATTGATTTTGTAATATATTGACAGCACTTAAATGTGTATTCTTAACAAGTTTGATAATGATGCTTGTGCATTTCCTGTATTTTACCTTCTATGAGTGGCTGGTAAAACGCCTGTGTGGCAGGTGGATTTTAAAATCCACTTGCCACAGTGGCTGGTGGCCAAAACGAGTTAACTTCAGGCCCTGCTTACAACCTGTGCCCATGTACTGTACCATGACCTACAAATACAACTATTATATACAAAAATCAGAGGTAAACTCTATATGCATAGAGCTTTATACTTCAACTGTATTGAAATTCTTCTTCCCCTTCATGCTGAAACAAATGTTACAAAACGTAATCCTGGACATCGATCACGGGGTGTAAATATTACAGTATGTTTTAGGTGTTTTAGCTATTGAATTTTCTAAGCTGTTTGTATTTGAGAGGGGAGCTATGTGGATGAATGTTGAACCTTTCGTGGGATGAAACCGAGAGACTTTTTAAAAGTGCCGAGCACAGCTGGAAAAGCTTCTGTGGGAGCGCCAGGAGTTTTTTTCGGCAACGTCAGCATTGACACTGACGAACAGGGACTGCCTGTTTTCACAGTGATCACCCCTGTTACAATCAAAAAGGCTGCCTTGAAGATGCTGTTGCCATGGAAGTGAAAATTACATTTCTTAGGTATGTACATAATGATATAACACACCTTAAATCTTTAAAGCCAGGTTCAGATTGCACTCTGTTTGAATCCATTCAGTTCAGAAAATGAACGCGACTTAAATGTTGACTACCAAATACTTTTTAATGGTCATTTCCATGATGTTAACAATAATTCTGACAGAATAATTACAGTTTATTTCTTTGAATGACAATGTGCTTCCTGAAATTGACAGATTTGAAATGGAACCCAACTCTTCCTGGTTTTAAGTATCAAAATAAGATTTATATAGAGAAAAGATGGAAGTACAGACATGGCACTTTGATGAACACGAGTTTACATGGGAAGCAAACTGAAAACATGAGTGCACTGTGACAGGTGGCTTTGCGTCCCAATTTACCTCCTGATTTAATCTGTTATTAATGTAAGTAGCTCATACCATTAATCACACATTTCTTTTGGGTCCAGAGAATTCCTTAACATATTTATTTGAGAGGTGTAAAATAATTTGTTTGGTGACATGAGGAAAGATCAATTCAAGAAATGTATCATTTGATTGGAAATGCTTGGGAGTTCGGCCAGTGGGAATGGGGCTGGTGCTAGGAATACTGTGGCCACTCTCCAGTGTCTGAGCCATTCAAAACCATGACCAGATGGATCCACTACCTCCATCATACACAATGTATGACAGATCCCTAGTTTGTTCACTCCTAGTCTTGCATTGCCAGACCTTCCTCCACAGCGCTATACACAAGACTCCAGAAAAACATACAGATGTTTGTTTTTCTGAGCACCTGTAGCACCACCTATCCACATTGACTCTTGAACTTGAGGTTAAAAGCTCATTTGTGTCTTTGAAAACGACAGTCGACAAAACAGGAGTGTCCACAAACCTTTGCATAAGATGATTGATATTTTTTTTATATGTACGCACAGACAAAAATGACATCAACAACAGGAGATTTTCAGTTTGACTCCCATTGAATTTCTCATGTAGCACAGTGACTTAAAGTGACAGACTTAAAGATTGCTTGTTTTTGTAGCATATTAACAATCGTGCCCAGCATAGGGCATTGTTTGTAGCCATTTTTAGACCTACAGCGGAAAATGTTATGCTTACAACCTGTGGTACTGTTAAGAGAAAAACGGTGTAGCAAATTAACTGCGGTGTTAGCCTCTTTTATGCATATTTGCTATGTGGAAATTAAATAGGAAATCATTTAGCAGCTGAGTATGAGAGCTTTTGCTGATGTTTTGAGATGTTTGTTTTAATTGCCAAAGCTGAGCATTCATGCTGTGTAGTGAGCACACACACACACACGCACACGCACACACACTCACACACGCACACGCACACACACACACGTGCGCGCGCGCACACACACACACACGCACACACGCACACACGCACACACACACACACACACACACTGTCTACAGAGATATATTTATGTAGCTGACTTCTGAGGAGTTGTTTTCCGTTTTCTGATTCAAATAAATCAGACCCAGCAGTGTTTCCGAGGACCACGTCAGAGACGTACAGATGCAGTGAACCACTTTTTGAAATGTTTACTTCCTTTGTTCAATGCAGACATTTCTTCAAACTGTGATTATGGTGTAAATATTCATACCGAAGACGCTGTATGCAGTCCACACAAGACGTGTTTACATTGCCAAGGTAGAGACATTTGAAACGTTTTCACGGTCATCTGTGTTTTGAGTCCAGTGGCATTTGACTGACTCAATAACTGTCAAAAACCGACCATATCATTTATCTGACTTTAATTGTTCTGCTAATTCCTGCAAAACATGCTATTTGCAGGATTGTGGTTTTTAATCTGCTAGCAGTGTTAAGTTAAAAACCAATAAAGCTTGCCTGGTTCCAGCCCCCTATTTGTCTGTGTCATATCTGCCCATTTAAACACACTTATGAGAATGAATGCAGTGGTTAGAATGCACATTTGTACATAAATCAAAATCAGTGGTTCAGTGCAAACTTCTGTTATTTACGGAGTAAAATAGGTTGAGATGGCAGCTTAAAGTGCACATTAAAAAGGCCTGTTACAGAATTAATTTTGGGCAATTTTATCGGGATAAACATTTGGGGAAATAATGGAAAAATGGGAATATTTTAAAATGTTATGTCTCCCAGCTCAGTTGTCATCGAGTTGACCTTTCTTTCCATAATAAATGTACTTTGCTTGGTGTAATGGTCCTGTTTCAGACTCATGTCTTACAAAATGCATTGCAGAGGAAAGAAGGTACTTTTGACCTATTCAATTGATTTCCCTTTAATTAATTAGGATTAAATTGATTCATTTGGGGAATTTGCATTAACTACATGGCTTAGCACTTAGAAAAATGCATCAGGGTTAAAATGTTGCTCTTCATTAGAGATGTTCATACGCTGTTACGGATTTATTTTAGAAATGAATTACTCTCCTTCAGCGCACACAAGAACAGAAACTGAAAACTTTGGTTGATAGTAATTCATTTTCAATCATTTTTATTGCATTATTAATCACGATTTCCCCTTTGAGGACATGGAATGTAGTGGGGACAAAACAAAGAATAGGTTACAAAATGAGTCACACATTCATTTGTTCAAAAACATATTTGCATGTGTTGATACCAGCGCTTATGCAACAATCGAAGGCCTGAAAATGAAATGCATTATGATGCATTATTAAAGCATGAGTCAGCTTTTGCATAACGCATTTGCTTACTAAATATATGTTTTGGTATATTAAGTGATATTGAATTATTAAAATTGATATTACGACACCTACCGTGCAGTAGCACTATCGGTTATTTCAACTGTAGGTATATGGGCATGTTATATTATATGACATGGATTAGGGTGGCCTGTAATCTGTTGCCTGTTACTCCAAATATTAGTCAGGGAGGTACAATTTTATTGGATGAAGGAAGATACAGAACTGAACAAAGCTGGACTTGAACTTAACCACTTACCTATCAGAAACAGAAATCTGAGGATTGAAAATAAGACCGTCTTGAGTTCATATAAACATGATTTACTGTTCTGTACTTTGTCTTGTATGTTTGACCAGAGGAAAAAACAAATCATGCACAAATCTGCGATTCAAATGTTTCAAAAAGAGGGTTGATGTTCCTGTTGTTACTATAGCTCCATTCAAACTCCACTCGACTGTAAAACATTCACAAATAAGACATGATGAATGCTGTATGTTACGGACACAGACGACGCCCTTATTCCTGTCCAACCCTTGTAGTGTTTTGTGTGCGCTGCTGAGTGAGACGTATCGTCACCTGGACGAGATTAGCTTCACCTGTTGTCTCCGCTTCAGCGATCCTGATTGGTCCGGCTCTCCAATCTGGGGGCTGAGAAGCTATAAATGCTTGGCCAGCTTCAGATTGTCAGCTTTCCAATGTGCCTCTTGTTGTGTTTCAGAACTAGAGAAATTACTTTTTTTTTTTTCTTCCTTTTATGTATTTCTAAAGGAATATGCACATTAATTAACATTTCTGTAAATGTGCCAGTGTTAGACAGCAGGCTAATTTTCAGCTGTAGTCCTTTTGTCAAGGTGTTTTTGAGAGCAGAGCAACAGGAAACAGCAAGACATCAGGACAGGTTTACAGACAGAAGTCAATAAGACGCCATAAAGACAGCCAGACCAACAAATAAGCTTTCTTAATAAGCCACGCAGGGCGACAGGAAGCAGCAAGACATTAGCACAGCTACACATCAACGGTGTCCACATTCAGTACAGGAGGCAATGCAAGCAACACAACACAGTCAAGCAGCACAGACCAGAGCCATCTTCTTGCGCCATGCAACCATGCAAAGCAGTAACAAGCAGTATTACAAAATTGAAATAAACTACATCACTCTTTTGGTTATATTTATTTGATTTGAAAAACACCCACAAGCCCTTTATCCCCTGGAAGTCTGCCTCATATCTATTTAGTTTGTATCAATTATCTAAGATCTTTGTTAATAACTGTATTTTACCAAACACCCCTGGTTTTATGTTGCTGGAGTTCTAATCTTGATTTAGACATAAAGGCAGTGAATTAATGCAAATGTTTTTACGCCTAACACACAAAGCTTTAGTGAGGAAATGTGAATGTGAAAAAAAAGAAAGTGTTTACAATGAAACCTTGTGCAGATTGCAGAGTGCAGATTAAGAGTGCAGGTTTTTTTCACCAAAGCTAATTAGACCTCTCTTTAGTTTGAACTTGTGAGGGTGTTGGCTGCAGATAAGCTACGGTCAGAAGAATCATTTGTCCTGCCTGACGGAAGAGGCAGCAAATCTTAGAGACGTCAATCAGGCATGTTTTTTTTCACACCTACGTGTTCTTGAGAAAAAGCCTAATCAGCCGAAATAACAGAGCACACCTGTGTTTGAGCACCTTGGGTACTCAGGGGGGTTTAAGAGCAAACCGAGCTGCTGTAAAAAAATTCTCTAGTCCAATTTTAGTTCTGGACAACCCTCATTATTCCTTTGTGATTTCAAATAAGTGGTCTGACACTAATTATAAAGTTTGCAAGTTCCTCTCGAACTTGATGTTACATGGGAGTGAGAATGATGTAATGCTGTCTGCACCGCTGAGCTCACAGCTGCACATTTCATTTCAGTCGCAGGAACAGACTCTTCTGATCGGAGGAGGCAGTTCCATTGTTTTGGCAGGTCTGTCCCAATTTGGACGAGCTATTTAGAATGGCTTGAACACATTTACACAATTTCTTCTTGTTTTTTGTTCCGCTCGTGGAAACAGACAAATTTTATAATCTATGTTCAGAAAACCTACTATAATCTCCCTGAATTCCAAAGTCTTTATCTTCCTTCATCAAATAAAATTGGTTGAGATCTCCATTTTTGAGCAAAATTGAAACACATACATTTACATTTATTTATGTGAAGTAATTAATAGGTTTTTGGGGTGAGTTGCACTGGCCAGTTTTGATTATAGGGGGGGTTGTAACCCCATTATCACCCCTGTAAGTTAAGTTTATGGCTATATTACATTACATATCTGAAAAGGAGCTGAAAAACTAAAGAAATTCTATTCTACCAGCCCCTTTCTCAGATGAGACAAGACAACAGAAATAGACTGTCGGTCAGTTAACAATCAATTTTATAGAAGAGAGAGAGAGAGGGAGAGAGAGAGAGAGAGAGGGAGAGAGAGAGAGAGAGAGAGAGAGAGAGAGAACCAAGAAACAAAAAATAAAATATAAGTCAAACGCCCTATACAGTAACTCATCATAAATCAATTAAAACATGAACACCAAGGCAACTTAGCCCAAGCAAAAACAGCTGTTTGGGCACGCTGATGAGACAGTGAGGGTCAGCTGAGCAGGCAGGGAGCAGGTCACAGTCAGAGGTGATTAGTTGATAGGAATCAGGTTTGCAGGAGCACCAAACCCACCAAAGTTAACTACAGGGCAGAAAATAAACTCATGACAAGTATAGTGTACAAATAATATGATGTTGACAAGGGGACATGGAACCACTATTTACAGCTTTGTTTCAAGTGTTTCATGGTGAGTTTTTACACACTTTAATTTAGATTTAATACATATTAATTATATATATATATATATATATATATATATATATATATATATATATATATATATATATATATATATATATATCTAAATCACATCGATATTTGGTGTTACTACCCTTTGCCTTCAAACCAGCATCAATTCTTATAGGTACTTGCAAAAAGTCAGGGATTATATAGGATTGTAGTCAGGTGTACGATCAACCCATTATAGTATCAATATCAATATTTCAAAGCAGACTGGTGTTTCAAGATGTGCTGTTCAAGCTCTTTTGGAAAAGCACAAATAAACGGGCAACGTTGAGGATCGTAGTGGTCGGCCAAGGAAACTTAGTGACAGCAGATGAAAAACACATCAAGCTTGTTTCCCCTTGAAATCGGAAGATGTCCAGCAGTGCCATCAGCTCAGAACTGGCAGGAAACAGTGGGACCCAGCTACACCCATCTACTTCCCGGAGAAGTCTGGCCAGAAGTGGTCTTCATAGAAGAGTTGCAGCCAAAAAGCCATACCTCCAACATGGAAACAAGGCCAAGTGACTCAACTATGCACAAAAACATAGGAACTGGGGTGCAGAAAAATGGCAGCAGGTGCTCTGGATTGATGAGTCAAAATTCCAAACATGGATGAAACGTATTCATGAACTATATACTCTTCTTCACAATAGTCATACTTTTACTGCAGTATACTCCAGCACATTGTATTGCTAATATGTGTTTACGTCTACCTATTGTAAGTGTTTCAGTGCTTGCCGTGTTATGACAGTCCCCCTAGTCTTGTGTAATCTGCGCCCGCTGTGTGACTGGACTGTGAATGTCACTGGAAGTTCTGGCTGACTGGATTTTACTGTCGCTACAGCGGGGGACTGCACTTCATTTCTAAATGTTTGTCTTGCTGGCCAGGGCATTGATTTCCTCTCCGTCTGTCTTTATTACTCTGGCTCCCCTCCTGTGTATACCCCAACACACGCACACACACACACACACACACACGCACACGCACACGCACACGCACACGCACACACACCTTAACTCTCCCCTTCCCCTGGCGGCCTTCTGCTCCATGTATTGACTATCTGTCTTAGTTTGGTTCTCTCATCGTTCCCGATTAAACCTGTAAAGGCTGTCTTTTTCTACGTGTCTTTTCTCCTTTCCACACTCATTCTTCTCTCCGTCCTTTCTTCTCTGCTGCGTCCTTTCTTATTTTGTCTTGCTTTCGTCTTCTTTGCCTGAAGGCAACAAAGAAAGAGAGAGAGAGCATCCAGCATGGGATCACCAAATGGCGTATGAATAACACGCCAATGCGTCTCATCTGACACAGATTTACCTTAAGGACTTAAAAAATGTAACCATACCCCTCGTATTTATCACCTTCCCTTCATAATGTTAAATCATAAATAATGATTAGTAATGATACTTGGGGAAAGAGCGGGTCTTCCTTATGTTTTGCCGACTAAATATGGAGCTAGATTTGTGTCTTTATTACATGCGAGAAAATAAATGATCTGAGAGAATAAAAAATGTTTGAGAGAAAAAGTTTTCATACCAATAGCAAAAAATAATAATATTTGAGACTGAATCATTACATCTCTCATGCCCGCTGCTAACTCGGAACTTGCAGACAGAGCAACAGCGGGACAACTTAACAATTATCACCATCTTATTCATCATTAAATTCACTTCTGACAACGTTGTAGGCGAGAAATGAACTGTTTAGATTTCGAATATAGGCATTCTTCCGAAAATCATTGCCGAATTGACAATTTGCTTCAAAGTTTTCGGAGTTGAGCTCGATCCATAACGTGACTGTAAAGCCAGCTGGTGGTGGTCGGATCATGCTGGAACACACCGCTGGAGGTCTCAGGCTTTTATTTCACCGTTGACGGATCGTTTGTTTAACTATCACAACACATATCCATCATAAGATTAAACCTGTGGTTAACTGCCTTTTCTCTTCGAGAGACTTGTTTAAATTATGACATATAGCCTACATTAGATTTAGTATTTGCTCCGTAGACGGACTCTACAGCCCCGCGTCCGTGTGTGCGTGTGTGCGCGTGTGTGTGTGTGTGTGTGTGTGTGTGTGTGTGTGTGTGTGTGTGTGTGTGTGTGTGTCTGTCGGCGGACCAGCGAGGTTGTTAAGCCTGCTGGCGCTTGTGGAGTTTAACGCCAAAAACCTTTTTTTTAGTCTCAAATATTGTTATTTTTTGCTATTGGTATGAAATAAAATAAAATGCTTTTTTGCTGTCAGTGTGATAATTTTTTCTCTCAAACATTTTTTTTTCTCTCACATCATTTATTTTCTCGCATGTAATAAAGACACAAATCTAGCTCCATAACTAAACATATTGAAACATTTACATATTGATCCATATATGATTGATATAATTGAATGATCAATACTAAACTACTCAATATTAACTTGTTTTTGCCAGTACACTGGGCTCCATTGTGTGTTTTTTCTTTGGAATTGCATTTAAATGCAAAATCACAAGAGTTACAAATACTGCAACAGCGCAAGGTTAATATATTACCATGAAATATTACCACAAAAAGACACCTGAATAATTTTCACAAAATAAACGTATAGAAAGCATGTGAAGCATATGTAGGGTTGCTTGTGGTCTGAATGCTTCAGAACCAGGAGAAGGTTAGGGCCCTGAAACATGCCGGAGATCACAGCCATTTGTTTTAGGGCCTCACCCAAACCCAGAATTTCTAGCAGCAACCGTGCTGTGGTGTTCTGCTTCGGTTGTCCACATTTAGCACCTAAGACATATTTGGACATGGACTTGTCAGATCTTGTGACTTTTGTCTGAAAAAATAAGAGTGATTTGGCCCAGAACTAATACTTAAGCACATGTTCCCTGAGTCTGCAGCCTCAACATGTCCTCACAGGTACCAGACAATTACAGTATATAATGGACTCTCTGGGGTTAAACGCTCATAAAGGCTAATAAAAGAGAGAGCTCAGTCAATACATTTTGCCACATAAAATTGTATGAGGTACAATTCCAGGGAAATGATATATGCAGGCTGTCCTCATGAACCATACATACATCAGCCTGTTCTCATGAACCACGAAAAGTTAAGCCCTATAATTCGTAATAAGTATTCAACGTTTTTTTTCCGCTGTATGCACCACATCGACTGCTGCTGTATAAGAACGCGGCTGGCCGCGTGAGGAGGAGATCTGGGTGGATGGGTGGGCGTTAAAACACAGGACTGCATGCCAGGGAGTGGAGTTGGCTTCCTGGGGAAATGCACAATCTTTTTCCTAAACTTACCTAGTCGTTTTAGTGCCTAAACTTAACTTTCGTCGCGGCATAACGCTCACTTTTTCTAGTCTAAACTTAACCATAACGTCCGCCAAAAGCACCAGCAGCTCGCACTGCTCTGTACCCAGCTCGAAGTCACCAATTTTCAGGTAACTGAACCACCAACTACCGCTGATACAACGGAGCACCATGCAGGGCACCATGCGGAGCACCTAGCTGGCGTCGCAGATCTCTGTAGCAGCTAAACACATCTACTTACTGCCGCTGATACGGCCGAGCTGTGACGGAGGTCTGTAGCCGATGTCAGCTCATAGCCAGCCACTGTTGCCGGCGTCTCGTTACCAGCTGAGAGCCTGATATCTTACGTTTTGGTGTGCATACGTACATATCATACGAACCCGTTCATGAGATTGTGTTGCATACATATACGTAGCAATGAAAAGTTAAGCACTAAAATAAGTAAGCATTCCAAGTTTTTTTGCTGCACCACAATACTGCTGCTGTAACGTTGAGGAGCACGTAGGGAGGAGGTTGGGGTGGGTGGGTCATAAAACACAGGGCTTTCAAGCTGGGGAGCTTTGTAGCCAGGGAGCAAAGGACTTTCACCCAGGAAATGTGTGTTCCTTTGGAGCGTTTTAATCCAAACCACAGTCTTTTTCCTAAATTTAACTAGTAGTTTTGGTGTCTAAATTTAACTATCGTCACTGCGTAATGTCCACCGAAGCGACCGGCAGCTCGCTGTGCCCTGTAGCCGGCTCAAAGCCCCTTACTCTCAGGTAACTCAACAACCAACTGCTGCTGATACGACGGAGCTCTGTAGCAGGTGTCCCAGAGCTCTGTGGTGGCTAAACACAGCTAGCAAGTAACCGGCCTCTGTAGCTGGCATCACGTGACCAGCTGGCAGTCGCCTAGTTTCTATAACTTTACAGATAATATCACTCAGAAACACTGACCACAGAGCTTGTTTCTCATGTGTGACAACAGTCAACATATTTTGCAGCTACCACTGCATACTGACTTTTCTCCTCCATGACAGTTTCTGAGGATAGGAAGATGGATAAACTCTGGATATATTATTATTTTAACCTATTTCAAATCCTTAATAAGAAGTGAGACTCTCTCTCAATTTCTTTTTCAATTTGATATACATCTGTGTTGCTGGAAAAAAAACAACAGGAGGAAATATTTCTGCAACTATTTATAACAATGATGATATCATTGAAGATAAATACGGTGCATGTCCCTCAATAAGTAGCATGTTGACAAGAATAATAATAGTCAAAAACACAAATTATAATGCTAATATAAACATATACAATTCTCAGCACTTATTTGGCTTTAGCAGGAGAAGACATTTAGCTGCTAGCCATGCCAAACGTTTATCTTCCCCATACAAAAAAGGAAACTTGTTGCCCTCAGGTTAAAAAGTGAAGCCAATATTTTCAAATCTTTGGAAATATTTGATTATGTATTTGTATTTTCGGACATGTACATAAGACATTAATGTCTTATTCTACCTCTCTCTCTCTCTCTCTCTCTCTCTCTCTCTCTCTCTCTAACTCGCACAGACACTCACGCGCCTCGCCGTCAAAGGTAAGCTTCTAATGACTGATAAACTGATCAAAAATATGTATTAAACCGATATCAGTGTCAGAATCACACTGCTATATTTCATGCATTGACGACATAACAGCGCATGCTTAGAGCTGGAGAGAGGAGCGCCTGTACACGTTGTACTATTGATGAGAATCGCCTGGAAACGACCGCGCGCCGCTTTGCATTGGCGTTCATTAAAAAAAAAAAGTACTTAAAAACCGCTTTTATCAAACAAATCAGCAAATTGCAGAGCGAAGTGAAGGAGACATGAGTGTGTGACGACGCTTTGCAAGGTAAGGCAGCCCTTAGGGGAAACAAAAGATTAGATATGTGATAAATCCAAGAATGCAATTCCATAACAACGCTGTTAAGCGTTTGTGAAGATGTTAAAGGAACAGGAGATGCAAACATCACATAGGACAACATGGTTACTATAAACTTATTACCACAGAAACTCAATGTATATGAATGATTATTATGCAGTGATTTTTCGCTTAAGGAAATAATCAATATGAATTATAACAACATCAAGTTGACGGATATGTTTCAACTCTTTTGTTAGAGGACAGTCCATGGTATGTGCAGAATCCGCTGTGCAGGCGGGAGGCACGCAGTGGGCTCCAGACAGGAGTCTGGATTTAGATGTCTTTAGATGACTGATTATTGGATATTTTTAAGGGGCAGAAAACTGATCCTGCTTCCTAACTATTCAGCTTCACTGTGCTCCAGCTGGAGTTTGTGCACAATATCAATATATTTGATTCATAACAAAAATAGATGAACTAATCTCTCTCTCTCAACATCCCTTTTACTTTAATACTCATGTTAATGTGTAGCCAAATAACAGAAAGGTGTGTCTTTGTCCTATTGTGTATTCTATAGTTTAAAGGGAACACAAGGCACACAAACATCTTCATAATGGTCCTAATACTCCTGCAAAATCTCTGTATCTGTCTCAATATTCTACTAAAATGTTTTCATAAAGCATTATGTATCCCTTAAAATCCTTTATATTTAAGTGATCAAAGTGTAGTATTGTTTATTCTAAACACAGTCAGAGAGAGAAAGAGAGAAATTGTCCTCATAATGTGGTTCTGTAAAGTGGTATCCATAAAATCTTTCAACATTTTCCTAAAAATAGACATTTTGTCCAGTATGTACGGTATTATAGTGTAATAGTTACTTGAACAAAGGACACAGGACCATTCCATCACGCCTGTGATCTCTCTATAGACTTGGTGGCTTGATGGTGGCTCACCACTATGGTATGCAACTATTATAATCATCACCAATGCTCCAACCGGCTCCTCCACGACGTCCATGTTCTGCTGCTGCTCTGTATTCACAGCAGGATTCATACCGTTTGCTGAATTCATGATGCAAAGCATGGCTGATTTGTCCTTGAACTTTCATCCTCTGCATCGTGCATCTGTGCTGCCGCTGGCGAGCCTTTCTGGCATGTGTTTGTTCCATGTTGTGCTGCAGGAAC
The DNA here is from genome assembly GCA_023631565.1 of Gymnocephalus cernua. NCBI lineage: Eukaryota > Metazoa > Chordata > Actinopteri > Perciformes > Percidae > Gymnocephalus > Gymnocephalus cernua. The sequence goes on along the minus strand of CM042438.1, from coordinate 5,512,357 downwards.
CTGCCTCATAATCTACACTGTCAGCCGGAAATGCAGGTTTATTTAGGGGGTTTGAGCACAAAATGATAGTGTCTGAGTTCCTGTTTTTGTATTGTTTGTTGTCACTGATTACAGGCCCTCCCAGGGGCCAACATGGAAGTTAACATCGCTCTGGTTTACTCGATTATGTCGGAAAATAAGCTTTGTGGTAACTTTTCTAATTTTTTATTTTTGAAATACACCACTTGGCTTGACCACTAGCTTTTAACTGATTTTGCATGTTTAGTGTGATGACTTTTGAAAACCACCATACTCAATTTGTTGCCTTTTTAAGACATGTAAAAAGTAATCAAAATGCATGAGTGGGGTCCTTAATGACGTATTTTGCCACAGAACGTGAAAATCTCGTAAGCTAGTTTTAACCACAGACCTTATTTCAGACATCTAACCAAAAACCCATTCAAAAAACCCATTGACTTCAAGACACGATGAAGTGCAAACATGCTTACTCATTTCCATGTTGAAGAACTCAGTCCCACAGCACTTTATAAAGCTTTCCTGTAACAAATTGCCAAAATTATACAGGCATGTTGTATTTGACATGAACTGCTATAACTTTGGAACACACAATGCAATACATATCCATTCAGAGCAAATGTTTCTCACAATACAATTCATTCTTGTCAAAACCCACAAAACTCCCTGACAGGATTTAGACATTTTCCATAAATCAGCTTTTAGTGTCAGTTTGACACGGTTAGCAACAGTCTGTCTGTAGGTGTAGATGCAGTTGTAATCTGAAATACTGTGTAAATAGCTGAACAAAAACATCCATAACCGTGATTTCAGTAGTTTACAATAATCACAAGCATTTTCTCTTATAAAGATGTCTGTAGATGTTAAAGAGCATGTTTGCTTAACTGACAAGCGTCTCAGCCTGTGACGCTCATCCCACGTTTTACTCCATCTAGGCTTGTCCCTGAGCAGGAAACCGAAACATAAACTTCAGCACTTCTCTTTAGAAACCCGACAGTGACATCACCCATGACACATCAGTGCTTTCTCTCTGTCTATGGGACCCAAACAAAGGATATGTTTAAATGCTACATGAGCAAACTTCACACTTTGCCACTTTCACTAGGACATTTTTTCAAGTTTAAAGGGTTTCAACAGCCAAAAATCATGCAAGGCAACATTAAATTTCTTATTATTCTCTGGCGGGGGTGGAGGTGTTGAAGAGTTTCAGCCAGCGCTCGTGTGTGCTGTTTTCTCTGGATGGACTTCTTGCTCACTTGCTGCCATGAAAGGCTTTGATTTCTGCCTGTAATTTTGATTCATCACTTTCTGTTCACTGGGAACAGTTCCTGTTAGTGACTCCGCAACAGCAGAATCTGGAGTCTTATTTAACAGGGATGTGATAGGAGACTCTTCTCTGTTGCAACCCCCCAGTTTGTGATTGGAGATATTTGTTGTTTTTTTGTCTTTTTCAACGATCATTTAATTGATTCCAGTGCATCCTAAGCATTTCTTAAACTATTCAAATCTAGTCATATTTCGCCAACAGGGGCATCAGTGTTAATATTTCATCAAAGGAGAGGCAGCTGCATAGGCAGAGACTGTATCCATATGTCACACCTTTCTTGCTGTTAATCTTTCACCAACAGTACATACTAGAGGTCTTCATGGGTCCTTGTGGTTTTTGTTGACCGAGACCCAAAGCGGAACCCAAGTGGGACTAGGTCCAAATTATTATCAGTCTAATCAGGTCCTTGGAGGTTTCCTGTTATTCATGGGTCTTTTTGTCTGTGTGTCAATACCCATATGGCCATCAGCTCTGATCACATGAGTTGGCCTAATTATCCTTAGGTCTTTTTCAGACAGGTTCTGATGGTTCAGGTCCTTTTGAACTAGATCGTAATTTATTCCGAATTTATGTAATTTGGTTAGCCGCCAAGTTTTCCACAGATCTGTTTTGTGTCGGTTGCAAACATTTTGGACCTGTAAAGACCTCTTGTACTATCTTTTTTTTGGGGGGGGGGGGTTACAAAATGGGCAACAAGTCCTCAAAACAAAATTAGTCAAGACAATAATGTCATAGTGTAAACTGAATTAATGTCAGTTTGTAATTGCCTTCCAGAGCGACCTGTAGCGTTCTTTTGGATCCGACACCTCCATCCGCAGGACAGTAATGCTTGTCAATGCTTTCCGAACAGGGCCAAACTGTGATAATAATTCAGGCCAGGAATCTAACAGCAGTCCAGGGCAATACCCACACATTCACAACAGCCCACATTTGGTGCAAACTGTAACCCGTTTTAACCACTTGAGAATTGATAAAAATTATCACAAATTCTTCCTAAAATAACACATTTTATACTCAATGAGAAAAACTGCATGGTTGTTGCCCCAAACTACATGGGATCAGCATAAAGCATAAAATGTCTGTAAAGGGAAGACTCGTGAGTACCTGTACCCTTAGAACCCATTTTCAATCAGATATAATGACCTTGCCCGTTTTCCCTCACCAAAATGTAGCATAACTTTGGAGTGTTATTTAGCCCCATTCCCTACAAGCTAGCATGACATCATTCGTACCAATGGATTTCTTAGATCTTCTAGTTTCATATACCATCAATATCTTCACTTTAATGGCTGCTACATTTTCATAAAGAACGTTAATGACGGCCAAAATCGCCAGCGGTCCCGCAGGCCGCAGGTCTCAGACACTCCAGGCCAATCAGCAGGCTAGGCCACGGGGAATTCCCCCGGTGCTCCACATGGCCAGTCCGGGCCAGCTTCCGAAACAGTTACCAAAGATCAATATTAGATTTACTAATTTGACTGTTAGGGTTATGGTTTGTTATGGCTTTACAGACATTTACAGACATTGTTCAGGCTTTTGATTAAAAAACAACTGGGTTAAGTTTAGGAAAAGATCCTGGCTTGGGTTTAAGATTAATTATGGTAATGGCTAAAGGAAACAGACTTTGATCGTCCGTAGCAAATTGAAGCCAGCAGTGGTCTCCCGTGTCAAAGTTACACACTTCCTTAACCCCTTTTGCCACCCAAACTTTGTCCTAATGCAGATTTGTTGCTGTATAAACTCATCGCAGTAGTACAGCAGCCATAATTCACAAATCTAGGAAAGGTCCTTTGTCAATTAAATGTTGACATCTGTCGCATTTAAATGCTGAGTACTGATGCTGTCGTTTTTCTTGAGTCTCCAAAGGGAGTTTGTGGTCAGAAGCGCCTCTAGATTTGCTGTTGACGGAATCCCCTGCTGTGTTGCTTTTAACGCCTTTCATGTGGATTTTTGGTGCCCTGTAGTTTCGGCAACAGCTTGCAGAAAGAAAACCTAGCAAAACCTGACCTTTTGTCAGCGCCGATAGGGATTTTCTCTTAAGGACAACTCTGCTTGTTGAAATGTGGTGTGTGGGTTCAGGCAGGAAAGCAGCCGCTCTGCTGAAATGCCTTAAGCAAGGCATCGACTTCCTACTTGCCCCGGACCTTCCAGCTTTGAGAAATCTGTACTGTGCATTTCAAAGCATAAAACAGAACTAAATGCTTGTGATTAAGCCTTCGCACCAACAGGAAGAAAGTTGGATGGATGAAACATGCCGAGACACTGTGACACGGTGCTAATGACTCACACGTCTGTCATCTCTCCTGTGAATGTTCATTCCTTGTGTACTATATGCAACTGTGTGCATCCTGAACATAAACCTGTGTGTGTGTGTGTGTGTGTGTGTGTGTGTGTGTGTGTGTGTGTGTGTGTGTGTGTGTGTGTGTGTGTGTGTGTGCGTGTGCGTGCGCATGTGTGTGTGTACATCCATCATGTATGACATCGAGGCTTTTCTACACACCAATGAAATTCACACACATTTTTTTTTCAATCTCAGCAAAATCAGCTCTTTTTGTAACTCAGCTGTTACATCCATCCCTCTACTCCCCCAACACACACACACACACACACACACACACACACACACACACACACACACACACACACACACACACACACACACAGACACACACACACACACACACACACACACACACACACACACACACAGGCACTCGCCAGCTCCACCATAGACTTTGGAATTCACTGTTGCCATGGCAATGAAATAGAGCACGCTCTCTCACATCGCCTGTTCTTTTCTATTGGTTTATATCTCTCTCTCCCTCTCTCTGTAGAGACGAACCAGCTTCTCTTGTTTGACAGGGGGCTCGTTTTCTCCCATCGGCATCAGGTTTTTGTTTGTTTGTTTGTTTGTTTGTTTATTCAAAGACATATCATTGTCATCAAAAACATGTTTGTATGGGAGATGCTTCTGTACGGGAGCGTATCCTGGTTTCAAGACTCATGACACGTTCGTTAATCGAATGTATCCTTTCCCCCCCTCTATCTCCTCTTCTCATCTCTTCTTGTCACTCTTTCTTATCTCGTTCTCATCTTCTCCTTGACTTTGGCTTCTCTCCCTCTCTTTCTGTCTTTCCTTTCACTCTCTCTCATCTGCTCTTTACCCCCCTCCGCATCTATCTTCCTTCTCTCAGTAGCTAAGATGACTGCCATGACAATTCAATGAGAGGAGAGGACACCAAGTGAAGTATCCCCCGCTTGCTGGAAAGGACACACAGAGTGTTCAAGGTAAAGCGAGGAGAGGGAGAAGAAGAGAGGAGGAGGAAGAAAGAAGGGATAAGAAGAGAAAGGAGAGGCATAGGAGCGAGGGAAGGGGAGAGAAAGTGAAGGATAAACGGTGGATGGAGGCGGCTCGGACCGGGGCTACGGAGCGCTCTTCACCGACGAAGAAGAACAGCAGCAGCAGGGGGGAGAAGAGATGGAGGCGAAAAGCAGAAACATGCCCTCAGGTAACACACACACACACACACACACACACACACACACACACACACACACACAGAGAGAGGCAGACGTGCATGTGCATACACAATCAACAAACCACCGGATGCACATGTGGATTCTTGTATGCACACGCATACAAGAATCCACATCCATATGTGACACATACAAACATGTTTATAGATATTCATATTGAAACACACACAAACAAGCATGGACAAACACAATTGTGCAGGAAACCACACACACACACACACACACACGCACACACACACACACACACACACACACACACACACACACACACACACACACACACACGCACACACACACACACACACACACACACACTGGAGTGCTGATGTTAACAGAGGTCCTCATTTCAGAGGGCAAGTGGTTTTGATTAATCTGCGCTGGCATTTGTGTAACCAAGCTAAATGTTTGCTCTTATTTAGGATGGAGATGGCTGAAGGGAGTGCTGCTGACACACGATCAGTTAAGAACATTCAGGGAACATGCTGTAAAGAACTGAATCACTGGTGGTTTAATTGAACAGCTATTGCAATACTGAAACCTAAAATGTCAATCTGTTTTCATTACGTGGATTTTTACATGCAGTGTTACTCTGGACAACAGATTTATTTTTTTTCAAATGCAAAAAGCAGCCTTGATTGGTTGGATCTCATACATTTTTTGACGAGGTTAACCAATCAAGATCAAGTAAAGCCAGGATATTAAGTGCTGTGTCACCCCTTTTATTGTCTACACTGGATGCAACTAGGTTTAGTTTTTTATATATATATATATATATATATATATATATATATATATATATATATATATATATATATATATAAGAGCATACAATTTTAGGGTTGACCCTAAGCCTTTAAATTGAATTGCCTGAACTGGCTTCGTCACTGCAACTCATAGCGTATTGATTTTAGTAAAAAACTATACAATTCAACATACCCATCTATGGTCATTAATGTTACAGCTTGTGACCGACTAAAATTAAAGATTGGTTGAAACCAGTTAAGAAGATCTCAGTGCGGGCGCCTAGGTAGGCCACCTGGTAGAGTGCGCCCATATATAGAGGTTTACTCCTCGACGCAGCGGCCGCGTGTTAGACTCCGACCTGCGGCCCTTTGCTGCATGTCATTCCCCCTCTCTCTCCCCCTTCATGTCTTCAGCTGTCCTATATAAATAAAGGCCTAAAATGGCCCAAACATAATAATAATAAAAACAAAATTGGTTGTATCCAAAAATGATGCAAAGATGTGATTGGACCAGTCCAGCGTAAACATGGAAGAAGCCCCTGTTGCTGCCATGTTGTCAGGTTAATGTTCTGCTCAGGTTTATACTAAACTTTAACATAAAGCAGAGTGGTAAAAAAGTTTCATTTTGAAAAACGTGACACATTTTCATTTAATGTGTCTCAGGACAGAGGGTGTCATATACTGTATGGAGATACAATGAAATTGTATGCAAATGAAATTCACTTGATGCAGTTTATCACTCAAGCATAATCTGATATTATTGTCTTGACTGAAGTTCTGTAGACAAACAGAAAATGAAACTATTTAACGCCACTTTGTATAAATACTTATGATGGTTTTTCCAACTCAACTGTACATTTTGAAATTTACATTTTTAATCTACAATTCAAAATTTTTTGTCCAGAGACACTTTAGGAAGTTTCCGTGCTGCTGATGCCTCCTCTCACCATCTCGTTCATGATATTTTCTGGCACTGGATCATTTCAGCTTGATTCAGTTAAATCAAGTGAATCAACATTTTGATACTGGATGTAAACACCACCAAAACAACAAGTTTAGGGTTTAGGCTTATCTTGTTAATTTCTACAAATGATTAAATCATATTTATAGATACAGATAGGAATACAGATTTGGAAGCGAGAAATGGACGAACAAGCAACTTGCAAAAAAGGTTTAAATAAAGGAAAAATTAGAAACAGGTACCCAGCCCGTCCTCACCCAGAAAACAACCGTGTGGGTCGTCGTCTCGTGGCTGTAGTAATTATCGGAGCGCGAACGAGTAAGTGAGGTGACAAAGTATAAGAGCGGCAAATTCTGCGTGGGTTGTGGATGGGTCAAACAAAAACAGGACTTTCCATCAGGAGACTGGGTTTTATGTTCCGTCTGAAACCAAAAGTCAACTGTAATTTTGAAATGAACCGAGTTTCAGTGAAGTTGCGTTTCGTCCTCATGTTAGTAGTTTCACATGACTCACCTAACCCTAACCCAATCCCTGATGTTTTACTAAACCCAACTTAGTATTTTGATGCCTAAACTTAACTAGTTCCGTTTCAAAACATCATTAAAGTGCCACCGTGCAGCAGTAAATAAAACGGTCGTATGTGTCATTTTGGGAGTCTTTGGAAATCGCCCTATAATGTCGTTTAGGTATGAGGATGTGTTGCAGCTGTTATAATCAGCTGGCTACCCAGACCAAATTACCCCATGAATTCAAAATAAACACTACATCAACACAAGTATAGCATTAAGTGCATTACAATGAATTTAAAAAATATATATATTTCTTGACTTACAACTATTGATCCTCTGTCTGATTGGTGTCACTTTACCACCAAGCCTGATGTCTATCTGCAGTCATTTTGGGACTTACCTGCAGCAGGCGGGTCAATTTCAGGGTCAGAATACCAGTGGTCCTTTGCTATTTTGGGATTTGTGTTGCCATGGAAACACCCCTCATGCCCGCAGAATAAGCCAAATAGTTTAAAAGGCTGGGATTGATATTCTTTGTGCGATCGATTGTTTACATGTGTGGAACGGATGAACAGAACCGATATCACAGCCCAGGGTTTCCACACTGCTGAATGGATTTTCATGCCAGCATTTGTCCACCATTTCTATTCAAACAGTTTGAAGTCCTATTGAGGCACTGAATGGTTAAATGATGCAAATCCGCCCTCCCTCTTTTTTTCCTTGAATGTTTTATTTGTTTCCTGATCTACAACAGATGTGTTGTATCTCAATTTCCCCTCTTGTCGTCCCTCTCACTGTTCATCTCTCAGCTTCGATTTACGTCTCTTCTCGCCTCTTTCCTCTCCTCTCCACTCATCTCTTCTCGTCTCATCATCCACTCCTCTCTTGTCTATTTTACCCTCCTGTACATAAACCTCTGCACCCTTCTTCCTATTCTTTCTTGCTCCTCTGCAGTTGCCCTGTGGTGTCTTTTTTTCCGCTTAAGCTTATTAGTTTGTTTCACCTGAAGTCCTAATTGATCTTATCAGCCCTTATCAGTTTCTTTCAAACCTGCAAACGTCTCTAAATCCAGATTTTGACCATAGACAGTTAAAGAAATGGACTAACAGATCCCGTTGCTCTGGACGGAGACCAGTGAAGTCTAAGCACTTTTCCGGTGATGGCTGAGCGTTACTGCGCAGCTGCAAATTGAGCTTGCCGACGTAGATGTGACGTGAGCAACATGTCTGAACGTTGTAAGTCTTCTGGTAGCTGTGCAAGAGAAATCTCAATCATTCCCAATCTGGCAGAGACGGAGAGCGTAGGTATATGTAAGGAGATAACATAGGTACAGGCTAATTATTGGTAACTAAAACGCTAGTTAACATTAGTAATTAAACTTAAACAGCTAATGTAAGTCGAAACTGCCTGCGAGCTTCTCCTGTACTGTACGGTAATTCCTCTACTATGCGACAGTCGCGTGGTTATGACCCAACCGTTAGCCTATTTTTATAAAAACGTCTGCTACGGAGCCATAGCGTGAGGTACAAGGTAACGGAGCCTTTTATACATTGTCGTGTTTCTTTAGAAATAAACAGTGAACAAATAAAGTCTTTAAACGCTTCAGATGTAAAGTTATTGGCTATTCAAAATGAATGGCAGTCAGTGGAATGCTAACGGTGGGTGAGTGCTAGGTAGCATCAAAATGGCGCCATAGGAGCTACGTGTTGGGGAGAGAGGCTTGGTTTTGACACAAAATGTGCCCTTCCTGCTGTGACAATCCACTGATCTATAAAGTAATGGATTTTCTAACTTTATTTAAATTTTCTTGGGGAAACTCATTGACAGACTTACCAAGGAGCATTTTCTATGTCTCCCAGCAGCCCATCTTCCATCCTCCACTGTTCATTTCTATAATATTGGATGTTTTGTTTTTTTAACTTTTGTTGATGCATGAGGTTGGCATTTTGTTCTTCTGCTGTGTGCTGCCAACATTTATTTACCGCTTCAGGCTGTGTATGCTGTGTTTTTGATTAAAAAGCGCTCCAGTGTGCTCACCCAGAATGCAATGGAAAGACTCAACCCCTCCAGCAGCTCCCACCAGTCACCCGCAGTAGCCCATGGGGGACAGTAGTTCTATTAATGCATAAATATTTGACAGTTCAATGCATAAATTGTGATCAGGGTGGACTGCAAAAGTGGTTACATGTCATACCTTTAGCATTTCATTTTTAATTTCAAACTTTGAGGGCATTTATTTTTACTTTGTGGAAATAAATGACATAAGTAAAAGTCTGAATATTTAAATGAAAGGTTAGTTACAGTCTTAAAATCAATAACCTGTAGGCAAAAAGTGATTGAGCCTTATAAGGTGACCATAACCTTAGTACAAGTTAAAGAACCAATGACTTATTACAGTAGAGACCTGAGACTGACATAACACACTGTAACAAAAAAAGAATCCTGACATGTCCTGGCAGAAATTTACCAGTACCTTTTCCATTAAGTTTATGGACATTTCTGTTAATCCAAAAACGGAAAATTCTGTGATTTACAGTATATCCTCTTTAAACGGACATTTATGTTTTATTTTAATTCAAAAAATCAAAATACGTAAAAGCACCTCATTACAGAAGATTCCTTCATATTAACACAGTATATTAGCCCTTATTTCTACGGACTTTTCCAACAGTGCAGAATCTCTCCTGACAGCACAGCTGGAACCGATTATAAGATCTCAACAATACACGTACTTTTGTCCTTTCCTGTAACTTGATTGACATGTTACATGAATGTTGTTTTTAATTTTCTTCAGCATCAAACATAATCGTAATCACATCATGTGGTTGATTGTTGTCTGCACATCCGTGGTTACTGTGCGAACAGGACTTGTCCTAGTACAACATTTGTCAAGCCAATGTCTTTTTAAGACACTCTGTATCCACCACCCCACCTGTGGCATCTGTCATCTGGTGTTCAGTGTCACAGCACATTTAAAATGTCAAAGTGAAAATACTCAAGACAGAAAATGTTTTAATGTCATGATCGACCTCTGAAGACATTTCTTTCGGAGGTTATGCCACAGTAAATCAAGAGTTATTGGTGGATAAAAGTGTCAAGGAGGAGAAATGTTCAGGTGCTTGTGATTCAACTCCTGCTGGACACAGGGTGATAAAGATAATAGATTATGTAACAGCATTATTTTTTCTCAGAGTTGACAATGCATCTCTAAATTGTTGATGAAAATGTAACATAGAAATAGTTGAGATGACTCTAGATGACTTATGGAGATGTTCCAATGTCATTTTTTTCTTCCCAATACCAAGTCTGATACCTGAACTACATATTGCTTTTAAGCAGCTGTATATACTACTAACCCTGTATGGATGTGATGTAATTGCTATCATGAACAAATACACACAGAGAATGAATGCCATACAAATTAATTTTATTATCTAGTTTGGCAGCCACAACAGAAAAAGAACATAGATAAACTAACCCTAACCCTATCCAACAGGGCCGATACCGATACCAGCATTTAAGGCAGTATCGGAGGACGACACTAGTGACTTATGTTATCCTGTAGAAGCAGCATTATGGGAACGTGTTTCAGCTCTCTATGTAGATTGATAGATGTAGATGGATCATGAATGATACATCTAATAAAACCAAACAGAAATCTACTATAAAAGAGTACAGCTGGTTGTGGTATACAGATATAATAAACAGTTGATTAGTAATGGACCACTAATGATGAAGATTCTTTAAATCTTCATAAAAAGAAGAAAAACAGCACTAACCTTGAATCGTCAAAGAATGATACTAATTCTAGTCACCTACGACTACTTGGCATTAGTCTCACATTGCCAGACCCTCCTCCACAGCGCTGAGGAGGAGGGTCTGGCTAACCCAAACAGCATTCCGGGATGGGAGAAAAACTTGCTCTGGTTGGCATTTTTTTTTAAACTAATCATAATCGTGTTGGGCGGCGCTAAGCACCGGACGGAGCAATGGTGCCGCTGCAAAAACAAACTCAGGAAGGAACTTGTTTTGGTGGAACATGCGTTTGTTCAAATATTGTTTTAGACGTCCAACAGTAAACTCCGATTGGACAGATAGTCTAGCTAGCTGTCTGGATTTACCCTGCAGAGATCTGAGGAGCAGTTAACCAGAGTCCACCGGAGTTTAGAATGCCAACACAAAGAAAGAGGAAGGTGACGGACATCCGGCCAAAATGAGGGACGTTCAGCGGGATTTCCGGCAGCACCTGAACAATCCCGGAAATATACTGTTTGGCATAGTTTGAACCAAATATTTCTCATGTGTTGTATGTACTTTAGACATCTGATTTCCATGTCTGTTTTCTTGTCAGATATCAGTTTCCTTCCGCGCCCAGCGCTGGTGTGGTGTGAGCGGGGCATCCAGGTGCTGCTGACCACCATGGGAGCATTCGCGGCCTTTGCCCTAATGACGGTAGCTATCGGTACAGACTACTGGCTGTACGCCCGCGCCTTCATCTGCAACAGCACAGCCAACTCGTCCCAGGAGGACTCCAACAACAAGGACAAGAAAGACCCTGGGGCACTTACCCACTCCGGCCTCTGGAGGATCTGCTGCCTGGAAGGTACAGCTGGTCGTATGTACTGTATGTTCATGCATGTGAATCTGTGGGAGGCTGTGGAAACCTTTGGATAGGTGTGCGTTTTCTCTTGTGCTGGTCACTGGAGGGTCTTGTTGAGGTCAGTGTGCTCATCAGTGTAATCAGAACAGATATTAATATGTGTTCTCTTTGCACATAAACGAACACACAATATATTGTTCTCCTTTCGTTTATTCCTCTTTTGTTGATCTGCTCTTTAACCTTTTGGATTGATATAGCACTTGCATGAACACGTTTGCACCAAAGTGCTTTACAAAGACGGAAACATATGTACACAAGCATATAACACACATATAAACATAGATGTGGTGGAAATACAAGAAGATTCAAATAGAAACAACACATATTGAAACCCATGAAATCCAATAAACAGAAAAAAGATAAGAAACCAGGTTAAACAAAATGAAAAGCCAGAGAATAAAAGTGCGTCTTAAGGAGTGTTTTAAAAAACATTAATTCTAGCCTGAAGATCATGTGAAAAGTGAGAATAAAATCTGACGTGATCTCCTGTGTTTACTTTTCAGCTCTATTTTGGCATTGTTGTAAAATCCAGATTAGAAGAGTTCAGGCTGTATAGATCTGGGCTTTACCTCATTGTCCTTGTTGCACTTGTTCTTCTACTTGCATGCGAGGACACAAACACTTACAGGTATACACTCATGCTATACATTCAACATAAAGCTCATCACAATGCCCCAGAGCTCACATATGAGTGGTGACTCATCCAGTGACTGATCAAGTAGTTTCCCTGCCTTGCTGCAGCTCACAGACAGGTTTTAATTGGACAGGACAGATACAACACTAACACTTATACAAGATGAGGTTTCCAGGCCGCAGCTTTCTGTTATAAAGGTTCTTGTGTGTTTAAGGTGCGACAAGTTGCATTTTAACCCCAGTGAATTACCACAATTATTTTGAGGCATATAATCATCATAAAAAAGAGAACAGCAGCCTTGACACTGCGTTTGTTTCCTCTGTGTGCAATCAAATCGGCCACACAAAAAGAAATCTGTTGGTTTTTTAGCTTCAAAAGTTTCATCCAGAATGAGTTCGTCACGTTTAATAGTTAGTTCATATGGAAAGACCTCTTGTTGTTTGTGGTGTGACATGCATTGCCAGGTTGTCATATACCGCTCTCATTGACTTTTCTTGTTGCCTGGCAGCTTCTTTACAAATCATCCAATGCGTTACTGATACTTTGCCCTTTCATGCCAATCCGCTGTCTACTCGGCCCATTTGTTTGATTTCTCTGGTCTTTTTTAGATTAATTATTTGGTACCATTGTGTCCATGATGTGTGCTATTGTCTGTCTTGAAAAGACACAATTTTGCTTCAGGTTTTTCTTGGCTGACTTTTGTTAGCTTGAGTGTGTGTACTCAAGTGTCCTTTCCACATTCTTTTTAATGTTTTTTTCATGTCCTTTCTTTCATTGCAAGAGAAACATGGGATCTCTCTTTTCCTCTTGATGTTTGTTTTTTTTGTCCATAAGATGCACAAATAGCTGTCTTGGTAAACAAATAGTCCCTCTCAATAAGACATTTAAGCGTGCAGATGCAGTTTCTGTCGTGATTCACAAGACAAAGCAGAATCAGGCTGCTGCTCCTCCAAGGTAAAAGCTTAATATATGTCTGGCAATGACACATGGGGGAAGGAGTGAAAAGCCATCTTACTGTACATTACAGAGAGGAGGAGGACATATAGCATTTGTTTAAAAGGAAATTACAGATTATGATTGTTGGTTTCGATTCTACCTGTTTTGGGCATCATGAAAGAATCATTTTATCTCCAAGTCAGGAGATAAAATCCCATAGATTCAAATAATTTGCCTTCGTATCCAATCACTGCCATTCTTATAAAGATTGTCTTTTTAAAGGTTTTGTATAGCTATGCTGGCGGCATGACTCAAGGGATAATAATGTTGGTCGATCGGTCGGTCGATCAATCGGTATTTGACTTTGGCCCAGACTGAAATATCTCAACATGGATTAACATGAAATGTTATACATAGGTTCATGGTCCCCAGATAATGCATCCTAATGACTTTGGTGATGCCCTGAAGTTTCCCCTAGCGCAACCATAAGGTTGACACTTGGGGTTTTGAGTGAAATATGCAACTATTGGCTAGATTGCCGTGAACTTTGGTACAGATAACTAGTCGCCCTCATGATGAATTCTCATAACTTTGGTGATCCGTTAAAGTGACGATCTCGAACATCTCCGCTTGGTTCTCGTTGGCGGCACCTATGGAGATGAGCAGCAATTGTAGGCGTGTTTTTGGATCTCACTTTCACTTGTTTTTTTATGTTTCATCGTCAGTAGTCTTTGCTCTTTTCTTTGGTTGTTTGGTTCAGTTCAGTTCAGTTCAATTTTATTTATAAAGCACGTTTAAAAACAACTCTAGTTGACCAAAGTGCCTAACAAGTTCCAACAATAAAATAGAAAATCAACCAGATAATATACACAAACAAACAATATACAATACAAAATAACCAACAGTATATATTGGTCATAGTAACCGTTTACTCACAATGCTAGCAGGGACCAGAAAAAAACAGTAGGCCGCTTCACACCCAAGTGAGTTGAAAAGCGAGTCTGTTAGCTCTGCCTACCCTTTCTGGCGGACCAAACACTGCTTGGTGATAGAAAACTGATGAAAAACACGTCACCAGCTGTCGCTTGTGATTTTTCCCGGGAATGTCGCCACAGACACCCAGTTCATAATACTTACAGTTTAAAATTGAAGGGCTTTCATCAGTGGGCCATAGACTCAACCACCATTGTCTTAACTCATTCGACAATAGATAGTGACTTACCAGGCATTTATTTAAATTCAGATCTTACAGATTATTAACTTTAACTTTTCATACACCATCAGGTCAAAACTTTTATTTTTTCCACAGACTGATCTCATGAAGTGGCGTATGTATGACACGCCAATTTGTATGCCATTTTTGGCGTGTTATCAAGATGTATACTCGCTTTTTAGCATGTTTATCAACGCCGTTTGGCCTCCATTGACTTGCATTACCTTGCGATTGCGTGTGAATTTACACCGTAGCGAGTAGTACGAAAGGGCGAAAATCCGCGTAAGGAGGTTGGTCGGGGTGGCGCATGGGTAAAACACAGGACTTTCACCCAGGAGACCGGGGATTGTGTCCTGCGTGTCATGTTTCCTTTGTGTCCCGCGTGTCACGTTTCCTAAACTCAACCGTTACACATACAGCTCAAAATGCATACAGATAACACGCCACTTGGCTTAAGAAAATGGGCGTGTATGTTTACGCGAAGTCATGATGTCATGTTGTTTTTCCAATACTTTGATCAAATACCTGAAAAACTGCATTCAGTCTCAGCTGTACTTTTGTTAAAGGTATAATGGAGGATTTTCCCGAATTTTAGAAAAGAACCGCCCTCTCCACTTTTTGAAAAAATGCACATGCACAACACTCTACCTGCTCCCGAGAGGGAACGCATATTAAACGTGTGCACGAGAGAGCATGCACACGCCTAGTTCTCCTCGTGCACGCTCTGTTTACATGTTTCTAAAAGAAGATTTGCACTTTTTCCACTATGTCAGACTCGCCACCGGTAAGTGAAATCTATTTACGACAAGCATCTCTATAGCTAATGTTAGCATGCTACAGGCCAACAAAAAAGCTATCGTCTAGCATCTAAGTTGTTGTTTTTTATTGCTGGTGCGTTTAGAGCTTTCAAGAAGAGAGTCTTGTGGGATCTGATATTGACTACAAGCCTGTGCCCTGTTCATCCCGACCAAGATCCATGAGGGGGGGGGGGGGGGGTGCGCCTAGAGGACGAGGGAGACGAGGTCAGGTCGGGGGTGCAAGAGCCAGCACCAGCCGAGAGTGGGGAGAAGGTGGTCGGGCTAGAGGCCGCAGAAAACAAAAACTACCTAGGGACGAGCACGTACGACGGCCTTGCGTAAACATATCAGCAGAATGATTGACAACTAGGAGGACCAATAGTCTTGATGATCCAACCGGAAAAAGAAAATCCTCCACTATACCTTTAAATTAGCATGCTATCATGCTGAACATGGTAGACTTTAAACCTGCTAATCATCAGCGTGTTAACATTGTCATTGTGATTGTTAGCATGACCCCTCACCCCTGACCCTAACCCACTCTTAATCAACAACTATTCATCAGCTATTTGTCCAATCGGGGGATGGTAACACCACCGAGACATCTTAATGAATTCTGCTGTACAATCGCTCATTTTTTCTTACAGACTCTTAGAGTCTTTCTTGCTCTCTTAATCTTCCACTTTTTGTATCTTATTGTTTTGCTTTCTCGTCATCTGTTCATGTGTCTGTCTTGTCACAGGGTAAACATCTGCTTGTTTACTTCTCTCTTCATCTCCTTCATTTCTCTCACTCTCAATCTCTATTTCTGTTCCCTTGCCATTTACCTTTCTTCCTCCTTCTTTCTCCCTCACCTCACTCTTTTTCTTTCCCCTCTTGCCATTTTTAATTTTTCTTTCTGTAATAGTTGGTCATTCCCATGTCTTTCTTCACTTTCTTCCCCATTATTTTCTCTCTGCCTTATCCTCCTCTTCTCAGTTGCTTTTTTTTTTACCATTTCTGTCTTTTACCTATCTTCCTCTCTTCCTCACCCTCTCCTCCTCTTCCTCTCTGTTGTGTTTCAGGCTTGAAGCAAGGTGTGTGTTCCCAGATCGATCATTTCCCAGACGACGCTGACTACGACCAAGATTCTGCAGAGTATCTGCTGCGTGAGTGACACACAAACATTTACAAATGAACGTCAGATGTACTGTACGGTGTGTATACACACATCTGAACAGAACACAACACACATTCACGCACAACAGTCTCCATCACATACGGATACAGGAAGGACAGAAGGGGATGGTGGGCGGACATCAATGCACGGATGTCAGATTCAAGCAAAGTGTTCCTGGAGGTGTGTGTGTGTGTGTGTGTGTGTGTGTGTGTGTGTGTGTGTGTGTGTGTGTGTGTGTGTGTGTGTGTGTGTGTGTGTGTGTGTGTGTGTGTTTAAATGCCCAGGTGCTTGGGGTTGGGAGTCTGGGGGTGTACAGAAAGCTTTTTTTTTCACAGATGGATTGAAAGAACAGCCTTCACTAATGGATTATTCTCAGCTCAGGATTCAGGTTTCACATCCTGCCTCCGTTGTGATAGCAAATTCTGTTTGTTCAGCCCTTAACCTTTTGGTTTAAAAAGTATATGTTCCATCCATATATTATATAAAGATATCTATTTCCGTGAAGGAGGCTGCAATGCTACTTTAGATTTTCGTGTCTGCTTTGCTGTTCAACATTGACTGAACAAGAAGTCTTTTACTTCTCCAAAGGCTGCACAATCTTTTTGATTTCTTTTAATAATAGGACATGTTTAAAGTCAGAGTAATGGCCAACGCTGAGATACATGGCTCCAGATTTTTTCAATTTAAATGAGTGCCATAGTCGATGGGGAAACAGTGAAAAGGTTAAATGACAAATGCCTTATCTCACAGTGTTAAGAAATGTTTTTAATACAATTTAAAGCTTCTTCCATTGGTCCATGAACACACTTTCCACCAAAGCACACCAACATGAATTTTTGACATGCGACTAACAATTTTCATTTACGGTTAATCTGCCATTTATTTTATGTATTCATAAAGAAATACAAGCATTGTTTTGTTCAAGAAATGTCAAAAGATAGTGAAAAGAAATTCTCAGAGCCCAAGGTGACATCCTAAAATTGCTTGTTTGGCCTAAACAAAAGTCCAAAACCCCAAAATAGGACCTAAAGTTCGACCTCTTTGGAGGAGTTAATTATCACCTGACTTATTATTTGGGGTTTGTCTCCTGAGCAGCCCAAACTTCAGAAAATCACCACAAACCTCCTACATCTCAGCAATCTTTCTTCTCAGCTACTCATCTGCAAGCAATACATTGTGCTGAAGAGACAAACACCACCCAGTCCCCTTTCCTCTTAAAAACTACTTTAGAGAATAATTTGCAACCAGTGTTTTACATGTCTGACTGAAGCTTCTATGAATATCTGCTTATCCCAGCATTATCTTCCCCCTTCAGAGCCAAACAAAGCTAACACAGCTTGAAAAGTCACCTTCAGAAGTTGAAGGCTCTGCGTTTCCACATCCCTGCCAGAGCTATTCAGCATTTTCATTTCCTATAATGTCTCTCTATGTTATCACTTCTGCTTAAAGATTTGAGGTGTCTGCAGAGGAATATCAGGGGAGGGGTTTTAGGTGATGTAATGCAACCTTTTGCAGTCAAACTGAAGGTCCTAAATGGTCTTCGTGATGGTCATGCATCAGTGTTGTAGTCGAGACCACCTAAACCGAGACCAAGTCATCACCAAGACCAGAGTGTGTCGAGACCAAGACAAGACCAAGACTTTGGGGGTTGAGACCAAGTCAAGTCCAAGACCAGATTTGTGTTAGACAGCCAGGGCTTCTTCTCCTGTCTCCCGCATTCACTTTTTTTGGGGGAGTGTGTGTGAAGGGGGCAGGGAGAGGGGGGTTTACGGTAACAAATTGCAAACTAGATATGAGTCAAGTTATTGGTTGTATTTGCAAGTTTTAACACATAGGCCTAAATCAGACAATGCACAGGCAATTTAGCAAAATCCCTGCAGTTGTGGTCTTGACCGGTCTTGAAATAAAATCCAGAGTCCCCTTTATCCAAAACCGAGACAAGACACCTTCAAAAAGGTATCTAGAGTAGGCTACTACAACACTGTCATGCATCCAATCTGCTGTAAACTGTATGCGCTCAAACACTGTTTTAAGAGTATTACAGCAGTTTAAAATTGCAATGATAAAAAGTTTTGTGACTTGAAAGATGCAGTTCTTAAAAGAAATGTCAAAGAAGACAGGCTATTCTAACTTTGTGTCCCTAATATGGGTCAATCTCCAAAAACACTGGATTCTACATTTGTAATGATTAAACTTAATACTGCATGTTTGTGAGACCCTCTTTGCCTGACAAACCCCAACGTCTTTAAAACTCTACGCCCCAGTTTTTAATGCAAGCTTTCTGTTCACATGTGTTGTCCTCCAAAGCCACATTAGTTACTAAATATTTTGTAGGAGATTGCTCCAGAGCCAAGTTGTAGTGTCAGCTGTAGCACGTCTTGGTAACACTTTTTCTCTCAGGCGTGTCACAAGGCTGTTAACTTTGCACCTTCAAATGGTGTTGAACATAAAAACACTCCTCACTAATTGTACTACATTAGAAAAATATAGAGACAACCAGGTTGGCAATAACATTTCAGTACACAAGTCAATGTATCTGGGTCCTCATCTGCAGGTGTGGTGCGAGCCTCCAGCATCTTCCCAATCCTCAGCGCCATATTGCTCCTGCTGGGTGCAGTGTGTGTGGCTTCCAGTAGCTTCTACAAGAGCAAAAGAAACATCATTCTCGGTGGAGGGATCCTGTTTGTAGCTGCAGGTAAGACTGCAGCTTTGTTGTGGTTTTGAAAGAGACCTCTGTTCTTTGACTCACAGCTTGGAGATGAAGTTTCTTGTGGGTAGTCTTGCCGTTAAGAGCATTAGAGGGTTATAATTCTATTAAAATGGGAGCTCATAATCTGCTTTAGCTCTATTTTAGCTATGCTTGGACCACCTTTCTTTGTCCTTCCAATCTGTCTTATTCCACTCCAAACTGAAATTAAATTGTGCTTAAGTATTTCACATTTAAAGGTCCAATATGTAATACTGACAACTAGCGTTTAAAATAGTTGCAATTCAAATTCAAAATACTGGAGAGAGCCACAAGAATATTCCATAACATAACCTTACATACATTGACCTATTGAGAACGTAAGCTGTGTTCCAATCCAACAATTCAGGCTACAGGGATGGTTTGCCAAAGTTAAATTGCATGTTTCCATTATGAGGAAGTCAAACTTCATATGTCGGTCCCGGTGGTTGTAAACAGCTGTGGCCCGCTTGCCTGGTCCTCCGGTAATGTTAGCAGTTAGCGTGTCTTAGCATGGCGGCCTGAAGCTCAACACTTACCTGTTCAGGAGGAAATTAGCCAAGTCGGTGTCTTTTTTGGCTCTAAGCTGTCTCCATCTTTTAAATGCATCTCCAATATTTACCCTTGTTTTCCCACGTCTCTTTTAATGCAGCTGTTTAGAAAGATGCTGAGATTTTTTTACGTTGGGTAGAATGAATCTATCTCTGTTAATCCAGTTTGTTTGGTTGCTGCTACCATTGCTGCAGCCCGTTGGTTTTGCCTTTGCCTTTCATGTCTGTGTCAAAATCGGCAGTTGACAATAACACACAGGCGAAAAATAAAAACAAACCTTCCGTCCCGGAACGGAAATTTCAAAGGAGAAAATACTGGATTTAGCATTATTGTCAGAAAACATAGTATTTCAACTTAGAATCTTTTCTTAATATCTGATGACATATTGTGGTCATTTTCGATTAAATACAGTAATTATTTTACATATTGGAACTCTAAATCTACCAGTCTAAGACAGACAGACTGATATTAGAGGTTCTTATGTATGATATGCAGATTGATTTTCATATTGCGCCTGCCTCTTCTCTGTATAATTGTTGAAAACTGTTTTAATATCCCTGCCTGGAAAACAATTTAATAAAGCTGCAGGTTAATGTGTCTCAGAGGAGCACTTACAGTAGAAGTCTTGTATATTTCCTCAGGCCTTAGTAACATCATCGGAGTGATCGTGTACATCTCAGCAGCACTGAGCGACATCTCCCCCAAGAAAGATGAGGACAAGAAGTGGCACTACTCCTACGGCTGGTCCTTCTATTTTGGCGGCCTGTCCTTCATCCTGGCCGAGATGGTGGGCGTCCTCGCTGTAAACATCTACATCGAGAAGAACAAGGAACTGCGCTGCCGATCTCGCACCGACCTCTTCAAGAGCACCACGCACGCCATGCTGCGACTGCCCAGCTACCGCTTCAGACGGCGCTCTCGCTCCAGCTCGCGCTCCACCGACCCGCCGCGCTCACAGGAGACCTCGCCCATTGGCACATCCAAGACCTTCAGCCTGCCACCCTCTGCTCCACCCTTCTCTGTGGCCACTCTGCCAAACCCGCACCACACCAGCAGCGGTGGAAGTGGAGGCGGCGACATCTCCATGTACACCCTGACGAGGGACTCCAAGATGGGCAGCCTGGGAGGCGGCGCTCCACCTCTCTACGGCACAGTGGACCGCGCCACACTGTACCAACTCCACAACTACTTTCCAAAAGATTCCAGCGGCAGTGGCGGAGGAGGAGGAGGAGGAGGAGGAGGAGGGGTGATAAGCAGTGGCACACTCCCATCTCACTCCAAGTCCAACTTGGCGGCGGCGGCGGCTGTTGCCCAGAATGCAGCACCTCTGAATACCTCCACGTCCGCCGTCACACCGGCCCAGCCGGCTCCGATATCTACAGCCACCATGGAGAGGGACAGGGGCAACATGGGGACCTTGGACCGACTGACGGCCAAGAGAGACAGGGATAGCAACTCAGATACACTTAATAGGAAAACTACGCCAGTTTAAAACTAAACCTCAGAGAGGCGGGAGAGAGGGTTTAAGAGACGTTAGAGATATCTGAGTTGAGAGAGTGCAAGAGTAGGGCTGAAAATGTGTGGGTGACACTTCAAAGGTAATGTTTCTGTCCTTGAGCCTGGGGTATCTAGCTGCCATAATTACTTACCAATATCATTAACAGTCATAGAGCACCTGAGATTATGTGCAAATTCATGACAACTGCCTTAAAATGGTCATGACTTTAGCTACCAACCCTTGTTTTTGAGTTAATTATACAGCAATGGTGCAGTGGAGGCTTCAGCATAAGGAAAATGTTTTGTCGTTGTACAAAATCACACACACACAACTGGGAGCTTCCTAGTAAAACCAGTCTTCCGCTGCAGGTTGGGGGTGAAGCGCCTTGCTGAGGAGGCGGGGGAGCTCAGTAGTTATTTACTCTTCCCTTCTATAATTTGTTTTTTCAGCTGCTGTGGGGATTTAAAGCAACACTAAAGCACCTTTCCCGCTTCGGTCCCCCTACAGGTTGGACGCGGAATTGTCCATTACATTACATTATGCAAGTTTGCCAGATCAGTTAGCGGATCTGTAGTTCGAGTGAGACATAATGAGACATTACGACAGCAGTAATGGACAGTTCCGCTTCCAACCTGTTGGGGGACCAAAGCGGGAAAAGTACTTTAGTGTTGCTTTAACTACAATTTCACCTTAACAAGAAGGGACTACTGAGCTTTGATTTTGTGATTTGTAAGTCACCAGACATCTTGGTTCAAATTGAACTGACTCTGGGTTAAAAGTGAAAGTTTTTACACATTTAGACGTCCAGTTTGAACCTGGAAACCGCCAAATCTGGAGAAACAAAATGCTTTCTGGTATTCTAAAACTTTTAAACATCATAAATAATTATAAAAAAGTTGCCAGATGGCATAAGCCACAATTCTGTTTTTAAAAGAACAGAAAGCCACAGACGGGTACATTCAGCCAAGGAACAAGCTGCTCAGTGTGGAGCTAACTGCCATTTTAAGGTCAACAGTAGCTACCTAACCTCAGGTCCCAAGAGAGTGACCTCAGCCATATCTAATATACTGACACACACACACACACACACACACACACACACACACACACACACACACACACACACACACACACACACACACACACACACGCATGCACACATCAGAAGAGGCTGACACACTGTGAGCCCATTTATTTTTCATTGTGTGTCAAAGGTAATTACAGTGACAGATGGGCATTCTCCTCACTCCTACAGAAAGGTACAGCCATAGACTTCAAGCTTCACCCTGTACGCCTCCATTACACCACTGCCAGTTGTCTGGTCAAACACTGCTACAAATGTCCATCTGAACAAGTAACTTCGTCTGACGTTAAATTCCTTGAGTCTTTGTTTCCATGTGTGAAATGTTTGCAGAATTCTTGCCAAATGGAAGTCGACCGCTCTTCTTGTTT
Source organism: Gymnocephalus cernua (assembly GCA_023631565.1). Taxonomy (NCBI): domain Eukaryota; kingdom Metazoa; phylum Chordata; class Actinopteri; order Perciformes; family Percidae; genus Gymnocephalus; species Gymnocephalus cernua. Next base: position 5,489,639 of record CM042438.1, on the reverse strand, counting down.
CCGAGGATGATTTTACTAAAAAATAGGAATTGCATGAACAAATGTTCAGCATTCAAATGTGCAGTCAGACTTAAATTAAGCCTGTTATTAATTAACCCCAGACTGGGTAAACCCAGCCAGATCTGCCGGTGATTTGATTTCACCCTGCAGCTCAGGCTGGAAACCTGTACATATATCTATCCTGCTTCCGTTACAAGTTTGCGGGGACCAATCACAAACTGGCTTATCCACCTGCCGCGCTATCGGCGGGTTTAACACGATGGCGATAGAGAAGCGACCAAGCAGCTTCTTGTTTACATTCAACATAGCGGCCACCGAAGCGCAGCAAGCCGTTGATGCCGCTGTCGCTGCTACGTCACCCGGATCGTTGGTCTGATTGGTTGAAGGACTATCCAATTGCGTACAGAGTCATTTGAACTATGCCCATTGATCATGCCTCTTGTACAAAATACAAATCAGACTCCCCAGACTAATTTTCAACCTGAAAAGACTGGGCTTGGTCTGGTGATAGCCAGACTAAATTAACCCTAAAGCCAGACGAGAATGTCGATATTGGACAGTACTTGCAGGCCTGTGACCAGAAGCCAGTTCTGGTCTTGTGTATTATAGTCGGATGTATACGGCCATCCACCGCCCTGACCTCAATGCCCTCATGTTCCACCCAACACATTCTCACTCCCAATGCGTCCCAGAGCTACGCTTGGTCAGGTGCCTTTGATGTTGTTACTGACGCAAAAAGTCTCCTTTAGCGTCTAGCCCTATGGCGTAATTTTTCGACGCGCTTGGTCAGGACTCTTGGCGTTACTTTTTGACGCTCTGGGTTGGGACGTATGTTTAACTGACATGTGGCACAAGAACGGGACAAGTTTAAGAAAAGACTTTGGGTGGGGTTACAAAATGGACGTTTCAGTTGCAGACGGGACAAGAACAGGACACGAACCGCGGTCTCCTGGGTGAAAGTCCTGTGTTGTTTGACCCATCCACCATCCCAACCTGCATCCTTAAGCAGATTTTCGGTCCATTATGCTACTCGCTACAGTTGGCGCTCTTAATACTGTGTCATCTTACAGCGCCATGGTTCTGCTACTGCTATACCAATATCAAGCGTCAGTATTTGGCGAGTTGGGAATGACAACGGGTTGTTCCACCTCACTACTTAAAGAGCACTGGACATAAATCATGAGGTGTCTAATATGAAGAGGAGTTACATTAGAAGTTACGGTGGCCAGTAATGGACACAAACATAACAGTAGTTACCTTTTTATTTTGAAAGATAAACAGTGCTAATTGGAGCACAGTTAATAAATCATATTGCAAGCTATCCCTCACTGGATTGAAAACTAAATGAGCTGCAAAGCCAGTCACTTGTAAATCACACCAAACGTGTAAGCAGTGCAGCCAATAGTTGAGCTCCTGGGGCAAAAAATAATGGCTTCAAACTCAGAAATGTCACTCGCTGACCAAGTAATTATTTAATCACTGGTACTTGTTTTCCAATCCCTGCTCATTAATTATGGTCATTTTGTGTCATCAGACAGTAGAACTGTTGCTAAATGAACCCTTTTAAGGTTGATGGAAGTACTTGTAAAGATGGACTTGTGATGTTTATTTGCCAGATGTGATTCCAGGGTTTGTATGACTGTTTATACAGATGTTTCGGTACCAAAGGCTACAAGGCAGTATTCATTAAGTGTTCCTACAAAGGGCTGCAACCACGGGTAAAAGGGTGGGTGTCAAATCAGTTTACACTCAGGGGGTGGACTTTTAGTTTGAACATAGATCAAAAGCTAAACATGTAAATCCTGTTACTCGGATATAAAATATATTAACCATTTTATCAAACAGAGTTCCTGACTTAGTCCTGAAGTATAACACAAAAGTTAAACACATTATGGATTATTAACTGAGTGATAAATTATCTTAATATAATTTCTAACTAAACAATTTTGAGTGCAGTTTGTATTTTTGAGGACATTTCAAGGCGATGAAATTCTGTAATGCATGTACTGCGTAATAGTTTGGACGGAAACCCTTCACATGTCCTAAATCTGATTATTGGACTAAAATACTGAACTCTGAATGCACTTCTGGATCAGCTGTGTTTGCTCAATGAATTCAACCCAACCCTGGTTGACGATAAGTTGGAGGAGGAGGGAAAGAGGAAAGAGCACATCAGCTGGCTTCAGTTCCCCTTCCCTCCGTCTCTCTTTTAGCTATAACTATATACTATTTCTCAAAACAGAAAATTAAGTGTATTATTGAGTATATTATCGATCCATTTCCTTCAACAAAAGCACATAATGTCTGTACATGGTAATCTTTGGGTTGTCTTTTCATTCGGAGTGATTGATTATCATGGTTACATGAGATTGTAACTCCTTGAGCATTAATATCATGTTGCTGGTGTTCCTATGATCGTAATGGTTATTGCAGGGTATTTATACATTTTGAAAACTTTTCTTTTTGTAATTTTTTTACATTACTTTCGAGGGACTTTTACATTTTCTTTCTCTTGCTTATGTACACTAATGTTAGTGGTGTCACGTGGAAAGCATGTGCACAAAAGTGATAACATTTATTTGAGCAGGGAGAGTTGACTGAGCGTGCATGCTCTTTATCAGCAACAACCTGCTTCACCTTTAATCAAACATTTAATGGCAACCGCCCAGTAAAACCAGTCTGCTGCTGGTTACTGAGCGGCTATCCTGGAACAGCTGGAGGCTACGTGCCTTGCTCAAGGGAATATTGATAGTTTGTCATTATATTTCCTCCATTTTGGTTGTTCTAATGGGCAGCTGTGTTGTCCATTTTGTTTTTCAAATCACTCTAAACGTTACTGTGTACATCATTTTACATCATTTTTTACTGTGAATGATATTTACTTGTCTATTTTTGTGTAATTGCTCTTGTACTTATTTTTATGAATCATTTCTCTTTCATTCTTAGATTTGTTTTATTCAGAAAAAATATTTTTTCTCTTTTCCTATTGTTTTTTTTTCTCAAATCTTCTCTATTTCATAATTGTCCTTTAATTTATCCTGTTCCCTAGTATATATTCCAGCTTTATTTTTTGTTGCTCTCAAGTTTTTTAAATAGTTCTCTATGGTTGCTCTTCTATTATCATTTTGTCTTCATTTCTTTGCAGGCTATTGTTTTTTTCTTCTACATTACATTACCAACGTAGCCTAATAATCAGTGTTTTTTAATGTTCTGACTAGTGTATAACTGTTGCCGATAGAATTTATATTAATCTATTTATTTTCGTGGTGGTATATATAAATATTCTTAATGTTATATGAGTTCCTTACACCTGTAACTTTGGGCTATGAAGGCTCCGCGCCTGCCTGTGACATATTGTTAGTAGCCTAAGTGCTGGGAGAGTGGGCTAAATGTGGTCTGTGTTGGTGTTGTCAGTGGTTTTTCCATGGTAACCAATAAGTACAACAAAGTACATCGGCCTCATGCTTCTGAGAAATATATGAATTGATATTAAACCACTAAACACGTCCTAAACTTATAGTTTACCTTTTAAGTGTTTGTGAGAATAGGGTCCAAAGTGGATGTTCTGTTCCTTTGTTTTCAGTTGATATTCTGATGTGAAAGCCATGTTAAATCCAGCGTGAGTCACCAGCTCCTTTTCCCAACACCTCGGCTACTGACAGGAGGCAAACCTGAACTCTTCAAAACAGAAAACTGGTATATTTCAACTCAGCAGACCGATTCATGTAAAGGATAATACGGAATAGGGGAAGCAATACAATATACTGATCCTCGCTGGAAAAGAATAAAAAATATACTGTAAGGTATATATACATATAAATATATAGATATATTCATTAAAGTTCAATATGAAAATTGGGTTGCGTCATGTGAATTATTGAGTTCTGTGTTGATGCACCAAGATAGATAGATAGATAGATAGATAGATAGATACTGTGAAAAAGAATAATTTGAAAAATCTGACTTAAAAAAGGAAACGGAACAGACCGTGACAGGCAGTAATTAAGACTGTGCGTCTTAATAATGCTGAGACGTCTTCTCTGGAGAAAAACACAGGGAAGGACTGTCCCAGGGGAAATGTGACCGTTTTTAATCCCGCTGACAATAGATCTGCTGGCAGAGCACAGTGGAGACGGAGATGTGTTTGGTTGAAGCAGCGAGGAATGTGATTTTGGTGTCAAAGTTTTAATTAGTTGGCCTGTCTTTCTGGAATCCTCCTGATGCTACAGTGTTGTCTCCGTGTCTTTGTGCAGCAGGAACAGGCAGCTTCTACTATACAAAGGTGAACATTTGTCCCTGCATTTCTGCACCATGCAAAGACACAATAACCCGAATGTTTCTGACTGACATTTTCCTATGAACACCTGCTTGTTCTGCTCAGTTCAACTACTCTGTTTCATGACTGAACAGAGGCTATTGCAGTGAAGAAACTTGGCGAATCTGACATTATATAATACATCAAGGAAAGGGAGAGCATTGTATAGATTGCCTTCCTTTTTTCACAGCCACATAAGAAAGCCATATGCTCAAGGAAAGTAGGTTGAAACAGATTTTCTTCTCTAAAACAGAAAGCTCAGATACAGCTGCATTTTTTTAAATTGTGAGCATCATGTCAATGTGTTGATCATTAGGAGTAGGTCATCACAACATCAGTGGTGTTTGATTGGGAAAGCTATTTTGATCATAACTAGGGATGATGAGATGCCATTTTTGTCAACTCAGCTGTTTGGATACAGAGTCAAAGATCTGAGATGAAATGTTCCCTTCAGAGTAATCCAAAGCCATTCAACCAGAAAGATTAAGGTGGCTGAGGTTAAGCTGAACTGTTGGTCACGGGGCTAAGGTTAAGGTTAGCGTTCGTAACCATTAGCTGTGCTCTCATTAAAAAAGCTAATTTAAATGTTTTGAAAAAAACTGAAGAAGCTGAAAGTAATTAAAAAGTTTAAAGTAAGCAAGCAGCTCATGGTGTGCAAGTTTAAATGAGCCATCAGAACTTTGGTACGGTTGTGATGTCACAACTATACAATATACCGTATAGGTGCCTTTACAGGTCCGTTACAGTCATTCCCCGGCTACAAGGAAGGTATGGAGACACCGAGAGCACAGATGCAAAAGACTGGAAAATGCTGACCAATAAGAGACGACTGAGCTTTTTCAGGAGGAAGGCTTAAAAAGACAGGTGCTAAATCACGTTTCAGACTGTATGAGAATAATTATGTTGTTGTTGTTAAAGTTATGTTCTTTTTGAACATTAAAGCATGTAAACATGTTCTAGTAGAAACACAAAATACAAGCATGACCCTGAAAATGAGCATAATATGGGACCTGTAAGAGAGCTAGATATGACATGGTGTACAGCTTTACTGCCAAATACGTTGATATATGAAACGGTTTTCAAACTGCAAACAAGGTCAAGTATTATCTTAATGTAAAGACTACGTAACGAGCAGGCTGGAACACTAATGAGCATGCACACAAGGAAGCAAAGCTGGAAGAGAAAAAATAATCATTTCTTGATGTATGCAGTGGGTGAGCTACCTTTGATGGGCACCACCCTGGAGTTATCCATGGCCCACAATGGTGGATACGTGGGAAACAAAGAACACATAATTGCATGTTTCCCCAGACAGTAATCATATCACCATTGTGTGACCAATGTCCAGCATTTAATTAAACCCTTCACAGCGGAGCGATGTCTACACTGGGGTTCTCCCATGGTGCACCTGGCTCTTCTGTATTATTATGTCTGCACAGTTGTCGCACACACAGTACAATACGATAATAGCTACCACCTTGTGTCAGCTTTCATGAGTCAACAGGAATCTGCCACCTGTGAAGACATTCTGCTTTTTAATTTCCTCTCTTCGTTCAGTCTGATGCTCGCTGTCCGGCTGTCTCTCCTCCCAGGGCTCTTTGGTGGTAAAGAGCGCAGGCCTGCAGTCACTGATAACGGCTCCAAGCTCGCTGAAAGACGTCCATATGCCGGTGGGGAGGTCTGTCAGTCAAGATTACACTCTCATTTCCTCTTGTCCTCAAATCCTTCCTCACTCCCCAGAGAAAGAGATCCCATGGCAGGAAACCTGGGCTGTCTGAGCGACAATGTCTCTCATGAAAACTCAAACACACAGTGAACTTCATACACAGGTTCATACATTATTTCTGTTTCAAATGATTTCAACATTTATCTTATAAATCTTGAAACTGCAGACTACAGGTATTTCTATTAGGATATGACATTTAACTGACAAATGCCACCTCATGAATTCCAACAAATGTATTTCTTGTGTATTGCAGGAATTCTACTCTTATAAATTAAAACCTAATGTGATAATAAACATTTCCATTTAAACAAACAAAATCACAATTTAAGGATAAATTCATTCACGTGTAGAATCTGGATGTCATGGCTGTGGTTTTCAGTTGTGGTTTTATTTTATTTTTTCAATTCCCCTGTGTGTTACTGTTTCCCTGTTATTTGTTCATGGGTATGTTTTGCCTGTGTTGTTTCTGTATTCTCTGTTTTGTTTTCCTAGTTCCATCTTTATGTATGTTTTCATGCTTCAGTTTCCTGTTTTACTTTGTAGTCTCTTTTTCTCTTGTGCCATGCCTTGTTTTACTTCCTGCCTTGTGTGTTTTCCCACCTTTGTGATCTGATGTGTTCCACCTGTTCATCAGCCCTCTTGTCACCTGTCCCTCGTTACTACCCCTGTTACCTTGTGGTAAGATACCAAATACTCGATTGTGCTCAAAATGGCACTACTGTTTCTTCTTAAATTACAATGAAATGTATAGAAAAAACAGTAGCCCAATGTGCCCATGAAGATTGATATGATAGGAAAAACAGTAACATTTTAATGGTTATACCAATTTCGAAAATGTCTTTGTGCTGAGGCAAGTCCAGAGAAAAGGGAAATTCACAATTTCAGTTGCGGCCACAAATGCAATAACAATGAATCATCAGTGTGAACTGACTTCTGGATCACCTGAGTCACTGACTAAGTAAGTAGCTTTTAGCAGTGGAGCGATTATGAGTTCAAAATCACAGTTTAATGTCTGTAATGCCTAATTTTACCATCAACAACAGTCAGTTTCTCTCTCTCTCTCTCTCTCTCTCTCTCTCTCTCTCTCTCTCTCTCTCTCTCTCTCTCTCTCTCTCTCTCTTGGAGATAAACTGTTTAGCTATATATACAGTGTGGTAGAGAATGTGGGGAGGGGGACATGGTGTGAGGTAGAGTCAGGTGTTTGGAGACATCAGGTCATGTTACGGTACTGTCTGTTTTTAGACAGATCCAAAGACGTGTGTCGAGGCATATCAAAGTTTTAGAAAAGAAAAATAACGCTGAATTTGAGGTTTTAATCCTTCTTGCTTTCCTGTCTGGGTTTAATCAGTGTAGAGCGAATTCCAGTGTTTGAACACATCATGAGATATTTGCTCCTTTTTTGGGCTTTAGTAAATGTTGAAAAACAAATGACTAAATATAACTTTCAGGGTGAAAGAAAATTTCAAGGCAAGAGATAATGGCGTAATAACAAGCTTTATTTTCCGAGCTGTCGCTGTGTTTGTTAATAGGTTGCAATAATACTAACGTTATGATCGTTTATGAGCCAAGAAAAACTCATTTGTTTTCAGCTTCGTGTTTTTTAATGGTTTAGTTGGCTTTAGAAGTATAAGAGATTTTCACAACCCGGGAAAAAAAAAACATTTAATTAAGAAATTCAAAATTTCCTAATTAGGAGAAGAGCACAGATGCAGAAGACTGGAAAATGCTGACCAATAAGAGACGACTGAGCTTTTTCAGGAGGAAGGCTTAAAAAGACAGGTGCTAAAACACGTTTCAGACTGTATGAGAATAATTATGTTGTTGTTGTTAAAGTTATGTTCTTTTTGAACATTAAAGCATGTAAACATGTTCTAGTAGAAACACAAAATACAAGCATGACCCTGAAAATGAGCATAATATGGGACCTGTAAGAGAGCTAGATACGACATGGTGTACAGCTTTACTGCCAAATACGTTGATATATGAAACGGTTTTCAAACTGCAAACAAGGTCAAGTATTATCTTAATGTAAAGACTACGTAACGAGCAGGACAGCAGTTTGGAAGAGGGAAGTGAAACACGATGCAAATCCAGCACAACATTTAGAAAGCACAGGAAGATGTTTATATGTGTTTAAGAGAGAAAGATTTTTCTTCACCTGTATTTGTGTGTAAAACTCTATACAGTCACATTGTGGGGACCTACCTGCAAGTTAAGGTCCCCACAAGGTTTAACTTTCAATTTCTGGGTTAGGGTTAAGCATGCAGTGGCCGGGGTAGCGGTACGAGCTTCTACATGTTAAACAAAGGTTAATTCATTCATCAAGAGTCTCCTCATGCTCACCTAAAGCTACATGAAGATTAGCAAAAATGACATGGATCACGCAAAAATAAGACATACTAAAATTAGATAGAGTACAGTGAAAGTCTGCCCTGACCTGTGTGATGTTTGTTCTCTACTGTACTGTAGGTCTATGTGGTTGGAGCCCTGCCTTGTTTGTGAGTGTATTTATTTATAAAGACATCTGATATCCACTCACACATGAAACTGTAGTTGTAGATGAGCTTTAAAAGGTGCACGGAAATCTTTTTTTAGCTCACTACTTATTTCGCTTTTAATTTATGATGGACGTGTAGACGTGTGTGACGGTACTAATTTAATTGCATTAGACAGACATGTGCAGTAGTAGTGTCTTCGAGCTGGACGCTGTTTTGTTTGAGTTGGACCGTAATATCCGTTTGGCTGTGTGTTCACTGGTGTAACTGTCAAGAGACCAGTTAGGAACGTCCAACTAACTTCCCCCACACACTTCTGTCCTGGGTTTCAGCCAATATAGCTGCAAATATTTAAGGGCTTAATATCAGTTTTCATACAGACGTTCCTTGTCTGGTTCTCATATTTATAGGAGGAGTGTATTTTCTTTCTGGTGGATTGAATGACGTTAAGTGTGAGTTACTTACTTTTAGGAGCCGGCTCAAATCCAGGTCTGACTGTGCACACACTGTGTATCATTAAAGTATTAAATAGTCAAACTATGTAGAGCAAACTAATGTAAACACTGAATAAAAACGCCTGTGACTCTAACTAAATCACCGTGTCAAACAGTGTTACTGTGCAGAGGTCACTGACATTCAACCATGTCAATTAGGTCTGGCACTCAGCACCGTGATATGTGAGCAACATGAGACAAGTTACAGAAAGATTGTCTATCCTCCATCATTCCAGTGTAACAGGAACCACAGATGTCTCAAAATATTTAGACTGTTCTTCTCATGGTGTTTCAACCTTTTTGCCAAAAAAACAACAACATTGATATTGGAAAAAAAAAAATCATCCAATATATTGTTTTTTTACTTCTTCATTGTTTTGCACATGGTAACTATAGACTTTAGACTTTATTTTCCCCAAGGGGAAATTCTTTGTCAGAACACTGTACGTTATAGACAGCACGCTTACAGAAAAAAAGAAGTACAAACATAACAGATGACTATGATATAGTTTAGGAAAGCTCATGGATATGGTAAATAAAAGATGGTTAAGGTGTGGCAAGGTTAGGGCAACTAAAACCCTTTGTTCAGGTAAAAGATCATGTTTACAGTTTGAATAAGTGAGAAGAACGTGTCTGTGACAAACTCCCCAGCATGAGTGTTGACTACATCACATACCCACCTACCACCCTGGCCATGAACGCATTACTCACTACGCTGGCAGATCTAGGGACACTGGGCTTGGTATTTGCTACCATATGTTTTATCCCACCAGTCATCAAGTTACTTACTAACACGACTTACTGTTGGATTATGTGGGTTGTATTTAAAACTGTATGACTATAATTTTATTTACTTTCTTTACTATTTTTGGTGTTTTAATGTCTTCTTGTATGTCATCAGTGTTTTAAAAAAACATTGAAAACCTAAGATTTGTCACCAATGATGAAATTGATTGGAAATTACAATCAATTCAACAAGGTATGTTACCGACCCCGAGCTCCTTTGTTTTTGTTCCACAGTGTAACTTTATATTGATGCTTTGACGGGCAGCGGGACACACAATGTGTTTTCTTGGTGCAGACAAAATGGCTGACATAAAATGGCTGACACAGTGATGTATAGCTTAGACCACTGGGACACATAGACCACTGGGACTAGCCAGTTTGAAAGATTTTATACTTATACTTTTATAGCACGCTCACAGTGTCCGATTATCCCTCAGATAGCACATCAACATGAATGACAGCTGCTGTGAGTAAAAACACAGGGGGGAGGAGGAGGTGGGTTCGTAGCCTACTTTGCTGACACAAAACAAAAAGTTGTAGGCTCAACAATTCTGTGCTCAATTAACTTTACTACTTCTCATATTAATTTCAGGAGGATCTTTGATTCTCTGCGGTGCGTTAAGGTGGATTGGATGGCGTTGGGAAGGTATGACGTCAGGGGTTCAGATAAAGCAGGTTCAGACTATGCTCTCACACTGTGAACACACGGCGTGTGCTTTACCATATTTGTGCGTTCTTGCACACCCAGGGAAGGTAGGCTACGTCACGTACGTAAGCGGACACGTGTATTTGAACAAGTGAATTTGAGTGTGTTTGTGTGCACAGCTTGTCTCCAGGTTTGTGTTTCTCCTGCCACGTCAGTCCCTATTGGCCACGGTCTATATTTAGCCAGGAGGTCGCTGCCAAACAGCATGGGAGATGCTTCAGAGAGACGTGAGCCTGGAAGTAGGTCAGCGTTGTGACTGAGATGTGCTGTGAGCAAGATATCAAGAACCCAACCAGTAGGAACGTTAGCGCAAGAAAAGGAGGGTCGAAGGGGGCCAGAAAACCCTGAGTCCGAGCAATTCAAACACCTTTGCAATCTTCTGTGTCATACAACTATTCCAAAAGTTGACCAAAGTCCATGAAATGGTTGATTGATATCAGAGTAACAATGATATTGATATATCACCACATACCTGTAATCTACTTATCATGCTGCCTTTGGATGTTGTTGGAAATATCAGACTTATGACTTGAGCGTTCATGACTTGTATTAGGAAGAAAGTAAAAGAGCCATGCTGGTGGTCTGGCAGTCTAACTATGTACTGTATCATATAACGCAACATCCAGAGTTCAAATTTAGCTGGGACCTTTGTTGTATGTTCTCGGCCTCTTTCCCTCCTCTTATTTCCTGCTGCTCTTCACAGTTCACTCTCTTGTGAAGGTGAAAATCTAATATTCAAAAGAAGGTCATCGTAAGGAATGTTGGAATTTCCTATAATCATGAAGTAGCTGAGATTTGATCTTTAATTGGCACAGAATAAATGGAAAAATTGTAAAAGACTAATTGTTTTAGTTTTTTTCATCATAGTTTGAATACAAATGGAGAAACTTCATTTAGAATGTATATGTTGCACATATATTGGTATATAATAAGCAGTGGGTGTAGTGTGTCTGAGTCTAGTCTTTATATGTAGTTGATATTTTTACTCCCAGTGTGATACACAGGTCTGGTGTTAGACGAAGACTGTGTTCACACCCGGTTTGTTTCCTTGTTTCATTTAGCCTGTTAGGATTTATTAAAAAGAAAACAGGAATTGTGCCAAGCCAGTTTGGCGTCGTTTCCACTCCATTTCTTTATTAAACACATAGCTCGTTGTGGCTAAATCCAAATGATACTGTCTTTGCCAAAACGTAAATATCCACAAAATATACAATTAAAGTATACCACAGCTTCTCCACTACCTTGCCAGCTGATACATTATTAATGTCCCACCTGCTGTCATGGGTCAGCCAGAACAGAGATGGCAGCAAGGAGTAGAACTAACCAGCTGCACAGAGGACGGAGAAGAAGTCCCTGCAGCACCTGAATCCAATCTGTTTAAGCCTTGTATTTAAAGCCCTGGGTTGTTGTTGCTCAGTGTTTGTTTTTGATTTTGCTTTGCATCGAGGTAGAGTTACATAGATGTATGAAAATAAAGACCTGTTGAAAATGATTTAAGACCTAGAACGCCCATACCAATACAAACATTTTCATTTAGAAATGTTCTACTTATTTTAGACTTTTTAAGACCCCGTGGAAAAAACCTGGTTTTACATTTAAAACTGATAAAATTGAGGTGTAAAGTGGGACGGTTTTTAGAAGGCAGCGACTGTAAGCCGAGAACGTGTTGAGAGCGCAGAATAAGAGAGAAATGGAACCTGAGAGAGGATTACATTAAATATTCATGTTGTGTTTAATAATAAAATGAAGTCATTCATACTCAATTGATTCAGACCAAAAAGAAGTAGCAGAGACGGTTCACTTTTCATTCAGATGCAGAGAAGCACTTTGTTCTAACATTAATCATCCAAGAAAAATACTGAAGATAAAAACATGGCAGCATCTCACACTTTTAGCTGATTTAACACTGTGTACCTACTATCTACTCCCACATAAATCTTTACAATGGTTTCTAGTTGTATCAATTTACACAATGTAGCACTCAAGTCCTCTTCTTACAGCAGCCCTCTTTCCCATAGATTATGTTCCCATACTGCTAAATTGCATTATCAGTTACGATTCGAGGGAAACTTATTTTGTTGTGCATTACGTTCGTCTTTTGATGTATCAGGGGAACGCTGTTCTTGTACATTGTGAAACCAAAAGTCAACGTTGACTTATTTACGTAACATACTGAAAGCTTTAGTGCGTAACTTTTTGATATTAATGTCCGTTACATTCAAGCCATTGCCAAATGTTGCTACAATGCTTATCAAGACTATCAGCTCCAGACAACTCTGTCTGGATTTCTCAGTATGGCTATATTCAGAAGATTGTGTCATCCGGCGACTCTCGAGTGAAGATAATTCCCTCTTCTGAAGAGTCCATGTTTTTTAATCCTCCGTGTCCTCCTTGGCTACTAGCAACTGCGTGGAGGAGGGGTGGGGGGGCGGTGCGCGATCACGGAAGGCTTGTGTCATGTGGACACTTTGAACAGTTTTGTTGTCATTACTTAGAAATTCCTCATGGGGCGACAGAAACTACGCACTATACCTTTTAAAAGAATAACAACTACTACTACAACTACTAGTGCTTCTACCCTGGAAATAAAAACAAATGCGTCTGTGAAAAAGTATTAACATGGGCAGTCAAGATTTGGACCTGAATCCATCAACAGCACAACTAAATACTCGTATAAATTGTTTTTTAGCTGACAAAAGTGGTTTGGGGGGTTGGTAACTATTTACAATATACACTTTTTTTATATATTGTTTGAATTGGTCTTTACAACCTGACAGCTATAAATAACGTATTGACTCTGTAAAAGAAGCGAAAAAAGATCCGCACCTGTAGTTGCTGAAATTGTGTAAAAACGTTAACCAATCACTGCATCGCGGTCCACTTGAAAAGAACTAATGAAATGCCTCCTTTCCCCGCTGCGCGTACTCTACCCCGCCCGTGTACGATCCCGAGCTCAATGCGCACCGTCGCAGCATTGCTCACAGTAGTCGTTTGTTTGAAACATTCTGTATGATAATAGCAGGTGTGTGCTTACCGGTGAATGAGACATGAAGTAAAATTGCGGTTCTTTCTCCGCTCTGCTCTGAAGTAGCGACGTAGCGGTGCTCGTGCACGTCTGGGGGAGGGGTTGGACGGAGCCCCAACGCTGCCTTTAAATTAACTTGCGTATATAACTGAAATTACGTGACATATATACTTATTTTAACCCAAGCCATCATTTTTTTCTAAACCTAACCAAGTACTTTTGTTTCAATTCACTAAGTTAACCAAGTGTTTAAAACCGAGACCGTTTCACAGCGAGCGCCGGTCACTGGGATCACGTGTTGTTGCATTTTGAACAACCAGATCATTTCCATTTTACTTAGAGGACCGTTTCAGAACTTTAAAAAATATTTCCCGCGAAACGTATTTTGAGAATGCAGTTTTGTTTTATTGGAACGTCATTTTTAGGAGACATGGTTGCTCACAGTGTATGCTGTATCTACGACACAATGCATGTGAAAAGTGATAATGATAAAAAAGACAAGTTGTGTTCATCATTATACTTATGACCAGACACATCATTAATATATAGCTTGAAATAAATTAATATAGATGATAAATGAAAATGTATTTATACCATTAAAAAGTTAGACTATAGTACTTCTAATTACTATTTATCTCAATGTAAATTGATGAACAACAAAACATCCATTAAACACAGTTGAAAGGCAGCTCTGCAGAAAGGACATACATATTTCTTTTTTTACACATCATTGAGGAAAAAATTGTTTCTAGGATCTCAGGTTGGAGGTCAATAAACTGTTCAGTTCATTCAGTGTAGTTTTAATCACTGTTTAAGGTTCTTTTGGTAATGGTTTAAATTAACAGCAATACTAATAAATGTACTCTTTAAATATGGGTAGATAAATTAAGTAGCCAGCATTTTTATATTCATCATTATGACATGCTTAATAAACATATTAGCATTCAGGTTAGCCAAATGCTAGGTTCGCATTGCCAGACCTATCTCCACAGCGCGGTGGAGGAAGGTCTGGCTCCTATACGTTCCAGAATAGAAGAAAGAAAAACGCTCTGGGTTGTTTGCATTTCTTTAAACCAATCACAACCGTCTTGGGCGGTGTTAAGCTCCAGACGCAGACATTGTGGCTCTGCAAAATGGTCTCGGAAAAGAACTTGTTTTGGTGGAACTTTTGCACCCCGCAAAAGAAAACGTCACATACAATATTAAATGAAGTTAACTTTTCACACAATACAGTAATGTGAGCTATTTAAATTAGCTGGATACATGGTTAAACCTCATTTGTTCTTACCAGTTTATCGCCGTGTGTATTTTGTCCCCCCACCCCATCGGTCCCAAAACATGCCAGTTATTCTTTGTAAATCTTAACAACCACTCCCCCGAAAGAACCAAGCGACTCTGTCTTGTTGCACGATGAAATATTTCTTCAAAACATGCCATTTTCAGCGTGTGGCTTGCTAGCTCGAAGGTTGTTGTTGTTGTTGGTAAAGCTGTGTTGCTGTGGGAAAGCGGGGGACATCCGGCGGAACATTCAGCAGTGCTGGATGTGAGGCAATTATCCTGGAAAAGTACTGTTGTTAATCCAGACTAGCCAAATGCTAACATGTTAGCTAGCCTTCAAGCAAATGAGTTAACATTCAAACTATTGACTTGAAACTGCTTCTTTTAGCTGCTACACTGTATAAAACATTGTTTTTGTTAATTATTGTTTGACAATGAATTCAAATCAAAGGAGTGAAAAAGCTAGTATTTCAAAAAAGTTAGCATTATGCAAGGACAATTTGTTGAATGAACGAAGAGTAAATTGCCTCCAAACCCTGCAGGATAGTAAGACAATACAGGACTGTTTCCCAACCACATCTGAGCAATAAAATCTCCATACGTGTTTCCACTAAAAGGGGTATTTCACTGTAGCTTTTAGCACCTAGCTGTCTCCATGTTGGGGAACAAGTTAAACATCAACAATATTATGTCTATAAGGTAAGGGGAACCAGAATGACTCACTGGACTGGGTTGATTTAACAAAAAAGATATTTCATACTAACAAGAATATTTTAGACAGCTAGGTGTTCTGTGCATTTCAGTGAATCTCCCATCACTCTCCCATAAACATGCTTGTGATTCCTTTAAGTTCACAGAAATGCGATCTTTCTGCTAAGACGTCTTTGGGAAACATCCACGCCCCTCTGCACCCTCCCTCCTCATAAACAAAAAGGGCAGATAAAGTGCAACACCACCTCCAGGTCACTAGCTGCTGCTGTCCTTCTGAGGGAGACACCTCTGCCAGGGGCTGTAGGGCAGCGCCAGCAGCAGGAAGAGGATCCCTCCCACGATGAGGACAGCCGCTGCACAGCCGATGCACGACACCGACCAGGAGAGCTCGTGGTGGAGAGGAACCGTGTGGTTGCTGTCCAGGAAGGCCAGGACGGATAGGTGGAAAACCAACAGAGAGAGAAGCACCAGGACACCTGTGAACGAGACATTGGACACTGCCCTAATATTTTCTAAACAAATGAGTCCACAATTGTCGGCTCCTGGCAACCTAAAGATCTCATCTAAAAACCCAAAGGTTGCCATGTGTGGAGTCTCTCATTGCCACAGCGCTGTGATGGAGTAATGTCTGGCCCCTAAACAGATACAATATTAAATGAAGTTAACTGTTCACACAAGAATGAGAGCTATTAAATTAACTGGATACATGGTTAAACGTCATTTGCTCTTACCAGTGTATCGCCGTATGTATTTTGTCCATAGCAAATCCCCGCCAATCGGTCCCAAATCGTCCCAGTTAGATAGAAAATGCCGTAAACATATATTTTTTTGTAAATCTTTACAATCATTCCCTGAAAGAACCAAGCAAGCAGGCCTGCCTTGTTGCACGATCCAATTTTCTTTAAAAGTTTTTTGTTGTTTCCCGAAAAGCGCAGAGTTTTGCAAAGCTAGGGGCATCCGGCGGTCTGGCGATTATCCAGTAAATGAACTGTCGCCGACCCAGACTACCATGTTTGTTGTTGCCACTACTGACCTGACAGAATAAAGCAGACAGACGCTGGCTTGAGGAAGAAGATGATATTTTTACTGAGACACATGACGATGCATATGGCCCCCATCACCATCAAGAAGAGGCTGAACAGGGCCAACATGGCTGCTGCTACATTCAGATCTGCACAGGGAAGGAGAACAACAACAACACAATTCTCACATTATTAGGAACACTCATTCAACACAAGAAAACAAATATCAACTTGGTTTTCGTGGATGTGATGTCACTTCATGATTTCCCTTAATTCCTCGTTTTTATCACAAAAGATTTACATGAAGTAAGATATTTGTGATCTCAAATCACAACAAACAACTCTAGTACGTATTTGATACACTCGTATACTGTATTTATTAAATCACTATAGAGTGACAGTGATGTGGCACCAGCAAACAATGAGATTTAAATGTACGACTGTCTTTCTTCATTCAGCATATGGCACTGTGTGATCTTAATACATTATGAAGCTGCCAGTGAAATGAGAGGTTAGACGGCAGCTCTGAGACACTTGAACGCAGAGTAGGCGGAATAGATTTCAACCACTCACAGAGCAGACAATGGCCAACCTGAAAGAGTGTGGCGAGGAGGTGAAGGGAGACAGAGAGAAAAGGAATGGACAGAGAAAGGCAGGGATGAATCGTGGGAGAGATGACAGGCAGGGGACTGAAGAATAAAGAAGAGGGCATCAGAAGAGGAAGATGAAGGGGCAAATAGGAAGAAAGAGTGAGAGAGAGAGAGGTGGATAAGAAGAAAAGAGATGAAGAAAGGAGGGAGTGGGCGGATAAGGTAGGAAGGTGAGAGGCCACGAGAGCCGATAGAGGTGTGTGACTCACTCTTCTGTGTCGTCTTCTGAAACATCACAGCATTTTCCCCCGTGGTAAAAAACTTGAAGTAGGTGCAGTTTGATTCTGAAGAAGAAAAAGATGGGAGGAAGAGAAAAAGCTACTGTAAATAAGAGTCATCTGCTGGAGCTGCACACAATCTTGATCATGTCAAGTCAACTTTGTCAATTCTGCAATATGTGCCAGACGTTCAGAGCAATGGAAAATGAGTTTGTCTCCGACCCACGGTCCAATAAGGACAGGTACAACAGGTATAATATAAAAGTAATATATCCCAAAAAAAATAAAAGATGAGTGATATATACAATTAAAAAAGGTAAAATGATTAGTAGTATATACAATGCAATAATAAATTCTAAATAGTGCAAATGTATGGCAAAACCAAAACAGTACAGAAAAGTAAAGACATGATGAACAACTTATTGACATTCAAGCAGCCACATTCCCTCTCTTTAGGTTCAACAATTCTCTATCAAACATAATCAGCCGTGAACGACAACGACGAGCTCAAGGTGACAATCCAATGCTTCCTGCTCAATTAGCATTCTGCCGTCCTGATGATGTGTTACAGTAATTAGAGTTTGGCCGTCAAATAGAATGTGACACCTCTGTCTGTTCCCTTGCACATTTGTGCACATGAGCAAGAAAAACGTGCACACACATCAGTCCTAATTAGTGTGATCAAAGCCGCATTCTCAGAGTATTCTGGTTTTTTTTTCTTCCCCACGATAGCTATCGGCATTACATTATTTGATACAGGTCATGTAAACAGCATATTCTGGTTGGATATTTAGAATGAGACCTTTTTCCAAATATAGCATTTAAGACATGTGGGATATGGCGGTATTATTCGGGTTTTAGAGGCCTTCTTTGGACTGCAGCGCATTCGGAATATGCGTCTCAATCAGAGGCATATGGTCAGCCAACAGTTTGCAAGGCTGCAGACCCGATAAGGAGGAGAAACACAGCTTCTTTTAAACATCATCAAAGACTTGGATATCAACAGGTTTTTGGATATGCGCACACATCACTACGTCGACCTTTTCAAGAAGCTGGTTGAAGGAATGACAGAGGGAGGCTATGTTCGCATGGTCCAACAAGTCTGCCGCCGCTGGTAAACTTAAAAAAGAAAATCTATTTTGCACAGCTACATGTTAAGAGGATTGTTAGTGGAATATTTACTTTCATTCGCCATGTAAACAGCTTAGTCGGAATATCGTCTTTTTTGGAATAAGGACAAAAAACGGACAGTGGACAGGGGTTAGTTGGCTAATGTTAGGTTTATCCAACCATGCAAATAGTAGCCTGTTCATCAATGTTGGATATACTGGACTGTCTCCCAAAGGCCAACTATTGCATTGCACTACTTGGCCATTGGTATATTTATCTACAGTACATCCAATGATAGTGACCAATCTACTACTATCTACTGTACAGTATGTCTATTTTTTTAAATGTTAAAGTCCTTGGGCACACTGCAACCCCATTAACTACTAAGTCAAATGGGTATCTTTGACTGAAATCAATGACGAACACACACAGAGAGCTCTTGGTGGACTTTTCTCAGTCTGTCTCTGTTATGTGAGTCATTCTTCAAAAGGGGAGCTCATACAGGTGAGTCATGGAAAAGTGGAGGCAATACTGCAAATAGCTTTAATAATCGTTTTCCACACTCTACCACAGTTAGACATCCAACTGTCATTTTCAACCCATGGCCCTTTGTTATTTCCATTAGCTGTTCTTGCACCTGTAATGAGAAACCTATAAAAACGTAAGAATGGTATAGTTCAAAAGTGGAATTGTATGAGGTACTTATCCATCCATAGTCAGTGTATTACCTACAGCAAAACACAGGAGTTGCTGGTCTACCGCTGCGTCCATCGGCTAGTTAGTTTGTGTTATGGTGTGACTTCGGCGTTTTAAAAGGGTTAGAAAAATAACAAACTACCAACAACTCCCATGTTCTGCGAACAAAGAAATTAGCACATGGGTGAAGTTGGCCTTCAGGGCTTTCTTCCAGAAAGGGTGTATTTAAACTAGCGGTGGGCCGTTATCGGCATTAACGTGCTGCGTTAACGTGAGACTCTTATCGGGCGATAAAAAAAAATCTATTCTCAAAGTTGGGTTGGGAGCTGGGTCTATAGGCTACTACGCAAGCTAAGATGACTTTCACCTTGATATTTTAGCGCGGATGTATACAGCCTACTGACTGTAAAATAGTTCATCACGTCCAGCTGGGAGGAGGCCTCGGGGAAGACCCAGGACTAGGTGGAGGGATTACATCTCCAACCTGGCCTGGGAACGCCTCGGGATCCCCCAGTCAGAGCTGGTTAATGTGGCTCGGGAAAGGGAAGTTTGGGGTCCTCTGCTGGAGCTGCTCCCCCCGCGACCCGACACCGGATAAGCGGACGACGATGGATGGATGAATAAACAGTTAGTAAAAGTGTTTCCCACATATAGACTAATGTGCGGCGGTGCGCCTCACAATCAACACTGCCCGCCGCACTTGCGTTTATTAATTTATTTACTGCTATTTAAAACATGCAGCTATTCGTTCAGCAGCATATTTACTTCCCTGCTCTCCGTCTCTCTGTCACTTGCGTCTGCCAGTGTGTTAATGTCAGAGTCCCGACCCGACTCTTAACAAACCAGCGATTTCGCCCGCTTTAGAAAGTTAACTAGTCGCAAGTTTGCGGTAAAATGTAGTTGGATTGTCGAGGTCAAAACACTATACGTAGCAGCTGTGAATCAAATAAATGTATTATAAATAATGTTATGTCATTTTTTTACTCTTACACTGAATGTTTGCTGCTTCATCCCAGATGAGTATTGAAAAGTATTTTCCGTGACTGAAAAAGACCACCGCAGAAACACTGTAGTAAACTACATCTTATTGGACATGATTTATTTTCATCACCAATTATCATAGTAGAACAGCTTTCTCAAGCAGTTTGTGATGCATTTAGGAAACAGGAGATGAGCCCCTGGTCTAAAGCGCCACCTGACTTGAGAAACCCGTTCTCAAAGACTTACTTTTTAGTCATTATTTGGGTAGCACACATATTCTGAATGCCTTCGGGCAGAATTCAAATTAGCCATTTTAATCTAGATTAATCTAGATTAATTCCAAGATTCCAAGATTACAGTGAGATTAATCTAGATTAAAAAAAAATTATCTATGCCCACCACTAATTTAAACCCAAACCACTATTTTATTCTTAAACCAAGTAGTTTTGTTGCCTAACCCTTAAGAGATTTCTGGCAGAAAGCCCTGAAGTCTAACTTCTCCCATGTGTGTAAAATTAAGTTTTTTGTTAATGGAGTCTGGAGGCTTTGACGAGAGCATAGATAACAGCTTCAGTTCCCCCTGCTGAAACTTAGTCAGCATTGGAAATATTATTAATATAGCGTACACTTCAACCGATATTGATTTTTCTAGGTGGGCCTTTTTTTAGGTGTCTGAAATACTTGTAGCTGCTGCCCCCGTCCACAGCAGTACATTGCTTTGCAGCTGGCGGTACTCCTGCCTGCTTCTCCAAACTGAGGGCGTGCCGACTTCCATCTACAATGACTACGGAGAAGAAGCTCATACACCAGAGTTCATAACATCTGAACTACCTGTAACAACCTACAACTCGAATAAGATGGTGTACAGCTGTTACCAGTTGTTAATTACATTTTCATATTTTTTTTATAGTATTCTATAGTATAAGACATTTTCTGAATATCTAAATATTGCTTTGTGTGTCTGGTTTAGCAGATGTATTTACTGGGCTATACTGCTGTCTTGGCCAGTTCTCCTTTACCAGGCTCCAGGCTGTTTTAATGTAAAATAAAAATAACATGAATAAATAAATGGTTAGCGAAACCTTGGCAACTCTAAACACAAATTAAATTAAATGAAATCACTTATTTAGACACCCAAAACAAAATGATAGGTATTGTTGCCCAAGAGCTGAGGACTTCCAAAATCCAAATTCTGTTTTCCTTCACCCAAAAGCAACTTGTGGACTCACTCTTTCACTCATACTATGTAACAATGACTCAGGCAGTTAGTCAGCCAGAGCATTCATCCAGCCAGCCATCAAACAGGGAGCCAAGCATCATTTGTCTAGCCAAAGAATCGGGTAGACCTCTCATTCATGCTAACTCACTCCCTCAAACTGAGCTGTCCAACAAGTTTGACAAACGTCCAGTCAGCCAGCTGGTATGTCAATCATCAGTTTAAAACTCCCTTCCTCACACAGACCAGCCAGCCGCCATCATAAAAGTTAGACAGCCATCCACCCAACGGGTCAGTAGATTTATGAGTCACCTCCGGGTAGATCAGCAGGTCCACAGCTCTCTCTCTCTGGGTCGATATCAGACACCCACAATGTCTTTGTGCAGCCCTTCCACAGGCCATAGTGAGCTGTCAGGCAAGTCTGCAACATCAAAATCAGAGAGGAGCCATCAGCATTAACATTCTTATTTTAGCCATCACAGTGTTTAGCTTTATACACCATGTCTAACATATATGTATGTCTAACAGGAAATTACTCCTTAGTTGTGTTTTTTGTCCTCATGTTTCTTTCATGTCAGTGAAAAGAATTAAGTCACACACAGAAGTTCCTGTTTATTGTTATTTCCAATATTTCACCTGGTTGTTATAGAAACTCTTTGACGGTGACAGCTCCACCCAGAACTCTGTCCCCACCCCAAGGACTGTCAGGACTACGCCCACGATGGCCACGAAGAATGCCAACTTGATCTGGTGACAACACAATACATAACCGTATGCTAATGTTAAGAGGAAATCTGAAAAATACAAAAATGAATCACACAGAAATTGAAAGAGCTGGCAAGAGCAAGTCTACATGCACATAGTAGTCAGCACCATGTCTAGCTTTTTATATATATGTATACATTTTATTTGAATTTACTCCCTCTTGACATTTCTTTTTGCAGCTTTTAGTCCCCTTGCACCCTCCTTTTCTCAGGCACTTACAACAATCATGCTCTTGCCGTCATTTATTGTCTGTGGGAGTTCAGTACATAGGGGATGGACATTGGAACTGGACCATAAAGTGCTGTGATACACACAAAGAAAACAAGAGAGCTAATTAATCAAGATGAGCTTAGAGTAGATATCCTACAATAATGTGCAGTGAGGAAGTAGAAATACTAAAGGGATGAATGTTTAATGTCCTCAGCAGATGAAATAACCCCCAAACAAGCAGTTGAGATGCGTGGGTGGCTCTTGTACTTCTGTGTGGAGAAAAAGTAAGGACTTTTTGTCTGGTTATTTCAGGTATGCATTATCTTTAGAATACTAGAGTAGGGAATTAAGGCCCTCTAAACTATTTATATACAGTATGTGTGGGAAAATGTCAAAGTGAAACTGTGACTAAGTCAACTTTGAGCAATTTAACGCATTCTCATTACCGACTTTATACGATATCGTACAAAAAGTTAAGCACACCAATTTGTGTGATATCCTACGAAATTAGGCGATCGCCGGGTACAGAGCACCGCGAGATGACGGTCCTTTCAGCGGACATCACAGTTCTAAAAGTGACTGGAACGCTGGAAGACTGTTTGTTATGTTTCTTGGTGCAGGTTGGCACAGTTTGTTTTTGTTGGCGTTTGTGGAGCCTGGGCTGTCTACAGTCTACAACGTTTCTTTACAGTGTGTTCAGGGGACAGGCAGCTCGCGGATAGTGAGGAGATGTTTGCTATCTGTGACAAAAAATGTTGTAGCCTTAAAAAACGTGTGACATCGCTTAGAGTACCTTTTAAGTTTAGGAAAAAGATCGTGATTCGGATTGAAACACTCCGGAGGAACGAACACACGTTTCCTGGGTGTTTTCCCCAGGAAGCGAACTCCGCTCCCCTGCTTGAAAGCGCTGTGTTTTATAACCCACCCATCCCCCCGGCCTCCTCTGTGTGGTCCGCAGTGTTCTTATACAGCAGCAGTCAATGTGGTGCATACAGCAAAAAATACGTGGAATACACACAAATTACAGTGCATTACTTTTCATAGCTATATGTACAAATGGTTCATGAGAACAGCCTGAGCATTTATATATCCCGCATGCAGATTACTCACATGGTGTTTAGAACATTTTATCTCCGTAATGTCAAAGAACTGCATTTGACATTTTGTAAATACTTATTTTCTAACATTAGAAGTCATTGAACTGCTCTTGTGGAGTGTTCCCTGCCCTGTGGACGAGCCTGATTTCAGTTGAAAAAGCAGCTGAATGACTGATGGCTTCCATTAGCTCCAAAGTGTTTCATACAGCCTAAAGGGGAACACACATTCACACAATATGAAACCAGTCACCTTCCCTTCCTGGGCCTCACTCATGGCGTGTCCTGCTGACGTCGTCCTGCGGCGCTTGTTCCCCCCGCGTCCAGTCATGAGGCCGGACAGACCTCCTCCAGCACCCTGGGGTGCTCCTACTGTTGCAAGCGCCGTTCCTGGCGGTGCCATGCGGCCGTCATCATCGGCCACAGAAAAGGCAGACCACATGTTGTGACGAAATAGAAAACAACTAAGACAGCTGAGTGGTGTTCAGTTTAGCAGCTAAGTTTGCCTTGCGCTTTGCCCTTGACAGGGATGGTTAAAAAAGAACAAAAACAGACGAAAACCGTTGTCAGTTTGTGCCCATTAAAAATAAGCAGGACAAATACCTGAGACAGTATAAAAGTAAAATAATGTCCAACAGGTGTATCTGACAGAAAGGAAGGAAAAGCACAGGAAGAGGTAGAAATATGAAGCTTAAAAGAAAACTATGTGATAAGAACAGCGAAACAAACAGAATACAAAAGCAGAATAAAAAAGTTTAAACCCAAAGAGTCGTCTTGGTATCAAAAACTAAACATACTTCTGTGAAAAACGTTATCAGACAAAGTCAGGAATCAGCCTTCTCTTGAGAAAAAGCCTCAGAAAAAATGGTGGCTTTGACGACGGATGCAAAACTGATAAATGAATCATAATGAAAAAAGAAAATGACAGAAAATGTGTGTAGAAAAATGCAGCCGCTGAGAGTCTGTAGAGGTAGAAGTCAGGAGTGGATGAAGTGATGTAACCTGGGGATGGAAATGGAAAGAGAAAAGAAAGTAAAAGTAACTAGAAGGCATTTATATACATAATGCCCTTACACACATATTCTGGTCTTTTGCACAAACTTCAGTTTATAAAGAACAGAAATGTATAGATGGAGGAATGATTGCTAGCACATTTCATGGTACAAAAATAAACCAAGAAACAGTATCGATCAATGCTAGCAGTTTTAGCACTGTGCTTTCTCCACTGATAACCACGTAAATCAGATTTAGCGTTGTAGAGATAAAGTAGACTGTGTATACGCATGTGTTTCACATGTGTAGACACATTTACATTTAGAGGTGCATAAAATCTGTTTAGGCCAGATTTTTGGACCCATGTGGATGTTAGCAATAATGAATATTACTTCACTTCTTTCGGAATTTCTTAAATTTGTTATGAGGACTGTAACATTAATTTTTCAACAGAAAAAAAAAATAATCAGTAGGTGTGAGGAAAACATGAGACAAGCAGAGACACAGTTGTTTGCTGTAATTTTAAAGCCAAAACAAAAGAAAGTAAAATCTGCATTATTGATTTTATTCATCTTTTTTTTTTCTAGTGAAGTGTTTCATTAATTACTGATTTTAACAGAAATAAGTCAACTACTGAAAATATTGCAGATGAGTGACAGAGTCTAGAATCGAGATCTTGCTCCCCGTTTATACCTGGCATTAACGATGCAATCTGGATCTGGATATCTTAACAAGGAAGAATGCATGCAGGGTTCAACAATAAAGGTTGCCCGCTGGCCGGGGGCAAGTTAAACGCCACGTCGGGCAAGTAAATATAACAACCCATAAGTGGGTTGTTATATTTGGCTGGAGTGCCACGATAAAAGCAAGCAGCGTCCTGCTTGTATGGTAAGCTAAGAGGCTGATGACAACCCCCCTCCATAATATGTTTATGTCTTTTTGTAAATAAAGATTATATAACAATTTACTTGAGTTTTTGATGTTATTTGATAACCACTAATAAAAAGCTATTTGTGTAGGGGCCAGTAAAAATGTAATTCAGGCAAGTAGAATTTCTTTTCACTTACCCGGTTGTGAAATAAAACCTTAAAGGGTAACAACCGTTTTTCCCAACCTGGACCCTATGTTACTATGTTTTTGTGTCTAAGTGATTGATGGGAACAACAATCTTTGACAATAGTCCAGTATAAAGCAAGATCACTGCAGTCAGCAGCGGCGAAAGTAAGTTAATAGGGTGATTGTCCAGCTTGTATTTACCTTCACAAAAGTGAGTGGTTTTGCCGCTGACAGGCTCAGATTAATATTCTAAGTGTCTGACAACATTATGAAAGGATCCCTTCAGAGATAGACCTTTAAAACCTCTTTGAGACCTCTCTGTTTAACCAGAAACAGCTCTGAAGTCGCTAGCGCTAAACCCACCAGACTCCATTTAAAAAAGCAATACTTTAAGCGTGTATAGAGCCAACATATTTTCACATATAAATCTGTAAAATCTGTGTTTATTTCAACCAAAACTAGAGTTATGATGGTTGGAAAAGTGGAAAGACGAACCAAAACGGCTTTTCATAGTTTTATTTTGTTTCTTTCTTAAGTGTTTCTTCTTCTTCTTTCTTACGTGTTATTAAGTGTATTTTACGATGCTAAAATTACAGTTTATTTACATGGAGTCTGGTGGGTTTAGCGAACGCAATTTCGCGGATGTTTTTATGTCTAAAAAAAGGATTTTACTCTTTAACAGAAACAAGCCATTTTGTGAAGGTAAATACAAGCTGGACAATTGCCCATAATCTTACATTGTTGCTTGTTTTGCTGCTGCCGACTGCAGCAATCTCATTTAATACTGGACCAATTTCCAGGTTGAAAAAATCAGTAGTTACCCTTTATCTTTGAACCCTGGCATAATGCGGGTGGAATGGCCAACGTGCGTCTGTACAGTGTATATTGTGCCTCACAACATATTAAAATACAGACTGCAAAAACATATTACTAAGTACCCTCTTAGTTGCTGGTTTGGGATGTATCCGTTTACATTCTTTGATGACATCCATCTCTTGTTCTTATGCCAAATTAATGTAATGTAATGAAGTGCATGTGGCAAATGGGGTCTTCTAAGACCCCTTGCTGCCAAAATCCTCAAAATGTCAAAGAGTGACAGGTTGCCAGAACTCTAATGGGTCCAGTAACTTTAGATTAAAAGCATTCATTCCTCTGTAATTGGGCCGTGTGAAAACAAACAAGTCAGATCTAAAAATGTAAGAAAATAAGTCTTTCTATTATAGTAAACCAAACACTGTAACTTTATGTATTATCCAGAATTCGGAAACTTCCTCAGTTGAAGCTTCTGATAGAAGAAAAGCTTCCTCCAATCACAAATAATTATCTGTGCTGTCTGTTCTACTTTTTCTATCAGAACAGAAAAGCAATGTAAAAGCACTTGCAGCATAGTGGAATCACAATCAATTGTCTATTTTGAGATGTTATGTGACAGCAAAACACAACAGAAAAAAACACTCAGCGTGCTGTATCATAACCTGCTATCTATTCTGAGACGCTTTGTGGCACAAAAACACTCATCATGTTCAAGCCATAACCAATTACTGTATCTATTCCGAGAAGCTCTGTGATGGAGAAGTCACGCAATTATGCTGCCGATGAATTGAATCGTAAACCCTTTATGTCTGTAGGGTGAATGAAGCAGCTGTCCCGCTGCATTCCACCAGGATGTGGTGACAACAGACATGACATGCCGTCCACCCTCTTGTTAGCAAAAATGAAACACATTCCCTGGGGAGAACACATAACTTTGCTTTCCCATCACGGTCTGTCTTGTTAACGAGCTAACAAGCTACAGAGTGTAGGTTTAGGATCGTTTTCCGGCAAAGTTCTCCACGGAATACAGATAAGACAAAATGGCACAGTATAATACATCAAAAATCCACTTTCATACATATTTAACTCATATCCTGTTAGTAACTTACATCTTATCAGTTCAAACACTAACACGGCTATTTAGATTCAGTCACCAAGTACCTCATTAAGAGAATCGGCAGCTACATTTATGCTGCAGCAGTGCACCATGTAAAGAAATGTACCAAAACCCACTGGTTGTTAGTAATAAACAAGACGCTTCATGTACAGTGTAGTCTATTACACAAGTCATCATTCTATTTAAGCCTAAAAGAAAGTCTACATGTAAAAAAAAAAAAAAAATACTTTTTATGTCCTTTTGTCTTGATCCTTGAGTGGAGACATTCAGTTTTACCATTTGAAAATATTCTAATTGAATAAAAAGGAAGAAAGCTTATATTTCAGTTGGGTCAATGTTAAATTAATCTACAAATAATTGAGATATTTAGACAAACTGAAATCATTAGATTTGACAAAAGAGAATTAAGAACTTATCCACTCAAAGCAGTTGACAGCATGTCAATAAATTATTAAATGTTGCTTAATCTTCACTCAAAATGGTCATTGCAGTACAAATTTTAAACATAACTGAGTAATTGATTTTTTTTTATTCTAAGGATATTAGGATAATATTATTAGCCTACTAGTAGTAATAGTAGTAGTAGTAGTAGAAGAAGAAGAAGTGATACAAGAAGAAGTAGTAGTATCGTAGTGATAGTAAAACACATTCTCACTCCCAACTTGTTGCATACAGACGCTTTGGCATCATTTTTCAACACAAAGAGTAGGGCTAGGTTCAGGTAGTCTATGTCCACGACATTCCACTTCCGGGATTGCTCAGGTGCTGCCAGAAATTCCGCCGGATGTCTGTTACCTTCCGCTTCTTTGTGTTGGGATTTTAAACTCCGGTCAATTTATGAGGACTATCAACTGCTACTCAGATCTCTGCAGGGTAAATCCAGACAGCTAGCTAGACTATCTGTCCAATCTGAGTTTTCTGTTGCACGACTAAAACAGCTTTTAAACATACACATGTTCCACCAAAACAAGTTCCTTCCCGAGGCTATTTAGCAGAGGCACTGGGGCTCCATCCGGTGCTTAGCGCCGCCCAAGACAATTGTGATTGGTTAAAAGAAATGCTAATAAACCAGAACACGTTTTTCTCCCATCCCTAAGTACTGTGTGGACTAGCCAGACCTTCCTCCACAACGCTGTGGAAGAAGGTCTGGCAATGCGAGACAATGCAAGACCTTCACATAACCGCTTTGCGCTGGCCGTTCCATTGATTTCCTATGGGGAGAGCGCTGCCACCCAACTATGCACTACCCCTGGCGTCGTGCACCGCTCGGATTTGCCGCTTTGCGCTGTGCTCAAAGTGAAAATGATTTCAACTTTGACCTAGTTGCCGCTGACCTTTCGAAAGCGCAACCAATGAGATAACAGCATGTTGATACCTAGCAATGGGAAATAGCTTCCTTCCCATCCTTGATTACGTTTACCTGCCCTGCGCTTCACTTATCATGTATAGGTGGCTTAAGTTTAGGCAACAACACTACTTGGTTAGGTTTAGGAAAAAAAATCGTGGATTGGGTTAAAATAAGTATTTTCGTTAGGTTACTTCTGTTGACGTCAACGTTGACTTTTGGTATCACAAGTACAGGAACAGCGGTCTCTTGGGTGAAAGTGCTTTGTCTTTTTTTGACCCGTCCATTTACCCCGACCTCCATGTGACTTTGTCGCTCTTTATACTACATCATTTCACAGCGCCACGGTCGAAGCCAGGTGCATCTCAGGTTGGACGGTGATAACGGTAGTATATTTAACGTTGTAGGTTTTACGCCAATGCTGTTTTCCAAAGAGATATGCAATGAATGAGGTAGGCACAGGGCATCAAACCTGCAACCTTTCTGTTAGAGACAGCATGAACTACTCTTCAACTGGAACAAACAACTGCAATACTGATGTTAACAATACTACTGTCTGTATGTTTCACTACTGGGTTATTATGTGCTGCATTGATTTATTATTGTACAGTTCCTTATAACTCCAACTCTAAAACCAGGGTTGTATATATTAATAAATACATTTGAATATGTCAGGGAACAAATATATTTCTACTTAATCCATATATAAAACCACAGTAAACAACCAAGCAACATTCACATCTGTCATTACAGAACAAGTTAGTTAAAGTATAATGTTAGTGGTCAAAAATATGAAAGCATTTAGTAAACGTTGCTGTCCTTACTCATGACATCTGACCATGGCTTTCTTTATAAGGCATCCAATTGGTCTCACTGGAAAAGAAGCACTGAAGCACGAGGAAGGAACTCATTACAGCGGCTGTCGCCAGTGACAAACAAAAAAAAAGTTCACTCTCTTAAAATATCCTTCTTACTGTCTCCAAGAATAAGTCAAAATGTAATTTTGCTCTGAGGAGAAAGTCCCTGCGTTATGTCAAAGCAAACTGGACTCCATAAACACTTGCAACGTTTGAAGAAGAAGCCATTTCAGCTTTATTCCCCCCACTAGCTCACCCCCCCCGCCCCCCCCACCACCACCACCACCACCCCCCCTCAAACAGTTTAGCAGACAAACAATATCATGCTAAAATTAGACACATTAGTTTTATTTTTCCCCTCTTTAACAGGTGCTGCACGCGCGCTCCACAACGTTCGCCGCCACTTCACACATATCACAACAATGGTATTAACAAGTTGCTGACCTGGTTTTTGTGTGTGTGCTTCTGCTCGGAGTGACTGAGGGCGAGGCGAGGAGAGGGAGTGAGCGAGGGAGAGAGAGGTGGGCGGGTGAGGGAGGGAGGGGAAAAGAGGGTGGAGGTCCAAGTAGGAGTCGGTGTTACGTCCGAGGATGGGGGGTTTATTTAAGAGTGCACGTGTGTGTAGGTGAAAAAGAGGATCAGCTTATTGCCCTAGGTGTGTGTGTGTGTGTGTGTGTGTGTGTGTGTGTGTGTGTGTGTGTGTGTGTGTGTGTGTGTGTGTGTGTGTGTGTGTGTGTGTGTGTGTGAAATGCAGCAGCTTCTGAAAGTGAATCTGTTTGTTTATGCTAACGTGGACAGTTGTGCTGGACACGTCTCATGGCTTTAAAATGTATTTGTGTAGAAATGTGTCACACCACACCGGCACCGACACACACACTCTCTCTCTCTCTCTCTCACACACACACACACACACACACACACACACACACACACAGAGACAACCCCAACTCCTTATCTGTGTGTGTGTGTGTGTGTGTGTGTGTACGTGCATGTTATGCCTCCCTTCTATCTATTTTTGCCCCCCACCTGTTAATGACATTAAAGCCGACCCAGGGGAAAAGGCTGCAGCGGGGGGCCTGTGTCAGCTCGACTCTGGCTGGGAGACTCGCGTCTGCGGCCACCGCTACGATCCCGCTGATTGAAGAGGGAATTGTAGATTCATCACCTCGAAAACAAGTTACACTGTCAGGTTGGTTGCCGGTTGGCTCACATGGTCAGATGTCGGAGCCGTGAGATCAATTCCAGCCGGACAGTGAGACCCTCATACCATCACAGCCTGCTGACAAATGCAATGCAGCAGTTTATCCTCAGTTTGTCTGTAGTAATAGACGATGTCTTTAAAAAGGTTGTAACAGTCTAAACCTTAACTTTATAATGTTTACAGTGTTGTGCTCCATTAATTGGACTGTTCATATTGACACTTAAAGAAGATACATTATGGGAAATTGAAAAGGTCTATTCTAGGGGTGGATTGTGGATGAGACTCAATTTCACCAGCTTTTTGATGTGATGAAACTAGATGCCCTGAATACGCTATTTTGACCTGCCATGTCATATTAGGGGGAAAATAGCAGTTCCAGTACTATTCACATACAAAAAAACTGCATTTTCAATTCTGACGTATCACAAATATGTTTCTAATCAAGTCTGCGTAAGAAAGGACGTTGGGGTGGATGGATGCGTCAAACAAAGACAGGACTTTTACCCAGGAGGCCGCCGTTTGTGTCCAGCGTAATGTTAGCTACTGACTTACAACCACATCGCGCTCTGTAAAGTTATTTTATGAATGAAATAGACATTTTACATATCTGAGGGCCAATTCAGGGTTGGTTTTGAATAATTTACAATGCTATAATTGTCTCCATCTGTTAAAAGCCCGATCGAAGTTGACTCATGTTATCGCCTGTCTTTCACTTTCCCTTTTAGCTCTCAGTTGTACTTTGTTTAATTTCCTTCTTCTCTGTGATGGCCCTGCCCCGGTATCAACCATAATTACAACAGATAACTTCTAAAATAACATTAAAATACAATGAGGTATAGAAAAAGAAATCTCCTGCTTCCTTTTACTTGGCCTCGCCAGCTGGATACGCTAACACAGGCTTTTTCGGTATTGCAAAGAAATCTGTGACCCATCAGAATACCACTGTAGCGCCATCTTCCTGCCACAAATCATTCTGTTACTTTGCAGGAAAACAGGGACCCGGGCAGATGCCTTACTAATAACTATATAAAGATAGGGTTTGCAGTTACAGGTCATTTAGGACCATTGTATGAGAAACGACATTAAAAAGTTACATATAGTCACTTTAAATGACGTAACAAATGTACTTTTTCTAACCCTAACCCAAGTATTTGCATTTATATTCACAATGATAATCATAACACGTTCCGGTAGCTGGAAAATACATGTCTTTTGTGTGGGTGTGGCAATCCTGATGTGAGTGTTGTGATAAGTAACTAACTAATACATTAATGCTCTTCACATTCATATCCAACAAGCAGATTATCAGGACCTCTGGGTAGAACTCAGACACAATGCAATACAATCCAGTAAGAAGGCTTCTATCCAAACCAAGCAGTCACTTTAACTAATTTGATATTATATATATATATATATATATATATATATATATATATATTCATTCAGTATTGTTTTACCTCCCTCTAATCAAAGGGTCATTGCCTGGTCCTTCTGCTGCCTTGGAGAGGGAGAGGGAGAGAGAGCGAGAGAATACTGCAGTCATATGTGCCTGGCATTGTGATAAATGGTGTGTGTGCAAAGAAGAAGGCCAGACAGACAAAGACAGACAGAGTTGGAGGACTGAATGGAAAGGAGAGACAGATTAAGAAAAGAACAGGGAGGTAACAGAAGAACCGAAGAATGATGGCGACGGAGACAAGACAGGATCAGACAGTTACCTCACCGCTGAGCCTGAGCAGCCACATTAAAATGCACAGCATGCTGAGGTGGATGGTGGAGGCTGGTTTAGAGCAGCTCAGCCAACTGATTACATGTTTTTTTTTAATTAATAGTCAGGCCTGAAGCTACTGGTTCAAGACCAGTTAAAACCCTTGACTGGTGAATACAAAAAGGTTTCACCGAAGTGATTTAACATGATGAAATGATTTTGTTATTTCAACCTTCCAATTTCTGTTTTGTCCCATAAAGCATGCATCGATAGCTTTATTTATTGATGATCTATTGATGCTGAAATCTGTTTTAATGCACAAGGGAACTCATACATGGGACAGAAATATGGGGGTTTGTGAACTGATTGAAGAAAAATCAACATTTATTGACTTAATGCTTTCTTTTGTACCACTGCAATGTGTTTATTATTGCTACTTCACTACGACCCATAACTGTTTAAAAATCACCATGAAGTACAATGTGGCTCAACTTTTAATTTTTTTTATTACCCTTTATTTCTTAGACAGGAAAAGGTGATGTTACACCAGACTTTACAGCTATTGGTCTAAAGGAGCGACTGAAGGTTGAGTGCTTTGTTCAAGGACAATTGAACTCTAAGTGTTCAGGGAAAAGAGAGTACTATTTATTCACTTTCTCCTCCCAGCTCACTCAGCCAATCAGGCAATACATGAACCAGTAACTTAAGGGTGTGCTGGCTCCTTATCAGCATAACATTAGTTCCCAACAAACGTAGGTGTTGAAAAAATGTCATGTATTTTTAATGGAAAACTGCAGTACTTAATCCACCTGTGCATCAATCCCCCATGCAGTAGTGAGTGCTAACCATAAGATGGCACTCCCTGGCAGGGAGGGAGGGGTGGTGGAGGGTGTGATACTGAGCTGCTCTGATCCTTCAGGCATGCAGAGAGTCAGGAGCCTGAACCCTGAACCTGTGTGTTGCAGGGAGGTCTGATGGGATTACAACAACTCAAAGGGGCAAGAGGATTGATTGTGATGTATAACTTGTTGGGGACAAAGCTCCCTTCAGTTCAGGTTCATGTTTACAGACTGACAATCTGCACTATTGCAATTCTTGTCACATCTTGTCATAAACATACTGTATCAGATGGACAGTCCGATCAGCAGCACAGCGCAGTTCAGGCTGAAGGGAGTTTTGCCAAAACGTCTTTGCCACGGCAACACGAGGCCAAGTTTATTTGTTTATACCTTTTTAACACAGAGGCGATCAAGAGCTATACAGCCCATGTAAACCCATAATGAATGATTAAGAATGAGGATGTCATGTTCCTATAGCTAATGTGTCACAACATAACGAACCACTTGGGAAACTTGATTGCTCTCATTACGTCTAGGATTACACCAGAGCTTTATTAGACAAGCTAACCGCTTAGCCGCACGACTGAAGGTAAGGGTTAAAGGCCTACCTGGCATCCTTTGGCTCGGCGTGTCTTCAGCTTCAGCACTGGCCAGCCCTACTCGTCTTTACTCCTTCATTTTTTTGACATTCAAAAACGCGGACATAACATTAACACAAACTCCGTGGGGATACGTCACGTGACGCTAACTAGCTAACTAGCTAACTAGCTAGTGGATGAGATTGATGCACAAAACATGCCTGTTCAGAACGGCTCGATTGCATGGCCTCCAGCGTTGCTGCATGCAGCTTTCTTGAGAACTACTTCACACTCGACACTGTGCTTCCTTGGATCCTGAGCAATACACCTGACATGACATAGTTGTGTCCCTTAGTAGTGTTAGAGTATACGTGTAATTTGCTTACAGCTAGCTATTTGGGACCAGACTATTTCCAGGAACAAAAGCGCTCATTCTGAAAGTTCCATCGCCGATGCATGAAATGGGAAAAGTTAGTTTTGTACATTGTAACACCTCTGGTCTCTCTGGTCTCTCTTTCCTCATCTGTTCTTGAATGTACTGTAGCGAGCGACGGAGAGCTAACTGTACCCAGCATGCCATTTGGCGGAGTGACAATTAATAGGGGTCCCCTCTCAATATGCTACACAGTGTGTACATATTGCAATGCACTTCTAATAAATATGTCCGGTAGATCAGAGATCTTCAGCACGTAGGGGGGACCTCAGAGTTAAGCTTGATTTATTATTCTAACTTCACAAAAAATGTAACTGCATGTTGCGGTGATGCACGTGGCTCGGCCGTGGCTTGGTAGCGTTGCATTTCCCTCGACTCATTTCCTGGTTCTCCTCCATAAACAACATGACATCAAGGAGAGGGGTAACTTTTCCTGCTACAGATTTCCCACCGTGGTCAGAAAGCACAGGGGAGACACTTTGTTTCTCTCACTATGACTACTCGCTCCGAAGCTAAACGCCGTCACTCTCTCATTTTCTCCCTCGCTCTACCACACACTCCCCACACGCACACATGCGGGCTTGACGCACACACCAACGCAAGTATAAACTTCAGGCCACTTACATAGGCTACGGCAAAAAGCTCCGCGTGGAGCGTCCGCAGAACCATAAATCAGGCTTAACTCCATGGGGGCCGCCACATTATTGTTTGCAAATTTTATGAATGAATTTAAATTTAAAATGTCTGAAAATATACATTAACGTGAAACACTTTCACATATGTGCTGTATAAATAATGTATTAATATCCATCCATCCACCCAGTTTAATACAATATACTGTATATAGTAGGGGGTCCCAGCTCGGTCTCTCTTGCAGCGACGGGGTCCTTGGCCTAAAAAACGTTGAAGACCCTTGCTAGATCAAGGGTTCACACTAAACACTGCTTGCCCGGATGTTAATTGGATGAACAGATGAATGACAGAGACTCCTTTCATTTTAGATGTTAAAGGGATACTTCACCGCTGGAAAGCTGAATATATCTTTAAATTGGGTCACTTATGTAGCAGAAATGTGAAAAAAAATGTAATTGGTGCCTTCTAGGCAGAGAAAAGCCAGAAAATGTGTTTTTGGCTCATATGGATGAAAGACACCAAATACCAGAATGCACTTTGCTTCGCTGCTTTGAGTCCACTCCCAAGCCACGCCTACCACTTGACAGACAGACAGTGAGGCATTCGACTCAACTCAATGTGTTTTATTGTTATTTCAACCATATACACAAAACAACGTTTCATCGTGGCTCAAGTGGTGTTACACATTTAAAATATATAAAAACTACATTATATAAAAACTACATTATATAATAACGACAAACGAAACAGGCTACCTTTAGTGCACACACACATTATAGGCTCCGTAAAGTTCAGCTAAGCATACCAGCATTAGGCTTGGTGGGCTGTAAACACCGAGTATAAACACAGCTGTGAATTAGCGTGGAATGTCGAATGGTCGCCATGTAACAGTCACAAACTCCAGCGGTTAGCAGTTAGTTGGATACAAATCACCCCATTTCTGCACCAGTCCGTGTTAACACAGCCCACCTTCATACAGAGCATCTCTAGCTTGGATCGTCGGAGGGCTAGCAGGCCTGGTAGCTGGACAGTCCGGTTCATTGTTGTTCAACCATGTTTCCACGAAAGCAAAAAACACAGTCTCTGAACTCGCGTTGGGAGCATCGTTGAAGTTGGATGTAGTCCAGTTTGTTGTTTAATGAATGGACACTTGCAAGCAGGATTGATGGGACAGGTGGCCGGCTTCATCTTCCCCAATCTTCCTTTCCATCGGAAGATTTTTTCCGGACCCCCCAATGCAGATATCTCCTGTCTCAGGGGGATATGAGGGAGGGACGCACGGTCATTCAGAAATACTCCCGGGTTTCTACTGATACAAAGCTGAATGCTAAATCGGTGAAGTATCCCTTTAAACAACAGCTCAGTTATCTTGGTGCAAGTGGAGTTGGTATATTTTATATATGTAGGCTATTCGTGTATTTTCCAAAGAAGCAAGATCATTGTGTTACCACAGTGAGAGCAGAGCTGTGTCAGCTACTTTTCTTGTGGCTCTCTGTCTGACTTAAAGCAGTTGCTGAGGCAGCGAGAGAAAAAGGAGATTGCCATCAAGTGTAAAGATATAATTTAAAAAAGCAACAAAAACAAAGCAGAAAAGAAGGGTTTTGAAGAAACAAACGCAGATAATGGCAGCCTTCTGGTGTGTCAAATCAAGCTCCTCTCTCCTTCCTGATCCGCCTTTCTCAATCTGTGACTCATTTGTACAGATGCAGATGTAGGCAGATGCACACAGAGACAAACTTTTCTGTACACGGTTCTTTCTGTTTGTTCTTCATTTTCTCTGTGACCTTGTTATTCATCCGTACACTCCCTCCATCAGCAGCTCTCCGTCTTTAGTTGTTATTGTACAAAAGACAATTAGAAATAATTATCCACCTGCGTCAGCGATGACCCGCAGGTCACGGTCCAAATAACCCTATGTATGAAGTGCTCAGTGTCTTGATGAAGTGTTACGGTAATTATGGCAGAACAAAACACAGAGGGAGCATGGTGCTTTCTGTCAATGACATTACTTTTTTTTCTGAACTGAAGTCTCTCTAAACACAGTAGAGATAAAGTTGTCAAAGTGTGGACCATCTTTAATTGTTTGTATAACTCGGGGGAACAAAAAGCCTTATTAGTCTCACTGTCGATACCAGCAGTCCAAAGTCTTGAGAATCCTATAAAGGAAAAGTCTTGACACACCGGCGTTTCCTCGCTCCTCTGGAAGCCTCCTCTCTCCTTGTCTCCTTGGTGTGCATTTAAGGGATTGGAAGATCCTCCATGATGGCAGACGGGGAGCGATTTCCGGGTCACGGGAGGCAAGAGGAAGCATAAGGTAGCGTAATGAAAAGCACCCCATGTCTTTGCCAGATTGTCTAGAGGCTTCCGCCTAGCTTACCAGCCTTCATCCTGCCTGCCGTTTGATGATTCTCTGCCGAGCCCCTTATTGGATTTGTTTGCCTGATCTGACTGTCTGGTTTCGATCGTTGCCTGTATTTGGCCAAAGAAAACTTGGACTTCTATCTTAACCTGCCTGTCTGTGAGTCATGCTTTTGGGGTTCAACCTTGGTTTCTTTCTGAGCCGTTACAACATAAACTAAAATACTTGTGTGCACAACACAAATGTACACCAATTTGTATATTTCTTCTTGTTCTTTTTTGTTTTCTTCGTCTCCAAGCTGCAGCATTGATACTAAATCATTAGATACTGTATGAGCAAAAATGGTGACTCTGACCTATTCCTATAATTCATCATTGTTTGACAGCTTTTGTGACCTCAAAACTGTGGTGATGACCCAGATAATGTAATTCACAAAATGAGATGTTGGCTGAGAAATGATGCCGCACTCATGCTGTTGCCTCGCCCTCGATAACATCATTAAAACAGACACATGTCAGTGGTCAAATTCTAATTTTGAATGTCAATTCAAGAAGAAAAGAAAGTTTTTTTTCTTCCATATTATGAAATTGATGCCTTTTAGTTTGTGAAATTCGGAGCACAAATACCAGTGCTTGATTTCATGCAAATATCTTGCACATAAATGTGTACTTTCAGGGAATATCAACAACACCAAAAATCAGGCGCTCAACAAATCTCTTCTGAAGTTGTTTTTGTGAGGCTGAAACAAAATATGTGAACAGCAGAAGGAGGTGCAAACCATCATTATGGAAACAATGGTTTTCAAAAGCAACAAAAGCTCTTCTTTTTTTACAACTTTTCTATCAAAACGTTTAAATCAGTTCTAAAATCGTGTTTTAGTGGTTATATAAGGCCATTTGTAATAGCACTGCAGCTTGTATGAGCTGTCAATCAAAATGACAGATCAGACGATAACATTTTCTATTCCACAGTTCGAACAGAAATATTCAAATTTATTCATAGTTTCATTCCTGTGTGGTTGTATTTAATATGTGCTAATCTTGCTCTGAAAACTATAATGTATCTGTCAGTCCTACAACGAGTCTGGGACAGTGCCTAAGGAGTGGCAGACCGGGGTGGTGGTTCCCCTCTTCAAAAAGGGGGACCAGAGGGTGTGTACCAATTACAGGGGTATCACACTTCTCAGCCTCCCTGGTAAAGTTTACTCCAAGGTGCTGGAAAGGAGGGTTCGGCCGATAGTCGAACCTCAGGTTGAAGAGGAACAATGCGGATTCCGTCCTGGGCGTGGAACAACGGATCAGATTTACTCTAGCAAGGATCCTGGAGGGAGCCTGGGAGTATGCCCATCCAGTCTACATGTGTTTTGTGGATCTGGAGAAGGCATATGACCGGGTCCCCCGGGAGACTTTGTGGGAGGTGCTGCGGGAGTATGGGGTGAGGGGGTCCCTTCTCAGGGCCATCCAATCTCTGTATGACCAAAGCGAGAGCTGTGTCCGGGTTCTCGGCAGTAAGTCAGACACTTTCCAGGTGAGGGTTGGCCTCCGCCAGGGCTGCGCTTTGTCACCAATCCTGTTCGTAGTATTTATGGACAGGATATCGAGGCGTAGTCGTGGTGGGGAGGGGTTGCAGTTCGGTGGGCTGGGGATCTCATCGCTGCTCTTTGCAGATGATGTGGTCCTGATGGCATCATCGGCCTGTGACCTTCAGCACTCACTGGATCGGTTTGCAGCCGAGTGTGAAGCGGCTGGGATGAGGATCAGCACCTCTAAATCTGAGGCCATGGTTCTCAGCAGGAAACTGACGGAGTGCCTTCTCCAGGTAGGGAATGAGTCCTTACCCCAAGTGAAGGAGTTTAAGTACCTTGGGGTCTTGTTCGCGAGTGAGGGGACAATGGAGCTGGAGATTGGTCGGAGAATCGGCGCAGCGTGGGCGGTATTACATTCTGTTTATCGCACCGTTGTGACGAAAAGAGAGCTGAGCCAGAAGGCAAAGCTCTCGATCTACCGGTCAGTTTTCGTTCCTACCCTCACCTATGGTCATGAAGGTTGGGTCATGACCGAAAGAACGAGATCCAGGGTACAAGCGGCCGAAATGGGTTTCCTCAGGAGGGTGGCTGGCGTCTCCCTTAGAGATAGGGTGAGAAGCTCAGTCATCCGTGAGGAGCTCGGAGTAGAGTCGCTGCTCCTTCACGTCGAAAGGAGCCAGTTGAGGTGGTTCGGGCATCTGGTAAGGATGCCCCCTGGGCGCCTCCCTAGGGAGGTGTTCCAGGCACGTCCAGCTGGGAGGAGGCCTCGGGGAAGACCCAGGACTAGGTGGAGGGATTACATCTCCAACCTGGCATGGGAACGCCTCGGGATCCCCCAGTCAGAGCTGGTTAATGTGGCTCGGGAAAGGGAGGTTTGGGGTTCCCTGCTGGAGCTGCTCCCCCCGCGACCCGACCACGGATAAGCGGACGACGATGGATGGATGGATGGAGTCCTACAACGAGTGAAATGCTTTTACCACATGAAGAGCTTTGTTTCATTCTGGCATGAATACATTTGGGGGATTAAAATGAAAATTTCCTGACATCTATCATTCAACAGCATTAGAAAGGGGAGCTGGTCTGTAAAAATAGCATCAACATACCTGCTGCCTGTTGGACCACCTGTATGATTACCCCTACGTGAAGAATCTATCAGCCCTCAAAACTCATTTCATTTGCACATGTACAGTACATGAAAAGAAAAACAATGATGATTTAAAAACTAGGACATTTTCTGGTTTCATAGGATTTCTTTCCTGGATACAGTTTAGAGCGTCAGACCCTCAACGTAAAGGGGAAAAGTTCATTCATTTTAAAGTTAAGGATTGATATTTTTTTTTTACACTTTTCTGCAGTTTGGGGCCTTTTTCCCCTGATTCCAACCCATTCTCACTCCCATCGCGTAAAATATGGACGCTTGGTCAGGTGTCTATGGCGTTGGTATTGACGTTTAAAAGTCACCTTTAGCGTCAGATCTAAACATGCTTGGTCGGGACTATAACTGGCATCACTTTTGACGCAGTTTGGTTAAGGAAAAGATTGTGGGTGGGCTTATAAAAGGGACGTTTACGTGACACGCGGGACAAGAACGGGACAGTTGGGTTTAGGAAAAGATCGTTGGTGGGGTTATAAAATGCAAGTTTCTGTGACATGCGGGACACAAACCCCGGTGTTTGACCCATCCACCACCCCAACCAACCGCCCCACGCGGAATTTCAGGCTTTCATACTTCTCGCTACCATTGTCGCTCTTTATACGACGTCATCATCATGCGTCACTGCATTTGGGTCCAAACCATAGACCTATATATAATATGGACCCAGCTACTCCGCTGTTTTTGACAGAGACAAGTGAAGCCTATTACCAGCACTTTTCCGGTGATAGCCGAGCGTTACTGCGCTGCTGCAAACTGAGCTTCCCGCTGTAGATGTGACGTGACCCACGTGTCTGCAAGTTGTAAATCTTCTGGTAGCTGTGCCAAGAGGAATCTGAATCATTCCGAATCTGGCAGAGACAGAGAGCGTAGGTA
The DNA here is from genome assembly GCA_023631565.1 of Gymnocephalus cernua. Lineage (NCBI taxonomy): Eukaryota > Metazoa > Chordata > Actinopteri > Perciformes > Percidae > Gymnocephalus > Gymnocephalus cernua. The sequence goes on along the minus strand of CM042438.1, from coordinate 5,448,655 downwards.
TATGTAAGGAGATAACATAGGCACAGGCTAATTATTGATAAATTAAATGCTAGTTAACATTAGTAATTAAACTAAACAGCTAATGTAAGTTGAAACTGCCTGCGAGCTTCTCCTGTACTGTACGGTAATTCCTCTACTATGCGACAGTAAGTCGCGTGGTTATGACACAATCGTTAGCCTATTTTTATAAAAACGTCTGCTACGGAGCCATAACGTGAGGTACAAGGTAATGGAGCCTTTTATACATTGTCGTGTTTCTTTAGAAATAAACGATGGTCAAATGAAATCTTTAAACGCTTCAGATGTAAAGTAATTGTCTGTCAAAGTGACGCCAAAATGAATGGCAGTGAATGGGATGCTAACGGGGGTGATAGCTTATTAGCATCAAAATGGCACCATAGGAGGCTTCACTCTGAGGAGAGAAGCCTGGCCCCTTGGTCCAAACCCGCAACTCCAGAAAACATGACAGGCATAAATGAAACACACATATACAACACTTAACACTTTATTAAATGCAGCCTGTTATCATGAACCATTCATTCAAAAAGTTAAGCACTGTATTTCGTAAGCAGTCCACGTTTTTCTTGCTGTATTCACTACATTGACGGCCGCTGTATGAGAACACGGCTGGCTACGTAGGGAGGAGGTCGGGGTGGAAGGGTGGGCGTTAACATACAGGACTTTAAACCCAGAGAACGGACTTCGCTTCCTGGGGAAAACTGAAACCTTTCACCCAGGAAATGCCTGTTCCTTAGGAGTGTTTTTATCCAAACCACGATCTTTTTCCTAATCTTATAGTTGTTTTGGTGCCTAATCTTAACTTTCGTCGCGGCAAAACGCTTATATTTTGCGGACTTCATTTAACCATAATCTCTGCTGAAATGACCTGCAGCTCGCGGTGCTTTGTACCCGGCTCAAAGTCACCTATTTTTGGGTAACTGAACCACCAACTACCGCTGATACAACAGAGGTCTGTAGCCGGCGTCACAAAGCTCTGTGGCGACTTAAACAACTAGCAACTGCCGCTGGGCATCATGGAGCTCGTAGCCAGCCGGCATCACGTGACCACCCGGCGGTCTCCTAAGTTCATAGGATATCATACACTTCGGTGTGCATGCATTTTCATACGATATCATACGGACCCGTTCGTGAGAATGCGTTGGAATATTCCATACATGCAAAGCTGTTGCATAGCCATTATTGTTTCATAACGGTACCACATGTTTATCATTGTCACCATGTCAACAAAGCTCCAACCATGAGGTTTTCCTAAACCTATCCAAGTTGTGTTTGTGCCTATACTTACTCAAACCTTAGCTGTACTGTTGTTCCATCATAAAACAGATTTATTTCAACAGTGTCAGATCAGAAAACACTTCTGAGAACAAGGATAGAGTGTGATCCCTTGAACCTTTTTTTCTGTCATCTTAATAAATATTCTTATACAATTACAACTGATTTATCCTAACCTACATGATAAACTGATTGAACAGAAACACCAACATACGTTTACTTAAATAACGTATCTGACTTGTCGCGTACTCATCATTAGTAGGTCTGTCACCCGGGCCATTCAGGTATGTGGGTCCAGTCGTAATCTCGAATCATGAAGCACCTAAAATTGTAAATAGGTGGCCGTGGTTACATTTGCAGGGGCCTCGGTCAAGGCTAAAGGCGCAACCCTAATCTTCAATTAAAAGGACGCCAGATGCCAAAGTGATTACAGTGAATTCAAATAGAGTTTGACGCAGCCCTGGGATTTCACAGCGAGCACTTACAGCCCATGTAACACATTGAAATGGGTTTTCAGAGTTTAAAAAAAACACAATTTAAACATGATTGTAGAAAGAAAAATGTAAAATTAGTATTTTACATAATTTGTTAACTAGGACAGTGGTGGCCTAAAGGTTAAAGAAGCGAGCTTGTGACCGGGAGGTCGTCGCTTTAATCCCAAGACCAGCAGGATCAAATCTGGGTGGTGAATGTGAAAGAGCAGCTCTTGTCCCTCCCTCATTACCACCACTGAGGTGCCCTTGAGCAAGGCACCTTAACCTCCAACCTCTCCAGTGGAGCTGCTCAGTGGCCAGCAGATCACACTGTGGTTGGACTGGGCAGCTTCCAGGTATGAATGTGGAACTGTGTGAGTGTGACAGGTCGTTGTTGCAAATGAGAATTTGTTCTCAATCGACTTACCTGGATAAATAAAGGTTCAAAAGTAAAATAAAATAAAAACTAGCGTAATGTACAGCAGAAGAAAAGTTATGACGGTCTATTAATCTAAAGAGCTCTTGTTACATTTTTTAATTTTTAAATTACTGATGTATCACTATCCTGCACAGATCACCTTCAACTTTCTCTCAATGGTTGAGTAAGAAATTATTAGTCACAAGTCTCATGCAAAAGCAAGAAAGCCTGACACAAAATAGCAGTTGGGAGCTAGTTATGAGCTAGGGTGAAGGAACATACAGTAAAGAGGTGTGTGTGTGTGTGTGTGTGTGTGTGTGTGTGTGTGGGTGGGAGAGAGAGAGAGAGAATTATCTACCTAAAGCCAATCCTCCTCAAGCTGATCAGTGTGCTGAAGGGACTAACCAGCTTGGGAACTTCAAACTTGCACGCAGGTAAGAAAACTTTTTGTTTCTTTCTCACAAAGTTATTTGTTATTTCTTAAAAGCAAAACCTCTGGTATTTTAAACATGTATAAACAAGTGATAATCCTCTCGTTTGAGCTATCAGGCAATGCTGGAGTTAAGTTAAGTTAAAACTGAACTCCTCAGGTAGTTTACAGTGATGCAGATGATGTGAATTATGCTCCCGCAGACTGAATGAGATGTTGATGTTATGTGTTTAAATCATCTGCACTTTTTAGGGAAAACGGTTTGTCTCATTTCCAGTATTGCAAATATAAGGTGTGATTCATTTAGTTATGTAATACACTTATACGGATTTTCTATATGTGGCCAGAACACTATAAGCTGTAAGCTTATGTGCTATATATGTACATACTGCACAAATAGCAAGAGTAATTGATTGAATAATTTCATTTCTGCCAAAAAATATATCTGAACTTGTTCTGAAATAAAAACCACCCTTAAAATCACTTAATTTACTGACTGAACGATATTTCCTGGTGCAGGAACGTGATATTGGAAAATTTATTATTTTCATTTCTATTTTTGCTCTATGATTCTCCGTAAAAGTCTGCGTGCATCTTTGTTATAAACTAAAAGGCCTGTCACACTTCCTGAACTTACATTAAGCATTGCTGAACTGAACTGAAGTCTTGAAACAAAAGGCTACATTTGTTCATGTGAAACAACATTTTAATTATTGCATTGAAACTTTTTTAAATGTAAGATTTGACTTGGCAGCATCAGTAAATTGCAGCCGATGGGTGACTGAATATGATTTGTTTCATGGTGTTTTAGTGTTTGTTTTTTTACCTTGTTGGAGTACCTTGACCAGTGCAAAAAATTATTTTGGTGCTAAATTAATCACCACCACCCCATTCCCAACTGTCCCCATCTCTGCCACATCTTCAGCCACATCTAACATTCAGTGCCAGTTTGATGAGCTTTAGCTCACGTGCGGCTAAGATCTTGAGGTGTTTGATCCCTCGTCTTTAGCCTTCATGCAATCACCTTATGTATTTACAGCTGGAGTTTACAAGTATAAATACATCCAGTTAAATCATAATCAAATTGTATAAGCAAAGACATTCAAATAGACAGTACTGTAGCAGCTGTATCTCATACGGTGATCATTTGCTGTGCTATCATGCCATTAGCATAAGTGTTGTTGTTTGTTCAGATGTGTCATATTTGTCTTGTATCTGTTTTGCAAAGGAAGTGTTGTGGTTATTTATACATTTATGTTCATAAATTGTTGTTTCAATCGAAATGTCTCTTCCAACTTAACATCAGCAATATGCTTCAAACAGACAATACAGGGGAGTCTTTTGTTGTTGTGGCCTTGGCATTCTCTTCAGTCCCTTCCTGTGTATCCTGCGGAGCGTTTGGTCCTGTCTGCGCAGTCTGATGGGCTAGAGGCCACGTGCAGCACTGAGACTTTGGTTTGATTCCTCTTCATTAGTTGCAGCGAGGCCGGAGACAGCTTACAGAAGCCAAACAAAATGTCAGGAGATCCATCACCCCTCAGATCACAAATCCACTTCTTGACAAGCGTGACGCAGTCTCTCACTAAATCACTTGACGGCCAAGAATTAAGATAAATGATAGTATTATTTCAAAGATTGAACAGGGACTTAAATCCTTGGGTGGTGGGAAGATAGACAACCTTAAGAAAAAAATGAAATGCCTTTAATTCATTCCGCTGAAACACGTTGAAGTTGGTTTTCAACTTAATCTATTGAGAATGTGCCAGATGAATTAAAGGCATTTCAATTTCTTTTTAAGTAATGGTAATGTTTGAGGTGAGGGTTAGAGTCAGGTTACTTTGGCTTTGTCTCACTCATTTTCATCTAACTTAAAGGTGCAATATGTAATACTGACAGCTAGTGTTTAAACTAGGTACTGCAGTACGAATTCAAAATACTGGAGAGAGTCGTCTCCCCCGCCCCCTCCTCCCCATACTCGAAGTTCACGGAGGTTGCCAGGCTGAGTCGGGATCACTTTACTGGCTGTGTCTCAATTGTTTTTGCAAGTAACCAACTCGGGTACTCTAGCTATATAATTCAATGTGAGTACACAAATGACATTAAATGCCCGTCCCTTGTAGCTGTGATGAATTAGCCTGAAGCTAATGCTTACCTGTTCATGAGGAAATTAGTCCTTTTGGACTCTAAGCTGTCTCCATCTTTCAAATACATTTCCAATATTTACCCGGGGTTTGTTACGTCTCTGGTCACGCAACTGTTAGAAACATGCAGATTTTTTTTTTACGTCAGGTGGAATCCATCTCCGTTGATCCTGTTCGTTTGTTTGCTGCTTTCATGGCTGTCCTAACGTTGCAGCTGTAGCGCGCGGGGTTACATTTTTACAGGTATATCTGGCAACCCGCCCTGGCCTGGGTAGTTGATAACAACACACAGGCCAAAACAAAAACAGAAATTCCGTCACAGAATGGAAATTTCAGAAGGAGAAAATACTGGCATTAAAGATAGAAAAGATAGTATTTCAACTTAGCATGTTTTCTTAATATCTGATGATGCATTGGGGTAATTTTGGAATGTATTACAGTAAATATATTACATATTGGACCTTTAAGGAAGCCGTCGATGGATGGCCTTTGTTTAGTGATTCTAAAAAGAAAGGAGAAATTTAAGCATTTGCTGTCACAGTTAGACGTGTTGCCACCGGGTTTTGTTGCTTTTGGAGACACAGTCTGTTCAGGGTAATGGAAGTGAAGTGAATGACTACACTTTTGTGAAAATTACAAAAGACTAAATTACTGACAAAAGTGCAAAGGTTCAGTAAAACCACTCAGCAGTTGTGGCACTTAGCGGCTCCACAGCAGAAGGCTGTTGACCCTGGTAGAGCTCTAAACTGTAATTACACGTAGCTGTGTGGATGTGAGGCGGGACGGCGTTCAAAAGGGGAGTCAGTAACTCGTCTCTAGCCCTTTTTAGTTGATTTTTAATAAAGCTTGTTCTGGTTTTACAGAAATCTGTTGTCATCCTTGATTGTGTTTGTTTGTCTGTCAGCAACTATGCGATTTTAACCCCTGATTTTCAACTCGATGGAAGTTTTTGGAGATTGCTGACAAAAGCCACAGATCAGAGGCATGAGACGGCTGAGAGGCATCTAGCAGGTTAAATATCCGGACATGTCTAAGAGTTCAAATCCTGTGCAATGACAGCAGTGGTGACCTAAAGCCAATCAGAGCGCAAGATACGGGGTGAGGGAAACATGTCCTTATTGAGTCACAACACAAGCAGACAGCTACCTGCGTTCATTGCAAAATTATTTATTTACTTCCAACTCTCTCTTCAGAACAGACAATCCTTGCTGGCCGTGTCTGCCCCAACCATTCTCATCATATTCTTTTCTTTTTGTTCCTCGTTTTTTGCTGCAAATCAACACACAAACGACTAGGATTGCTAGCTTTTATTCCCGTGTGTTTTGGAGACCAAACATGTGCAAACCACAACAACTTCAAGATACCCCATTTTAAGACAGACAATCGTCTAATGTGATCAATACAGCAATCTGAAGACTTTGAAAGTCGTACAGTGTGCAGTTGCCTTTATCAGAGATAGCAGAGATATAAGTTACAGTATGTTTGCAGGGTCAGGAAATCAGTTTAACTCCAATTTAGATTGAGAGAGTAATATCTGTGGGAACACATTTAACACTTTTTAAATATATTGAATGTATTTGCCTATGTGCCAAAACACTGTGAAAGAAACTAATAGTAGAAATACAGTAGTAGTTATATTTAGGTAGCAAGGTTAGACTAGTGGTTGTTTTAGAATTACTTGGAACATTTTAGTTGTAGTATTTCTACCCAAGGAATAAGATTTACCAGGAATAATGGCATTTCTTTGAGCTTTTGTTAGGTTGCAGAAATATAGACATACAAGTATGAACTTGTGAACTTCAATCCATTAAATTGATGCATATGAACTTTTTTAAATGAGGTCATTTTTCATCACCCTCCTAACTTTGATTGATGCACGGGCCCGGTGGTCATTACAGATTACAGGAGACAAGTAGTGACATTTTCAATAGATGGGTCTTTTTTCTATTATGGACAAATTCCTGAATGCTGATAAGACATGTCCAATGTAGTATGCATTAAAATGTGAATAATACAGGAAGAAGGATGACATAATAAAAAGTTAAAGTCGAAAATACCCTCAAAACTAAATTAAAAATAAATTAAACTTAAAGTCCTTACGAGCAAAAGTTCACATGAATAAAAGGCCTCACAAGCAAAGGTTTGATAGGGGAAAGCCCTGGCAAAAAAGACCTCATAACGAAAAGTCCTTAGCAATGAAATGTCCTCACCACTGCAAGTTATCATAACAAGAAGTCCTCATGACTAAGAGATCTCACCATGAAAATTCTTACAATGTCCTCAGAAGTCCCCACATATTAAATCTGCATAACAAAAAGTCTTCACAACTTAACAATGTTACAACAAAGTCCTCCTGCCAATGTTCTTACAATCAAAAGTTCTCACAGAGAAAAGCCATCGCACTGAGGAGGAAGGTCTGGCAAAGAGAGACTAGTGTGGACTGTGAAAAAAATGGCTCAGACTTTGTCTGATTTAACAAAGGCTTCAACACTCAAATAGCTTATTTATAATGCAGATAGAGACAGATATAAAGACTGCTGAGAGGATATTAAAGAGAGTAACTGTCATTTTTTTCTACTCAAACTTTCCCATTATGCACTCTGATGCATTTCGTTTGCACATACTGAAAAGAAAAGTTATGATAATGAATATGAGCATGTTTGAGAAAAGCATACTAATGATAATAGAGTCTATATACTATACCAAAAGGCTTTTATGTTTCTAATTACATCGAGTTACATGATGATTGAATTTAGGGCAGTCCATTATTGCCTATGAAATCTCAAAAGTGATACAGCTTGTTGTCGGTCTCGTCCTGTTTGTCTGAAAAGAGATTTTGAATATTAACGAGGCTTTTACTGGTTTAATAAATGTAATGGAGTGGTGCTAAAAGTTCACTCAGAACTATGAGCTTCTGTGGGAAACACTGTGTCTGTTTAGCCATGCTACTCAAAGTTATTAAGTACTGAAAACAAATCCAGACTTAAAAGTAAGTGACGTGCTATACCCAAGAAAGTGTTTCTGAATGGAAAGTCTGATTGTTTCAAATTTCTCATGTGGAGGAAATATGGGAGGAGCTGCGATTTCCAAATACTTCACATACTTCACTATAAAGTTCACTTTTTATATGATGTTTTAATTGTTACACATTGTTTCATGACAGAAATCTGAGACAAAACTTTTGAGTTGCTGCTATGCGGAAGAAAACAAAACATTTTAGTTGCTGAACTGATCCAAAAGTTATCTAACATTTCAAAATCTATTCAACAACAAAATGTCTCAAATTAAGCTATCTCCCTTTGTCTACTTTTCCCTCAATGACAGCAGTGTTTTTTCAACACAGTTTCCCATATCTGTACTTGTAATTAAAAGGGAGAAATGAATATCTATCCAGGTGTTGGAACGCTCCCCCAGCCTGTCACCTTGTTGTTTAAAGAAATTGAGACTGTTGGCTATGACACATGGTGTCACAACACCTCCTGCACCTTCAGTCCTCCAAGTGCCACTTGGCTGTTGTGTTGTGTTTTGGCCAGTCACGTTTAGACAGATATTACTCTCCTCAACACTGAGTTTACCATCCAGCCAGAGCTCCTGACGGGGAGGGAGGGTGCACTTGTGTAATGAGTTCATGAGGCAACGAGGTCAGCTCAGAGGCCTGCACAGGAAGAAGAGGAGGAGGAGGAGGAGGAGGAGGAGCGCCTTCAAGCTGGAGTAAAGTAAGGCCATGCCAAGGCCACATACTGTATATCCAGTGAACCTGGATAACTGATCTATTCGACTGGGATTGGCGTGCCCATGTCCGGACACTGTACATGTTAAATCGCACAACAGCAAGCAGAGATGTAGTGGAAGGATTTTTTTTATAAATCATAAGGTTTGTACACCCTGAGAAAGGCTCAAGCCGACAATCATTGGTGTATTTTGAATGTCTTGCCCTATTTATTCAAGGGCTTTTTATCACTTTTTGTAACCAACCTTGAGTGACTGGGCATGATTTCTTTTATGACTTTCTTCATAATTCTTCTTCCTTTTTGTAAAACATAAGTTTTATTGGAATTTTTAGAGCTCTTATCGTGTGCATCATAGTAAGAACAAATCATAGATAGATAGATAGATAGATAGATAGATAGATAGATAGATAGATAGATAGATAGATAGATAGATAGATAGATAGATAGATAGACAGACTATATTAAACCCAATCTGGGAAATGACTCTGTTACATCAGCAAGTTACAGGGACATACACAACACATACTCACTTACAGAAAATACAATGAATATACTAGTATAATAAATAAGATTAAAAATAAGATCAAATATAGTAAGATCAAAATGCCAGAACAACTACTAAAAAAATATACTCAGAGGAATGAAAAGAATGTAAATGTATAGTGTAGAATACATTTTACAACCAACCAACATAGCATATATCATAAGTCATAAATCATAAGTGAATTCTGTGAACACTTTTAACCTCCAAATTATTCTCACTAAAAAATCTAATCTTGAACGCTGGGAAATATTCATTGTAGTAATAAACTTGAACAGGACATTTAGACATAATGAAAACTTCCTATGAAAACGTGATATTTTTTTGTTCACTGTGGCTGTTGATGGCCTCATAATGTTAACCTGCTGCATGTCACACACATGTTCTTCTTCTGCATCGACACGTGTGACAACAATGGCTTGACTTTGTGGGTGGGCGGGCAAGTTACTCTGGCAGAACCAGGACCCTGCAGCCAATCCCTCGTTAGCATTAAATCCAACTAATCCTATCAGCCTGTCACCCTTGAGGGGAGGAGGTGAGGCAGGGAGACGCGTTCCTGTAGCCTGCAATGTCTCTACTGAGGGAGACATGAACAGATCGACCGGATGCACTGCACCTTTAAGAGCCACTGTGAGCCGTAGTTACTTTGTACTGAAAGACAGAAAATAATGATTTGAAGAAGGCCTGTGCGCCACAACACATTGGTGCATATTTTTTTACTCTCTGCTATGCATTAGTCGCATCAATAAAGCCTTTTTAACTTTTTCTTCAACAAGACTGCCTTGGTTTTCACGCTGTTCTGATGTTATTTTGTCACTCTTGCACCAAAGAGCACCTTGTTGGACTTTTTTCCAACCACCAAAATGAAAAGACTCTTTGTCTCTGTCTTCCTAGCCAAGTTCCTTGTGCATAACAGTTATAAAGCCTTTAGGGGTGTCAGGGTGAAGATAAATCTCAAACGGAGGGCAACAAGTTGTCATATCTTAATGAGAAAATGGGAAATTTCCTCCCCAAAAAATAGAAAAGACCCAGGGAAGTGTTCCAATATGAGATCTGGTCTTGTCGTCACGTTGAGGTTATCAGGCAACCAGCGAAAAATATCCGGAAGTCACTGGTCCTGCCCCAAGAAAGCACAAGTTCAGCACAAGATAAAACTTGATTTAGTGACATTTAGAGTTGCTTGCATGAGTGTCGGACTGGGGGTGGAATACCCAGGGCCCTCATATGAGGAGGCCCCCAAAAAGATGCTAGAATGCATAGCTGTGGATGCGGAGAGGCCCATAGAGAATGCCTTTCTACAGGGCCCAGAATGTTGTGCTTGTAGGTGGATTTTGTCAACTTTGTACAAAGCCAGGCTAGCCGTTTCCTCTTGTCTCCAGTCTTTATGCTAAGCTAAGCTAAGATAACAGGTTGCTGGCTGCGGCTTTATATTAAACATACAGATGTGAGTGTGGTATCAATCTGCTCATCTAACTCTCGGCAAGAAAGCTAATAGCCTGTACGTGTATTTCTCACAATGTTAAAGTATTGCTTGAACAAAAACCATTGCACATACAACCAATGCTGTCGTTTTTCTGAGGAGGACACAGAGAGTGCAGTGCCTGAGACTCTGTGGTTTGTAGTTAATTTGTGCTGTGGGTGTTTGAACTGGTGATAGGTTATGGAGATAAGGAGCTTAGAGGGAACAGCGTCCTGCGTGTTCATTTTTGCTTTCTGGCCGACCCAACAGCCTTATGCTGTGACACAGATGGAATGTTATTTTCTTTTTTACTTTTGAGCTGGAAACATGTAACTAGATCAGCTGTGCTCACTTTAATTAGATAAAAAATGTTGTCAACCGTAGCTGCGTTGTTGCTCACCTTAAACATTGTGAAACCTGTTCCCCTCACGAATGTCAATTGCATGCAACAGTCACACCTGCACAAACAACTTGATTTCCTTTTTCACTAACAAGCAATGAATTACAAAATAAATATGGAGTTTCTGTTTATTAGTTTATGCTATATAGTTAGGAAACTTTCAGAAATTAGGCAGAGTGATGTGGTTAGAAACAGATATTTTTGACTGTATACATGCACGCTGGTGAGCGGGTGATTTAACAGAAGGGGATGTGCATTCAGTTCATGTGAACTGTTAGAACACATTCAGTTACTGATAGCCTATAATTAAATAACACAGCTACCGTATGTACGACTAGGGACATTTAATTTTGGTTCTTGGTTCGTCATCCCTCCCAGTTGATCCTTCCCCTCTTACACTCTGACTTTGTCTCCTGTGTTAGGCAAGTCAAGGCAGCTTTATCTATATAGCACATTTCAGCAGCAAGGCAATTTATATTGCTTTACATAAAACATTGAAGAGCAGTTAAAAGCAATTAAAAACATTTGTTAAAGAGACTATAAAAAACAGCTTAAATAGAATAAGACAGGAATAAAATACAAGGATAAAAGTTACAGTGACTTTTTACACTTGATTTAAAAAAAGGCAGAGTCTTTAAATAGCCAATAAACATGCTGGCCGAGGGCGGGCGAGCTCTGGCACTGATTCATACGGCCCTGGTGTGAGTGGCTGGGCTCAACAGGCCTGCAAATGTTTCAACTCAGACCAAGCTTTCATTACGTGAATTGCTGGGCTGTGGTTTTGGGGTCAGGTTAATTGGCTGTAATCTTATCACACTGTAGCCTGCTGCACTCTTGACGACCCCCCCCCCCCCCCCCCCAGTCTCAGGCTCAGTGCAGGCATGTGATAATTGGAGATAAATTGTTTACCATGCAGATCACCTTTCACTTACCCATCCTCTTGCTGTTATCTAGTGCTACATTTATCCTAATTCAGTCGTGACCCAGATTCATGTCTTTTCAATCTCATTCTGTCCTCTTTAAGTTTCACTCCTTTAATGAAAGATCTTGACAATTATATATGTAACGTGATCTCTTGTTTTTCTTTTTTTGCCATTATGTCAACACGTATGTTGTTTTTCTTATCCTATAGGTTGGATACCCTCTGCGATCTGATGGTTGGTTAGAATCCGAAGTTAAAGGGATTACTCTTGGCTGTCGAACACAGGAGGTTCTCGGAGTCAAGAGGGATCACCTGACTAGCGGTGGCCTAACACCTCTTCCCAGAGACAGCAGGTTCTATCAAGATACATCAGCCCAGCTTAACTCGCCATGGAGCCAAGAAATCTCAAGTGATATCGCACGGTTGTATTGAAGCAACAAACAGCTGAAGACTTCAGCAGCACCCTTTGTGTGCTTTGGGAATACTGCCTTGGAGTTTGTACTGCTTGGCGTTCAAAAGGACTTTATGTGGTAAGGGAGGAGTTTCCAGCTGCAATTTTATGGTTGACATGCGTTACCCCACCACCTTTCAATCCAGCACATATAACCTCTATTCATGGTGTTCGTCACAACAAAGCTAAGGCCTAGGAGGACTGTCATTTGTCGAGGAATAACTTGGACTCAGGCCAAACATGGCCAGAGACGTCAGTCCTCTGAGCCTCATGCCTCTGTCTGCAAAACACCACCAATGGGTTGGAGCCTCTCTGGGGTCTATCCTCCCCTTCTCCCCCTTACATTCTCTAATTTTTTACTACTTCCTGTCATGTGCAGCAGCAGCAGCAGGAAGTTTGCCTGGCATAGAATATGACTATGGCATTAGCCCTAAATTTGTTTGCACCCCAATTCCCCCAGAAGCAGACCCCAGCTGCTATTCCCCACCCAGTGTGCCCCATGGACCGAGCAGTAACAGCCACACAAACGGTCACAACGGCAGTAGCCGGCGAGGCATGATGTCCGAAGAGGCCAAAGCCACCATCTTGCACCTGCGCGAGAGCCTTGTGAGGCAAAAGGAGACCATCCTTGACCAGCGGGAGACCATCAGGGAGCTGACCGCCAAGCTCACCTTGTGCGAGGGCTTCGGTGGTGGTCACCATGGCACTGCTCACCATGACAACCACCACGACAACCGTCACGATACCCATCTTGACAATCATCACGACGGCCACCGTGATGACCACCACGGGCAGCACGGCAGCCACCACACCCCCTCATCGTCACACCACGGTTCTTCGCCGTATCACAGCAGCGATCACCACTACTCCCACGGCGGCCACAGGTCCGACCCCCATCACAGGAAGCCCTCGTCATACGGAAAACACAGCTCCTTCTCCCCTGAACAGACGGGCAAAACACTGCAGACACTGAAGGAGAGGCTCGAGAACTTGCAGGTGAGTGCAAAAATCTGCAATGCACGCTCAGAGAAGAGGCATGTTTTTGCGTCACCAGTGGGGATTAGCCACTAAACAACAAAGATTTGGAAGTTTTGACCAATGCCAGGAAAGATATGCACTGATAGATGGACATTTCTGAAGTTCAGTTCAAGACACAGCAGGGGGTAAAATGCAGCTAGTGTAGTGTAGCCTGTTTGATATCTTGTACCACAAGCCTCTGCTTTATGACAACCAGCTTCTTGCCCCACAATTGAGGAAAAACGGCTCCCAAAAGTCGTTTGTTCAAGCAGCAATTACAACTCATATTTACGTTTATATGGGGGTTGCCCTCTAGTGGCCATAGTAATTATTACAGGAGCAAAACAGGAAGTAAGCTGTTGAAGTATAAGAGCGCCAAATTACGCGTAGGAGATAGGTGGATGGGTCACAGGAATTTCATCCAGAAGACAGGGGTTTGGGTCCCATTTGAAAATAAAAAGGAAATGGCGAGGTTTTTTTTTACTATTCGTAATAAGCGTAACAAAGGAAATTACGGCACGTTCTGCGTCACGTGCGTAACCGGAGGTTAAGCAACATAACAGATGAACTGATTTTAACCCAAACCACAATCTTTTTCTAAACTTAAACAAGTAGTTTTGATGCCTAAACCTTACCAAACTGTGACTGTTTAACAGCGTTAGGATGGAAAGTGCTTCTGTGGGTCGTGTTAGAGGCTAGAACCAACTACCTACATCGTTCTATGGTTTGGAGGACTTATTTGGAATTGAGAGTTGGAGCGCCAACTCTAGTCCATGGTAGCTTGTACAGGTAGACCTGCAGTATTGACTTTCTGGCTTGTAGCTTCAGCCACTACTGCCTTTTGTCTTCCAGCCTCAGGGATGTAGGAGGGGCTATAGAGCTTGTAATCACAGTATACAAATAATTAGTTTAAAGTTAGTGTTAAATCTTACTGATATGATATTGTTGAACATGTTAAAAGCAGTCGGGTGCGTTTTGTGATGTTTATTGTTAACGGATAAATGTAAGAGCTGTGTTGGAACTCACCACTCCAGGCTAATATACAGGACATTTTGGAAATAATATAATAATAATTATAAACTTTGTTTGAATTTAAAAGAATACATGTGTTAAAGATAACGTGTGAAGTGTTTCAGAGGGAGCAAGCAAAGATCAAAGATCAGCTATTAAAAAAAGACATTAAAAGGCAAAAAGGATTTGAAAACAGCATGTGGGACTCCATTTAAAGCACGGACATTGTAAGAAGTGGTGCTAGAAAAAAGGCTGGTTAAAGAGACATGTTTTAAAGTGCAGTTTAAACATTTCAACTAGAGCCTGCCTCTCTAATATCTCTGTTCCACAGTTTGTGAATATGGCTGAAAAAAAACTACATCTGCAATCAATCTTTTGAGTATCTAGAGAACCAGCAGTTAAACATTAAACGGCTCACGGAGGAGCATAAGACGACAGGGAATCTCTCTCACTATGATGTAGGCCAGTCCTAAGCCGTTGAGAGCTTTGTATAAAAGTAGAAGGACTTTAAAATGACTTACAGCTGTTGACATCTGAATGTTAATGAAACACAAACCAAGGGATAACAGAGAGTTGAAGCAGGTAGAAAGTTCTGCAAGTAAATAAACTATAAGAAAACAATCTAAGGTCTGCAGCAAGGTTATGTTTATTGTCATCTTATTGAACTTGTGTAGACTACAGTATTTAAAGAAGACAAATGGTTCATGCATTTTTTTTATTTATTTTTTGGGGGGCATTTTAAGCCTTTATTGTGATAGGACAGCTGAAGACATGAAAGGGGAGAGAGAGGGGGAATGACATGCAGTAAAGGGCCGCAGGTCGGAGTCGAACCCGCGGCCGCTGCGTCAAGGCATAAACCTCTACAGTATATATGAGCGCCCGCTCTACCAACTGAGCTATTGCTGCCCGGTTTATGCATTTTCATTAAAATTATCCAAGTTCAGTGATCCAAAGTGACTCCTTCAGAAGCTGTTACATTACATTTTTATATAATTAAAGAATCTAATTAAAGAATCCAAGAGTTTTCTTCTCTTAACTATACAAAAGCACTGCAGGGCTAGCAAGGCACAGCGCTGTCTCCTGCCTCAAAAATATTTGTTATATGGCTGCAATTAAAGCTCTGATGTTTCAGGTGAAAGGGGTAAACATTCTGTAAAAGCTCCTGAAGAAGGACTTCTTTCTCCTGCACCGTACGAACATTCTGAGATGCTTAGTAATGTGTCTGCAAGGAGAGGAGAAACAGACTGCAGACGGAGACGGAAGCCTATCAAAGGTTTGACATAATTGGGGTCATATCTAGCGTCATTAAGGGTCACAAGCTCAGCCGCCGAATCATCTGCCACTGCTGTCCGCTGCCAAAGTACTGTAGGAATGATGTGTTCCATGAAGCCATGGTAACCCACAGGATGCTGTTTGTGTTCCCTGCATTAAAAAAGGCCTTTTTCTGATTAATTACATATTCAGTTTTTAAAAAGTGATGACACTTTTAGTGGCATATATCTGTAGTTTCGGAATAAACGCAAAAACTTTAAGTACGAGTCAAAGGCTGGAGGAGATACTTCTCACATTAAGAACCACCCATCAGTCTTTGTGAGACACACAGCACCTGCAAAGCAAAATATCAAAATCAAAATATCACAGCTGGTTGTCCTGTTGTCTCAGGACGCTAATGTCCTCTCCGAGTTGTTCCAGCTCTCGATCTGTCTGCTGGATATCGGTGGCCAAGACTGAACTCAAACAGGAAGCTGCTCTAAGTTGATTAGCCCTCACCCCTAAACAACCTTTGCGTTAAACCATCACATGTTGACGAGTGAAGCTTAGAGGAGCAAGAGGGAAGGTACTAGTTTCTGAGAAAGATCTCCACAACATCAGTAGCTGTTAACTTTACTCTTTATTCATCCTGGGGAATCGCATTGAGATTAACCTGGGGAAACCAGGCCAAGTAAACCAGGCCAAGCAAGTCAACTTTGCCTCATTTAAAAGCGTCACACTGATCCACTGATCTAAAAAAAATCTTCATTTTTTTACTTTAAATTGAATTTAGTGGGAGACCAATGAAGCACTAAATTAGTGCACTAAATTTAGCTGTTGTCATGGCTCTCTCCGAATTGTGTCGCACAGCAAGTGATACATTCTCTAAATTGTGTTTCAGCACCTAAAACAAATCTGCTGTCTGACTTATTTACAATTTTTAATGATGCTGGTGTCACATTGCGAGACTAAAACCCTGCTGCCCGCTGGCCTGTGAAAGCCTCCTTATCAGTGCAGGTGATCTCAGGCCACGCTTAGGGAAAGTGTTGAAATCCCTTTCAATCTCTCGCAAAAGTGTGAGACAAACCAGAAGCCAAGCCAGGATTTATGTCCCGTCACTCCTTCCTCTAACAGGATGTCTACAACACCAGCCTCTGGCCACGCGCCGAAGGGCGCAAGCCAGCCTCACCTTCAATTAGCTTCATCCTCCCTGACGAGGCTATTAATCGTGGCATGCGCTGGCAGGGAACAAAGCCGGATTTGCTGCTGAAAAAGACAAGGATGAGCAAGGGAGACGAGGGAGGGGCGGAAATTATTCCCCTGCAACTTTAAATGTCATTCCACAATTCGTCTTTATTTAGTGCACATAACTAAATTCACTGCAAAGAACTTCTGACTCTTAGTTATTTCTAAATGTAGTCGTTTTCTTCAAGCTCACAGCTTGTTAGTTCGGACATTTCTTGAAGACTGAAAGTTTATTCTTGACCTTGGAAAGTTGTAGTTGACAGAACAATCCCAACTCGTGGTCCACTCACTAGCTTTTTCAGTATCCCACATCTTCATCAGCATATCGTGTTCGCTCAGTTGTTTAAGAAGATAATAAATAATTGTTAATGACGACCCCTTAAGGCCAGAGACAGACTGGATGCGTGGTGTGAGCGTGGCGTTTCTGTTGCGTGTCAGCTGCGTGGACTTTTCGATGTCTCACACACCAGAAACGTGTCTGACGCGGTGCTGCTGCTGCTAGCCTTGTCTGTACATGTATGTTTCCCATTGATTTACTGCACTCAAGCAGTAGTATACTTCATGTTAAACATAAATATACTCTGATCTGATTACAGCAAAGACAACGTCGGCAGTGTTGACGGTAAAATAGGCTACAGTATATTGACATTTAAAAATCAACACATTTGCTTTTATTTTACATTTATATCTGCATTTATGTCAAAACCTCGAGACTTTCAAACATCACAATGTCATTTATTAATATGTATTTGTGTCAAAATGACATATAAACATCTTTTCCTATTCTATTTTGCCTGGAAACGCTTCCAACACGCTTGCGTGCCGTGTGAAAAATAGGTGTCGGTTCTAGCAGGCAAGCGTTTTCAGAGCGGCTCGAGCCGCGTGTGAGACATGCGTGTCACGCAGGCAGTTTACAAGCTCTAACCTGTTAACATGGGACCCGAAATAAAAACGGACACATCACGCGACGCATCCAGTCTGTGGCTGGCCTAATGATCTTTGCAGGATGTTGATAATAATTATTATGATGTAATGATGGTGGTGATGATATTCCTGTGATAGGAACGGTCTACTGGATTATACAAACCCCACAGTGTAGGGGTGTCAGGGCAGAGTAAGATAATAGCACTTGGTTAAAAATTTAAATCTAGACTAAACAAATAGATGGAACATGTATGCCATTGATCGGCATTTGAGATAAATCCAAGTCCTTCAAACTATGCAATATCGGCTGTTTATTCCTCCCCTCTAATACGACTCACAGGGAATTTCATAAATTAGTGACAGGAAATACTACCCACAGTAGTGTTTTCTGTCCTCATATCTAAACCACAGAAAGTAACGGTCGTGGTTTTAAACGTGTTAACGTTGTTAAACGGTCACAGTTTGATTAGGTTAAGGCACCAAAACTACTTGGTTAAGTTTAGAAAGAGATCGTGGTTTGGGTTGAAATCATTTATGTTGCTTCACTTCCTGTTACGCACATAACGCAGAACGTGACCTAGTTCCATTTGTTCTATAAAGTAAAAAAAACAAAACGCTGTTTGCTTTTATTTTCACAGGAACCCTGGTCTCCTGGGAGAAAGTCCTGTGTTTGTTTGACCCATCCACCACCTTAACCTGCCTCCTTATGCCTAAATAGGCGCTCTTATACTTCGTTTACATTATTTCCTGCTTTGCTCTCATCATAATTATTGCGGCCACTAGAGGGCGCCGCCACTATAAACACAATGAGTTATAATTGCTGCTTGAACAAACTACCTATGGGAGCATTTTTGGGAGGGGAGGACAGTCTCGATAAATCATAACCCTCGAAATCTCAAGCTAGGAGCTATTCAGGTTCTGTTCATTGTTTGACCAGAGGACATACTTCTAAAGCCATATTTCATATATTTTATGATATTCAAGTGGAAAATGAATCTCACAGAGCAGAACTCATGACTGATGTGTTTTTGTTTGTCCTGCAGGCCAGGAACTCCTCCAGCTCCTACTCCAGCTCGCTGAGAGAACTCCTTCAGCGGAAGATCACCGCCCTGGAGGAGCAGCTGCACAGCTACTACAGAGATACCCGTGACTACGGTCACCATAACGACCACCATGATGATCACCACGACGATCACCCCGAAGACCACCACGGCAGCAGCCACCCCGACGACCATCACGACGACCACCATGGTACCGGTCACCGGGACGACCACCACGACAGCCATCACAACAGCCACCACGGCAGCCACAGGAACAACCATTATGGCCGTTACCATAATCGCCACCAAGACCACCACTACGACCGGCACAACGGCCGGCAGCGTGGTCACTATGGCAGCCATCACAGCACCCACCACTACGGTGACCACCACGACGATCACCCCGAGGATCACCACGACTATCACCCAGAGGATCACCACGATGATCACCACGACTATCACCACGGGCCTGGACACCACGATGACCACCATGGGGATCACTATGATAATCACCACGGCAACGACCACCATGACAGCCACCACGGGATCGATCATAACCCACGGAGGGTGCCTTCCAGCGGCAAAGAGACTAATCTGCGCGGCGCGGGGCACGGCAAGCTGGAAACAGTGCTCAGCCAGCTGCACCACGGCAACACTGACACTGGTACACACACCAGGCTATTCTTATGAAACAATCGTACATATCGCCACGAAAATGAATGCACCATAATTCGTATTTATTCCCCGTATTTATTGGTGTATGCACCACATTGACTGTCGCTGCATAAGAGCCTGGAGCCGCGTTGGGAGGAGGTTGGGGTGGATGTTTGTGTTCTAAAACACCGGGCTTTCAAGCAAGGGAGCGAAGTTCGTGTCCCTGAAGAAGAAAACACAAGACTTTTACCCAGGAAACGGGTGTCCATGTCCCAGGAGTACCACTTAAGGGGACTGGTGTTTAAACCCAAACCACAAGCTTTTTTCTAATCTTAACTAGTCATTTTGGTGGCTAACCACAACAGCCGCTGAAATGACCGTAACCTCACGGTATCCTGTACTTCGTTCACAGTCACCTTTTCTGGGCTAAATTTAACTGTAAAGACCTTTCATGTGACAGGTTGTCACATGACTGGCCAGCGGTTGTAATACGAATTGTTGTACATAGGTTTTTGTACGATACTATACAAAGCCATTCATGAGAATGCATTGCGCACACACACACACACACACACACACTCACACAGCTTTTGTGCAGTGATTATAAGCCAACATTTAACCCACATTCTGCAATCTCTGTCTCACCAGGAAACCATAAGAAGCTGAAGAGTCCC
Source organism: Gymnocephalus cernua (assembly GCA_023631565.1). NCBI lineage: Eukaryota > Metazoa > Chordata > Actinopteri > Perciformes > Percidae > Gymnocephalus > Gymnocephalus cernua. The sequence continues at coordinate 5,428,580 of CM042438.1, read as the reverse complement.
AACGCTTTCCTGCTCGACTTCCCCATGAAGACCAACTACATGTACGCCAGGATGAAGCGGTCAGTGGTCAACGAAATTTTCGCAATGACCATCTGCCTGCGGCTGAAGGCCGGAGCAGGTCCTGGCCTCGGTACTCCCTTCTCCTACGCGGTACCTGGACAAGCCAATGAGCTGGTGCTCATCGAATGGGGCAGCAACCCCATGGAGCTGCTAATCAACGACAAGGTAAAAGCAATGCAATCAAAAATGTGTTGTCAAGGGCCAGGAACTGTTAAGAAACACAGATTTGGTTATTGAAGAGTACTTTCATAGGTTTGCAACCTGGACCCTATTTTCCCATGCATTGGTGTCTAAGTGAACAAAAATCTTTGTAATTGGTCCAGTGTTGAGCAAAAACGCTGTAACTGGCAGCCACGAACTGAGCTGCAATGTAATCATGAGGGCAAATGTGCACTGTCAATTTCCGTCCACTAAAAGTGCTGTTTTTGACTGATTGGCTTTTATTTTAACCAGAAACAGCCCCGAAATCACCATCGCCAAACTCGCCACACTACATCTAAATAAACAATACTTTTAGCATGTATAGAGCCGCCATATTTTCACATGTAAATGGGTGAGTTAAGGGTGTATTTCAACCAAACCAGAGAGGTGATTGTTGGAACATATGAAGGACGAACCAAGGCAACTTTCGGTAGTTTTAATTTGTTTCTGTCGACTTTGAATGAAGTGTGTTTTACGTTGATAAATTTACTGTTTATTTAAATTGAGTCTGGTGGGATTAGCAATAGCGGTATTGGGTCTTTCTTACTCTTTAACAAAACGGTCAACCTCTGTAGGGATCCTTTCCATAATGTTGTCAAGACACTTATTAATAATATTCTCAGCCTGTCAGTGGCCACTACGTACTGCAGCGGTCTTGCTTAATAATGGACCAGTGTCAAAAAATTGTTGTTCCCATCAGTCACTTAGACACAAAAACATGGGAAAATATATAATAGGAAAATATAGATGTTACCCCTTAAAACTATTTGCTGAAGCTTTTACAAATGAAATTGTTAAGTTGCCACCTAGCTCCTATTTGTGTGGTGCTGATATTGCTACAGAAAATACTGGTGCTACTGTATATTAAAGGATTAAGGATATGAAGTTCTTATAGAGGGATTTTCCAGTCAGGGCTTTAGGAGACCGGTGTTCATAGGTAACACTGCTGTTCTCACACTTCCATGCCCCAGAGTGTTGCTAATCTTGCGCACAGTTCGCAGCTCGGACTGACAGGACAGCATCATCAGAGCTATTGGGAGAGCCAGCAATGACCTCAGACTCAGGACCCAATATTTTCTATGCCATGCTCTCAGTCACTGGTTAGTCAGACGAACTTGTCAGGTGGCAGTAACATGCACAGACTGAAGTGCAATGGAAAGAGGCATGTTTTTGTGTGCGCGGGGTTAAGAGCCAAGCACACCCACCATGTCTTTGTCGGTACCACACACCAGATGTGCCATGCAGACAGAAGGAGTACTCAAGGCGACCAAAATGTTTCTGATTAACTTTGATTAGGTGAAAACACACTGTTAGAGATGCCCCTTAGTTGAAAAGGTTTAGCAACTCCTGACTTAGACAATTTTGTTTAATAGATTTCATTTTATGAAAATTGTGGACATCTCAGTTTGAATGACGTTGACTTATACACAGATTGTTGACTTGCAAATTATTCAGTTATTTCATTAGCCTTCTAATCTTTTGTTCTCTGAAAAAGCTGAGCTTCCTTCCTGTGAGCAGTGAGCTCAAATCAAACACAACACAGCAATTAATCTGATTATCCTAATTGATTGGCCTAATTGTCTGTCAGAGTGACATTAGGAGGGATGAACTGTCATGTTTGCTTTCGTCTCGTCACACACTTGACAGTCATCAAACTGATCAATGACAAAGAATGCAAATGCAGTCTGTAATCAGTTTTAAGAGTTTATGAAGATAAACAGAGTAGAGATTCTCATATTGTACTGATCCACTTCCCCTACATTAGTAATCTGTCTAAAGCTATCATTCAATAGAGGAATGGAATTTTATTTTACAATGTTACAGTGATTTTTGGGAAAGACTCCTCCAGATGGAAGAACCTCACCTTTAATGGTATGTCTGTCTTCCTGTCTGTCTCTCTCCACCTGTGAGTTTAGGCGGTGACAATGCCAATAACCATGACAGATGGGAAGTGGCATCATGTGTGCATGACGTGGACGACACGAGACGGTGTCTGGGAGGCCTACCAGGACGGGGTGAAGAAAGGCTCGGGACAAAACCTGTCAGCCTGGCACCCCATTAAACCAGGAGGGACCTTCATCCTGGGCCAGGAGCAGGTAAGACATCCGGTATGCTTTTTGGCATAAGCTGTAGATTGTAGAAAGTAAGACTTTAAAACATATTGCTGTAGGACAGGGCTTCTCAAAGTCCGGACCAAGGTCCGCATCTAGACCAAAGTCTATCCGGACCCTGCCCATACCTTGTGTTATGAATACAATACTTTTATAAAGTGTAAAGTTTTCTATTTTTAAATACATTTTCTATTGACCAATAAATTGTTAATGACGTTGAATGTACAGAAGTGGTGTGACGGACCGGAATTGATCTGTACGGATTTTGTGATGTGTGGTGTGTAAAATGTTCTAAATAAATGAAACCATGTAAACAGTTAGTTAATGGAGTTATTGCTACAACTGAAATTAAAATTGTATTATTACAGAAAAAAATGTGGTACCACTGGGTACTGGTACAGAATTCCAGGTACTGGTATCGGTACAATTGACCAGGAAAAACAATTACTCAACTTGAATGTATGTTGCTTAGAAGTTATAAGTGAGTTGATTAAATGTTATTTTGTTGGGGGTAGTTTTGGGTTAAAACCTAGCTGGTGTAGGATATAAAAATCATTGCCATAGTGTCAGCTGATTTTAGCTATAATCTTTGTTTTATGACTTTCAAAAGCTCACAGATCTTCGGTCAGTAATCCCTGTGTTCAGACTCTAACATTTTAAACCTGTTCCTAACTGGTCCTCACAGGACACAGTGGGAGGCCGCTTCGACGTCACTCAGTCCTTCATGGGAGAGTTGTCTGATCTCCAGTTCTGGTCCAGAGTCCTGACCCCCAACGAGATCTACAGCCAGGCGACCTGCGGAGGCCACCTCATTGGTGATGTCATGTCCTGGTTGGAGGAATCAGTGGAGCTCCACGGAGGGCTCACCGAGGTGCCCTTTGACCCCTGCCACTAAGGACTGGCACTGGACCCCAACACCAAGAGCCGTAGCATCATCATCCCAACATATTTCAATGACATGCCCCCACCCCCGTCAAAAATAGTTGGAGAGTGGGAAAATGTTATTTTGTCACGGATCAAAGATGGGGGAATGATTAATGTCATTGCTTGCTCTGGTTGCAAGCTCAGCCACAGGCAACCGGCAGAGCAGGAGCAGTTATTTAGCTTTTTCTATATATTTTTGCCATTCCTGTCTGATCTTTCTGCCTTCTCCACCTACACCCTCACTTCTTCGCTCTGATGCTCTCAGCAGGACGACTTTGAAGGCTCCAAAGAGTGCAGGGCTTTGGATTTACTGGCTGTGTGGTCATGACTACGGCTGAAACTCAGGGATCCAGCACACATAATAGGATTTCATTCCATCAGAACAGGTCCAAAGGTTGCTTGTTGCTATCAGCTCCCCATACACTAGCTTGTTTTGTTTGGTATGTGAGCAACATGAGGTGAAAGAGTGGCGAAAAGCCCCAGAATACAAATGAAGCCACACTGAGACCTGAACCGTGATGATTCATACATGTTGCTAGAGTACTGACAATCGAATATCTGCTCATTGTTTTGTCGAGACAAAGGAATAATATTGTTTTGGGTTTTTTTTACATTGTCGGTCAAATTTGGCACAAGCTACTGTTGTTGATTTTGCACGGTGAGATTGTGAGACTGTTTTGTACTAGTATTTCATATTGAAAACTCTACTTTTTTGTAGACAGAAAACTGCTTTCGTGGCATTCAGAGAAAGAATTAATCCATGTATGATGTGTTCTTTATAACCGTGAGATTGCATTTTGTCGATTCAGGACTGAGAATGATGTTTTGTTTCTTTGTTGGCCACCGGCCGTTGCATAGCAGCCCCGCGGCTCAATGTCAGACATGACAGGCCACCTGACTGCACGGACGCAGTGTTAACCGTCCGTCAACATGTCACCGCGGTAATGCTGATGTCTCCTCGGCAGCCGGTGGCTTACAGCGGGATTTACCTATGGACAACTGATCTGATCCTGCCTATTTCAGACCAGCTCAAAACACATGGCAGAGTCAGACACACTCACACACACTCTGCATACACTTAGAGAAGATAAAGAGGTGAAAGATACATTGTAAATAAGTACATAAGTACATAGCACTTTCTCAACCCAATGTTAACCCTGAGGTTGTTTAAGAGCAACTTTTTGGAAGTAAACTGTATATTATTTGTTTATCATAACCCTATCCCCTCTGAGTTAAACTCAAAGGGGTTGAACTCTTTTTATTGATAGTCAAAACAAAATGGGGTATTTGTTGTTGCCATGGTAATAGAATCTCTCAGCATCAGGACCACATTGTCGCACTACAGCTGTGAATATCTGCAAAGTGTTTCTTCGACTGCAACGCCAAGACGAGCAGCACTTTAAAAACATGCTCCTGTTTTCCTCTCATGATAGTGGCCCACATGCATGTGACATTTGTTTCATATGTTGCTTCTTCTGTCTTCGTTCTATAGACATCGGTTTAAACACCTCCTTCTTTGACCGAACTGTGTAGTGTTAGGCTGAATGAAAAAAATAACATATACAACTTTATGCATAAAGACTTGCTTATTCTCGCCTTTGGTGTACACTTGTTTATTAGTTGTTGTTGTTTTTTATGTTTATTCTTGTGTCTTTGGCTGTAAATATTCAAAGTATTGCAGTGTGTTCAGTCAACAGTCCCTCCCTCATGTGTAAGCCAAAACTATAAACTGAATTGTAAAACTTGAAAGAGGAAGAAAATGCACTGTAAATGCTTTATATTTTAATTATACTTTAATATACTTTAATATTTGTAAAGATGTGAGGATTTTGATTAAAACTATTTAAAATATTTTATGAATTCAAACTGGACCACAAACTCATTTATTTTGACATTTTGCACAATGCGCATGTTGTATTGTCTTGTGATTCTCTGTGATAAGCAAAGGCAACTGGACTTGCAGAAATTCTTGAAGACGTTTTGTCTGTCATCCAAGAGACTTCTTCAGTTCCGACTGACTAGTGGGGAGTCCCAGACATTTAGCCTCTGGTGGTTTGTGTCACCTGAAGCCCGACAGTCACATGAGGGTCATTGGGTGGTTCCCAATTCTCTTATTTGATATATCCTCACTCGTCGCTTGAACCCGAAGTCTGATCCGCCTTCGTGAAGGTCGTCTCAAAGCTCTCATTCCTGGCCTGAGGACTGAGGAACGAGGATCCGGAGGGATCTCTGAGAAGCTATGAGCAAGGATGCACGGGAGCAGCCTTCCCAGAAGCCGTGCAGCTGAAAGCTGTTGCTAACTCCGCCCATACAGCTGACGAATCCACGTGACGCTTCAGAGAAAAGGACGTCTCATCCCTCTAAAAACACATTTCCTTGTTTCCTCTCTTCTCGCATGATTTCCTTGCGTCTCTCCCATGCTTACTCTGTGGGACAGACTAAGATGCGAAAAAAGGGAAGCAAGTGAAGGAAACGTGGATGTAATTGAAGGACCTGTGACATACCCACTGAGTCACATGGGAGTCCTAGGGAGTCCTAGGGAGTCGTTGGGTCGTTGGGAGTCACATGGGAGTTGTTGGCACATCCATTCAAGGTGGTCTCTCATGGGAGTCGTAGGGAGCCGTTGGGAGTCACATAGGAGTCACATGGGAGTCATTGGTGTCAAAGGTGGATCGTTGACCCGCCTGGTTGTCATGTGAGTCCCCTGAGTCAAGGTGTGGATGTCTTTTGAACTGGCTTGGGAGGGAGCTCAGGACTGCGTCTTCAAGAATTTCTGCAAGTCCAGTTGCCTTTGCTTACCACAGAGAACTACCATGACCTGGATGACTGTGAAGAACCGTCACAGACATTGTCTTGATGATGCATTTCAAATAGCAGGTCTGGGTGACCCAGCCATGATTAAAAATCCAAAAAAGTGCAGCTCTCCGACAGGTAGTTAAGGTGTGAATGTCTCTGTATTACATTGATGAATTTCAGTATTTTTCGACAATATTTTACAATACGGGAGGAAAGAAGAACAGATGATGATGGAGACTTCCATGGTGGTTACAGCTGTATATTAGCTGCTGAACTCTTTCGGCTTGTTTGGTTATCAGACCCAGCTCTGCTTTGCATACGGTTGCAAAGGAGCCCGTATTTTCATATGAGATATATAATTCTACATTAGGAACACTGGGCTGTTCTTGTGTTCCTGCTTTGGGGAAACGAAGATGTTAGGTATTAAACCACTATAAGAGAAACAGCTACCATAGAGCTATACCTTCATGCCTGCTGGAGCTCTGCCGGGTGAAACCATGGGAGTGAACAATGGATTGGCTCTGCTGGAGGAAGAACAACAGGAAACATCCACAGAAAAAAGTAATTTCTTTTTCTTTTTTGCAAAATGTTTCTTGCTGTAGCCTCATGTATGCATTTAAACATCAAATGTTTATCATTTTAAGATACATTTTAACACATTTCCTTTATAAAGTTGTGATATCAATACAGCAAATGAGAGGCGTTTTACTTTACACAGAGAACAAGGGCATTAAGTGGATTTTAGAAGTGCTTGCAATTTCTATATTTCATATTTTATGCTGTTTTACTTTCAAATCAATTACCTGTGTGGACTGTGTCAAGTGGGTTTTAGAAGAATAATGTTGAGTGTTACTCCATCCATCCATCCATCGTCGTCCGCTTATCCGTGGTCGGGTCGCGGGGGGAGCAGCTCCAGCAGGGAACCCCAAACCTCCCTTTCCCGAGCCACATTAACCAGCTCTGACTGGGGGATCCCGAGGCGTTCCCATGCCAGGTTGGAGATGTAATCCCTCCACCTAGTCCTGGGTCTTCCCCGAGGCCTCCTCCCAGCTGGACGTGCCTGGAACACCTCCCTAGGGAGGCGCCCAGGGGGCATCCTTACCAGATGCCCGAACCACCTCAACTGGCTCCTTTCGACGTGAAGGAGCAGCGACTCTACTCCGAGCTCCTCACGGATGACTGAGCTTCTCACCCTATCTCTAAGGGAGACGCCAGCCACCCTCCTGAGGAAACCCATTTCGGCCGCTTGTACCCTGGATCTCGTTCTTTCGGTCATGACCCAACCTTCATGACCATAGGTGAGGGTAGGAACGAAAACTGACCGGTAGATCGAGAGCTTTGCCTTCTGGCTCAGCTCTCTTTTCGTCACAACGGTGCGATAAACAGAATGTAATACCGCCCACGCTGCGCCGATTCTCCGACCGATCTCCAGCTCCATTGTCCCCTCACTCGCGAACAAGACCCCAAGGTACTTAAACTCCTTCACTTGGGGTAAGGACTCATTCCCTACCTGGAGAAGGCACTCCATCGGTTTCCTGCTGAGAACCATGGCCTCAGATTTAGAGGTGCTGATCCTCATCCCAGCCGCTTCACACTCGGCTGCAAACCGATCCAGTGAGTGCTGAAGGTCACAGGCCGATGATGCCATCAGGACCACATCATCTGCAAAGAGCAGCGATGAGATCCCCAGCCCACCGAACTGCAACCCCTCCATACCACGACTACGCCTCGATATCCTATCCATAAATACTACGAACAGGATTGGTGACAAAGCGCAGCCCTGGCGGAGGCCAACCCTCACCTGGAACGTGTCTGACTTACTGCCGAGAACCCGGACACAGCTCTCGCTTTGGTCATACAGAGATTGGATGGCCCTGAGAAGGGACCCCCTCACCCCATACTCCCGCAGCACCTCCCACAAAGTCTCCCGGGGGACCCGGTCATATGCCTTCTCCAGATCCACAAAACACATGTAGACTGGATGGGCATACTCCCAGGCTCCCTCCAGGATCCTTGCTAGAGTAAAGAGCTGATCCGTTGTTCCACGCCCAGGACGGAATCCGCATTGTTCCTCTTCAACCTGAGGTTCGACTATCGGCCGAACCCTCCTTTCCAGCACCTTGGAGTAGACTTTACCAGGGAGGCTGAGAAGTGTGATACCCCTGTAATTGGTACACACCCTCTGGTCCCCCTTTTTGAAGAGGGGAACCACCACCCCGGTCTGCCACTCCTTAGGCACTGTCCCAGACTTCCACGCAATGTTGAGTAGGCGTGTCAACCAAGACAGCCCCTCCACACCCAGAGCTTTCAGCATTTCTGGACGGATCTCATCAATCCCTGGGGCTTTGCCACTGTGGAGTTGTTTGACTACCTCAGTGACCTCCACCAGGGAAATTGACGACAATCCCCCGTCATCCTCCAGCTCTGCCTCTAACAAAGAGGGTGCATCAGCTGGATTTAGGAGTTCCTCAAAGTGCTCCTTCCACCGCCCTATTACCTCCTCAGTTGAGGTCAACAACGTCCCATCCTTACTGTACACAGCTTGGATGGTTCCCCGCTTCCCCCTTCTGAGGTGGCGGACGGTTTTCCAGAAGCGCCTTGGTGCCGACCGAAAGTCCTTCTCCATGTCTTCTCCGAACTTCTCCCACACCCGCTGCTTTGCCTCTTTCACGGCAGAGGCTGCAGTCCTTCGGGCCCTTCGGTACCTTGCAACTGCCTCCGGAGTCCTCTGGGATAACATATCCCGGAAAGACTCCTTCTTCAGTCGGACGGCTTCCCTGACCACCGGTGTCCACCACGGTGTTCGAGGGTTACCGCCCCTTGAGGCACCTAAGACCCTAAGACCACAGCTCCCTGCCGCAGCTTCAGCAATGGAAACTTTGAACATTGTCCACTCAGGTTCAATGCCCCCAGCCTCCACAGGGATGCACGAAAAGCTCCGCCGGAGGTGTGAGTTGAAGGTCTGTCGGACAGGAGCTTCCTCCAGACGTTCCCAATTTACCCGCACCACCTGTTTGGGTTTACCAGGTCTGTCCAGAGTCTTCCCCCACCCCCTGACCCAACTCACCACCAGATGGTGATCAGTTGACAGCTCCGCCCCTCTCTTCACCCGAGTGTCCAAAACATACGGCCTCAGATCAGATGAAACGATTATAAAATCGATCATTGACCTTCGGCCTAGGGTGCTCTGGTACCAAGTACACTTATGAGCATCCCTATGTTCGAACATGGTGTTTGTTATAGACAATCCATGACTAGCACAGAAGTCCAATAACAGACAACCACTCTGGTTTAGATCAGGGAGGCCGTTCCTCCCAATCACGCCTCTCCATGTATCTCTGTCATTGCCCACATGTGCGTTGAAGTCCCCCAGCAGAACTATGGAGTCCCCCTCCGGAGCCCCATACAGGACTCCATTCAAGGTCTCCAAAAAGGCCGAATACTCTGAACTCTTGTTTGGTGCATATGCACAAACAACAGTCAGAGTTTTCCCCCCAACAACCCGCAGGCGTAGGGAGGCGACCCTCTGGTCCACCGGGGTAAACTCCAACGTTGTGGCGCTCAGCCGGGGACTTGTGAGTATCCCCACACCCGCCTGGCGCCTCACACCCTGGGCAACTCCGGAGAAGAAAAGAGTCCAACCCCTCTCCAGGAGTACGGTTCCCGAACCGAGACTATGCGTAGAGGTAAGCCCCACCAGATCCAACTGGTAGCGCTCCACCTCACGCACAAGTTCCGGCTCCTTTCCCCACAGCGAGGTGACATTCCATGTCCCCAGAGCAAGCCTCTGCTGCCCGGGTCTGGTCCGTCGAGGCCCCTGACCTTCACCGCCACCCGTGTGGCAGCGCACCCAACCCCAGCGGTTCCTCCCACAGGTGGTGGGCCCATGGGCTGGAGAGATAGGTGCCACATAGCTTTTTCGGGCTGTGCCCGGCCGGGCTCCGTGGCAAACCCGGCCACCAGACGCTCGCTGACGAGCCCTCCCTCTGGGCCTGGCTCCAGACGGGGGCCCCGGGCTTCCTCCGGGCAGGGTCTCTCTATCCCTTCCTCGTTTTTTCATAGGGTTTTTTGAGTGTTACTCATTATTACTTTAGCTGATGAGTTGTTAATGAGCTACTCTTTCTGCTTTGAGGATGCAATGATTAGTTAAAAGGTTCTCTTCCAAACAACAATAATAGCTATAAGATATTTATAGATATTAACACAAAATAGTGATGTCTGGCCATGCAGATAGTTTCAGCTTCATCTGCTGCAGTTTTGTGAAGTGCCACTTCCCCTTAGAATTAAAGTTTAAAGCCTCAAAATGACATTTGGAAACTAAATATGAATGTTTCTTTCCAGAAACAATATCCAAGTTTCTTACAATAATCTACAAACCATGCTGCACAGGGGCCGCTGCAGTCTCTGCAGCAACCTACTCAGCACTTCAGCAAATAAAACTGAAACTGTCAGCGTGGCCGGATGCCATTAGAGGTAAGAAAATTCAATCTGCCAGCGTATTTAGGTACACCTGCAGAATATCATGCAACAACCTTATCAATAGGATTCTATATATGTATTAGAATATATAATATAATGTAGACTACTGTGACCAGGACCGGCACGTGGCATAGGCAGTACAGGTGAATGCAAAGAGTGCTATCCAGGGTGCGATTTGTGAAAAAAGTAGAGTGGGGGGGGGGGTGTTTTTTGATTATGCACAACAAAACAAAACATGCAAGAATCAATCTCCTTTGCAATAATAATAAATGGCCAGGCATGCCAAACACTTAAATATGCACTTCAATATTCAATGTTTTTCCTAAACTTAACTAGTCGTTTTGGTGCCTAAACTTAACTGTCAGCGCAGCATGATGCCCACTTTTTCTGGCTAAACTCCACTACCACGGCCCCTGGAAGGACTGTCATCTGGCGGTGCCTGTAGCCGGCTCACAGTCACCTATTGGCGGCTAAACAACTGCCGCTCTGCAGGGTAAATCCAGACAGCTAGCTAGACTATCTGTCCAATCTGAGTTTTCTGTTGAACAACTAAAACAACTTTTGAACGTACACATTTTCCACCAAAACAAGTTCCTTCCCGAGGCTATTTTGCAGCGGCACCAGGGCTCCGCTCGGCACTTAGCACCGCCCAAGAAGATTTTGATTGGTTTAAAGTAATGCCAATAAATCAGAGCACGTTTTTCTCCCATCCAGGATTGCTGTTTGGACTACTAGCCAGACCCTCCTCCACAGCACTGGGTAGAAAGGTCTGGCAATGCGAGACTACAGTCTATGTGAAGTGTTGTTTTGTTGTTGTCTCTCAGGCTGGCTGGGTCGGTACAGAGAGCTGGCTCATTACTTCTCTCTGCTCTGCTTTCTGCTCATCATCATCACTCTGCTCCAGACTCTCTGCTGTGAGTACTTACTGACAGTTTCACTTTTTAATATTAACCCATCAGTGGAAAGTTTTTAATTGTTCATTTTTGGTACAAGGATTTCAAGGCAAGGCCCATTTCATTACATGTGAACTTTGTAAACTGTACTTTAAAATGCATACACCGTACAAAAAGTAAAATATAGGCTACAGAATAATTTAATAAATAAAATACACAACATTACAATGACGATTAATTTACGATAGGGCTGATATTTGTCTATATTTGTCAATAAATCCAATGAAAAGACCAAAACCAACATTGTGTTAGTCCGTCTCTCCGTACTTTGTGACTTATTGTCTGTTGCTCTCAGCTCCAAGGCCATTGGTTCCTACTAAAGTTGTAAAAAAAAGGCTCACAAATATGTATTATTTCCTAAAACAGCTGATTACTGTAGTTTTTATGTTTAAGTCACTCAAACAGGAGGAAATAGTGCATTTGTTGGTGACTATAGTCATGCACATTTGGTGCTGTAGTGAGTATTTGTGGCAGCAGGATGGTGTATGTGAGATTGAGTCAAAGTATACAGTGTGTGTGTGTGTGTGTGTGTGTGTGTGTGTGTGTGTGTGTGTGTGTGTGTGTGTGTGTGTGTGTGTGTGTGTGTGTGTGTGTGTGTGTGTGTGTGTGTGTGTGTGTGTGTTTGTAAGACAACAATGGTGCTCTATGGCATGGAAAATATTTCAGGCTTGACTAACCAGACAATATTTATTAATAGGATCGCATCATTTGGATTTCTTGATCATAGTGAGGATATACTGTTTATATTTTAAAAGGCTAAAACTTCACAGCAGCCATAAGCGGATAATCTTCATCATCTTTGCTTTAATAAATTCAGAATATTCTTTACAGTCGTGCCAGCAGCTGACATTTTGCCAAAGGAATGAAGACGTCATTCTTTTCACGTCCTATTTTAGCCTGAATGTCTTCATTTGAAGGTTTACAGAGATTAACTCTTTATAATTCTTCTGAATGGCGTCCTCTTTTTTATTATTTTTTTTTTTACCTCTGCCAGTCTTCTTTGTTTTCTCCCCGACACATCCTTTATTATCCTGTATCCATGGTAACAGGTAATGGTACATTGGGCATGTAATGTTCCGTCTTTCTGGTGTGTGTGTGTGTGTGTGTGTGTGTGTGTGTGTGTGTGTGTGTGTGTGTGTGTGTGTGTGTGTGTGTGTGTGTGCGTGTGCGTGTGCGTGTGCGTGTGTGTGTGTTTGATATCACAGTGGTTCAGATCACCTTGGTGTCACAGTCACAGTCTACCCTGCAGGAAAGCAAACTGAGAGATGTGACACACAGACTGGAGAAGCTCAACCAGTCATATCGCCTCCTGTTCTCCCAGTATCCAGCTCTGAACCAGTACTGCCCAGTCAGCAACGCCACCACTGGTGGTAAGTAGACAGACAGACAGACAGACAGACAGACAGACAGACAGACAGACAGACAGACAGACAGACAGACAGACAGACAGACAGACAGACAGACAGACAGACAGACAGACAGACAGATTATAAATAATGCATTTTGATCGTGTTAAGTCACCCCAAGTGGAACTGGCTCTCTGGGAAACTCCATTGAATAAATAAGGGGTTTTGCACGATTGTTGCAATTTTGCATAATGTACATATTCCCCTCAAACACACAATTGAATAAACTTGTTCAAAACAAAACTCACTGGAAAATATTTGGACATGATTTTAGTCTTGTTTTGTTTTTATGTATGAATTAAAACAAGTGTTTTGTTATTTTGTAATTCATGCATGAAAGGGCACCAAACAACAAAATGAGGATGTTTTCACAGCTGGAAATGTATCGTCTTGACATTTCTGTTGTGAAAAGGTCATTTGCAGCTTGAGGCAGATTAAAACACAGTCAAAGAATAAGTCATTTTAATGCATCCTCTTTCTTTTCTTTTCACCCAGAGAGAGAGTGCAGACCGTGTCCAGCCGGCTGGACGCTTCAGGGACAGAAATGTTTCCTGTTCAGTCAGGACAGGGCCGACTGGATCAGCAGCCAGTACCGCTGCATGACACTGGGTGGCGCTGTGGCCACAGTCAGGACAGAGGAAGAACAGGTAAACACACACACACACACACACACACTTTGTTTCTGCTGCGTCCATAGGTGTAATTTACACTGGGGACACTGAGGACATGAGGACACCATCACTTTTTAAAAGCAAATTTGTTGAAAATGTCCTAAAATATAGAATGTGTAATATGGGATATGTTTTTAAACATTCAGAACATTGAGCAGAAATGTTGCTGAAACACATCGGAGCTATTACAGTCTAGTAGTTTAAGAAATGACTTAAATGCAAAAATTTCACTCTAATATGTTAAAGGTGCCCTGCCACACAAAACCGTTTTTACTTGTATTTTTTTAAATCTGTACGGTCCATATGTGTTTGTGTTATGTGGTGAATGTGAACATGAGCTGCTGCCTCCTCTGTCAGCTCTAGCCACTGAAAAGAAATAAGAGGAGAAATCAGGCCAATTAGATAAGCTGGTCAGTCTGACGTGGTGTTGCCTGAGCTCATTACTATTCGTGAGCTCAGTTGCACTGGCTAAAGGATGCTGATAGCCAGGCTCTCATTGGCTAGCTGTTAGCCAATCAGACTACAAGCAGCTTAGCTCGTTGAATATTAATGAGAACTGGCACAAATTGAGCTGAGTCTTCCTGTAGGCTTTCTATACCGCGCTAGAATGGCTTGAAACAAGGTAACCAAGGCCCAAATTTAATGAAAGGAAGCTTAATTTTTCTTGCAAAGAGAGTCAGATGGAACCATGCATGTTATTTTTGGGCAATTTGGTTGAATGAAACTCATATTTCTAATATAGAAACTTTGAAAATGGGTCAAATATGACCCGAGGACAGCAGGAGGGTTAATAGATCCGGAGTCGTCTCATTATCTGTCTCTCATCATCACTTCTACCACTTCCACCCTATTTTTCTCAGTTGTTTCTGTGGAAAAAGGCCCAGAGTCTGAGCCAGGGAGACTCGTACTGGCTGGGCCTGAGGATCAGTGGTGATGGCGGGGGCTGGCAGTGGAGTGACGGCTCCCTGGTGGAGAAGGGACCAGGGTGAGGAGGAGGAAGAGGAAGAGGGGGAGGAGGGTTGTACAGGGACAAACGGGCTCCTGAGGTGAAGAACCACCAGAAACTGATTTCCATTCCTGTCGCTTGAGAGTCACATGTGAGATGAAGATATTAAAGGTGCCATAGGTAGGATTGTGAAGATCCAGGACTTAGCCAAAAAATTTGAACATCAACAACTTCTCAGTCCCTCCCCCCTTTCTGCTAAAGCCCAAAACGGTCTCCTAAGCCCCTCCCCCCACAAGAGAGAATTAATGTGTGTGCATAAGCAGTAATTGACACAGAGTTAGACACCCCCCCTGGCCCTGATTGGTGCATCTGAACAGGGAGCGGTAGTTTTTTACTAATCACACTCCAGGCTGTAGGAGGAGCCAGAGAGCCAGATATTTTTAATTTACCTGCTTCATGTAGTTCTACTGGAACATAGGGTCAGTTTCAGCAGATATGACAGAAAGTTATTTTAATACATCTTACCTACTGCACCTTTAAAATGTTTATGATACCCTGAGTGAAGTATTTAGAAACATAGGCTAAACTATATACACAAAAGACACTTCTAAGTTAAATCTACTGAGTCTGTACAGGCGTACAACAGACTTTCCTATGATTTACATATAAAAATATATATGTTTAAATAATAAGAATAAGAAGCAACAGCAAGAAAAATGTCTTAATAAGAAACAACCCAGTAGCACATATTTAATGGGATTTTTGTTCAGTATATTTGTTTTGATATTATTTAGGCTAGTTGGTAGTAAATAATAGACCTACTTTATCTGTAAAGTGTCCTGAGATAATATCTGTTTTGACCATATAAATAAAATGTAATTGAATTGAATGCAATTTAAAAGGCAGCTAATATCTTTTTATTTTTTTTTTGGTTAACTGGCTTAACTGTTATCTTCTATTTTAATCATGAATTTAGGCCGACAGTGTCCTCTCACTTTGCATGATACTGTGATTGCATTTGCCTGAACCGGGAGAGGGTTGAAAGAGGGTGGGCAGCTGTTTTAATTTCATGATGCATTTTCATAGGAGGAGTAGCGGTTGCCATGGCAACAGATTGCAGTAAAGCCTGTGTTTTGTTTCGTTTTTCCTCTCTGCGTGCTCCCTGCAGGTTTTGGGAGCGTGAGCCCGATAAAACAGACAGCAGGGAGCTGTGTGGTCGGCTCACACCTGGAGACAACTACAGGAAGAGCTGGTACACCTACAGATGCTCCAACCTGCTGAAGAGGATCTGTGAGAGGAGACAAGCTACTCTACAGTGAGAGGAGAGGAGAGGAGAGGAGAGGAGAGGAGAGGAGAGGAGAGGAGAGGAGAGGAGAGGAGAGGAGAGGAGAGGAATTGAAATGAAATGAAATGAAATGAAAGGAGAGGAGAGGAGAGGAGAGGAAATGATAGGAGAGGAGAGGAGAGGAGAGGAGAGGAGAGGAGAGGAGAGGAGAGGAGAGGAGAGGAGAGGAGATGAAATTAAATGAAAGGAGAGGAAACGATAGAGAGGAGAGGAAATGAAAGGAGAGGAAACAAGAGGAATTGAGATGAAAGGAATTGAGAGGAGAGGAAAAGAGAGGAGACAAGAGGAGACGAGGGGAGAGGAAATGAAAGGAGAGCAGAGGATAGGAAACTAGAGGAGAGGAAACACGAGGAGAGGAGAGGAACTGATATAACGTTAAGCATATGTGCCGCTGATTTAAATGTATGAGCTGTTCTAATAATTATAACAATAATAAAATGCACAACTCACTCAAATTAGTCTTATTTGTTTTATTTATTTGTTTGTTCATTTTTTTATTTTTTTTATTTTACTTTTGTTGTTTTGATATTTCTTTTAAGAATCCAACTACACTAGTCCTTCATTCAAACTTTGGCTTTCCACAAGTCCTAAATGATATATATATATATATATATATATATATATATATATATATATATATATATATATATATATATATATATATATATATATATATATATAATAATGATATATATAGGCAATATAAGTGTTGAGGTGATGTATGACATTACATATGACATTTATCTTGATTATACAAGAAAATAAAAACGTACAAAAATAATGTCAACACTTACTATCTTTTTACAGGCAATAGTCTTTAGAGGACGTTGCATTAAGATTTTCTGTTAGACTAATTTGCATTGGGCCACATTCACCATCACGATTATGATTCTCATCATTAGAAAACCTTGTCAACAAGTTGTCCTGTCTATACTGTCTGTACCATAGACATATGAAGTATGTCTATGGTCTGTACCGCATCATCCTTGGCTGCTGTTTCCAGTTGTACCTCCTCATAGTGGCCACCAGGGGGCGGTGTTCCCTTATCAAACATTACTTCCAGCGTCATTCATGTTTCCCGGCATGCCTTGCGAGTGAGCAGCCCTTCACACCAAAAGGACACTGAGCGTTAACATCATAGCGGAATTTACTCTGCGAAAGGTGAATCATTTTTCTTAACAATAACATGCTTTCTGCTTCATCAGTACGTTGTTAGTTATTGCTTTTTAAAGTATGTATCTTCAGTCATGTATGTGTTTATCTCTGGCAAACAGGTTAAATATAAAAAGGTGTCCAGTAAATTATTCGCAAACGTTCAGTGACACCTGACCAGGCTTAACGTTAATTTGCCTATATTTATCTCTAAAGGTTATATTTATCTCTAAAGGTTATATTTATCTCTAAAGGTTGACGTCAGTGAACAGGCTTAACATTGTAACTTAACAGGCTTAACATGGCAATAGACACAGTTAAATGAGCAAATGATGAAGTTTACCAATTGGTGCTCAGTGCTATCCTCTGCCCTTGACAGCGTGTTTTTTTTTGGGGGGGGGGGAGACATGCCCTCTCTTGTTCTGTAGACTTAGTGTGTGTGTGTGTGTGTGTGTGTGTGTGTGTGTGTGTGTGTGTGTGTGTGTGTGTGTGTGTGTGTGTGTGTGTGTGTTTTATGTCTAAACTCTACTGTTAAACTCTACTGTCATGTCATGTCATTATGATCTCAGTGGCTCACACCCTGTTAGTCAGGGTTCAAAATTAGCACCATCCACCAGCCACATGCTGGTAAAATACAGTATGCAAGTGGCTGGTAGATTTGCTTCACTCACCAGCCTGAAAGACAATGGCAATCTGTTGAGTGGCAGGTATAATTTGAACATGCACTTGCCATTTTGGCTGGTGGACGAAAAAAGTACATGTTGAACCCTGCTGTTGGTCTGCAGCTCATCTTTTCACAGGAGCACGTAGGCGAGATCACACCACCCCCCTACTGGCCTTCCATCACTGGCTCCCTGTAGGTTTCAGAATTGATTTCAAGATAGTATTGTTTACGTACAAAGCACTTACTGGGCTAGCTCCAACCTCAATCCTATCTCTCTGACCTATTGAAACCATATGTCCCCCTGAGGGCACTCAGGTCAGCTGACCAGTCGCTTCTTGTTGTCCCAAGAACAAGGTTGAAGATCAGGGGAGACCGCGCCTTTGCAGTTTCAATATTACTATCATTTTGCTGTTAAACTGTTGTCCTTTTGTTGTTTTGTGTTCATTGTGTTCTTTCTATGTTTTTCTGATTGATGGTACAGCACTTTGGTCAACTACTGTTGTTTTTAAATGTGCTCTATGAATACATTTGGATTGGATTGGTCCTCTGCAGAAATCCAGCAGCTTGAAGATGTCGGACCAGATCGATGAGAAGATCAAGAACTACAGGACGGCTCCATTCGACGCCCGCTTCCCCAACACCAACCAGACCCGCAACTGTTTCCAGAACTATCTGGGTAAACAAGACAACCAATTTACTTCGCCGTCTTAGCTCTGTTAGAGATTGATGTGATCCCTCAGGTGGTATTTCTTCACGCTTCTCGATCCTCATGTAGAATGTACAATATCAGCATGTTTTCTTGTGTCAAGAGCTGCAAAGATGAATCGATTAGTTGCTAACTATTAAAAAGGTGCTCTAAGCGATGTTGGGTGACGGCACTTCTTGTTGACGTTCAAAGTATTGTCAAACATAACGGAGGCTAGCTCGCCCATCCCTCCTCCTCATCCCGAAACCTGTTTGTTTGTTATGTTTCGTGGTGCAGGTTGGCACAGTTTGTTTTTGTTGGCGTTTGTGGATCCTGGGCTGTCTACAGAGACTGCGTTTCTTTTTACAGTGTGTTCAGGGGACAGGCAGCTAGTGGATAGTGAGGAGATGTTTGCTGTATGTGACAAAAAATGTTGCAGCCTAAAAAAACGCGTGACATCGCTTAGAGCATCTTTAAATTAATCTGCAACTATTTTGATAATCGGTTTGAGTCATTTTAGACATTTTCTAGTTTCTTCACTCCTGTGACAATAAACTGAATATCTTTGAGTTGTAATTAAAAAACAACTTTTGAGGATGTCATCTTGGGCTTTAAGAAACCCCATTTTCTGACATTTTATAGATCAAACAACTAACCGGTAAATCGAGACAATAATCGACAGATTAATCGACATTGAAAATAATCGTCAGTTGCAGCCCTACTTGTGTCACGCCAGTACTGGGCAGTCCCTGTGTTTCCTCTCATGCTGAATCCAACCTGAACGTTTAACCGTAGCAGGTAAAGATGGACACGTCTCTATGTCACTTTGCTTTTCTATAAAAGGCTGCATCCAAAATTCCACTCTAACATGCTATTAGGAAGCTAAAACAGTGCGAGATCTTTTTAGTTTGTCCGAAACCTTAGCATGAAACCAATAGTACGAGAATAGCATACTCTTTCCCGTAAAATATTACAGTACGCAATACTGGACATTACACCGGCATAAGTATCCAACAATGTAAAGCGTTAGGAACGACAACGATCCTCACAGAGATATGGACAGAAACCAAGGCAGCTCTGTTCAAATCAAATCAAGCTTTATTTGTCATTGCATAAATACAGTGTATTAACACAATGAAATTCAAGGTGCCACTCCAGATTAGTGCTTTAACACCCCCCCCCCCATCCCCCTACATACATTTCACTCTCTCTTTTATCTCTCCCAGACACACTCCCCCACCCACATATACAGCACATTGTATTATGGGATACAGACAATTGACTGACACCCCCTCTTCCCTCCCAGACAACACACACCCTCCCGCACGCCAAATGTGTAAGATAGCAGCAGGTCTCAGCATAAGAAAGAAGCGTAAATAACGCTCTAAGTTACATTTCTACACATTTAAACGACTGTTGGTCTAGTTATTCACTCCTTTCAGTAATTTAAGCATTATCTGGCGATTTGTTCAGGTCCTGTCCCCTGACCAATCGGCTATCCTAACCTTAACCACTCGAGGTCAATGCCTAACCCCAACCAATCGAGCTGCTTCGTAGGGGCGGGTCTTGGCGTGGCCATAGTAGGATTCATAAATAAGCGCCAGGGATCACTGCCGGCTGTTTACTGCTACCTGCTCTGACGTTTCTTCTTCCGCTCTGTGTTCTCTGCAGATTTCCACAGATGTAACAAAGCTCTGTCTGCCAAAGACCAGGACACGGCTCCCTGTGATTGGTACCAGAGGGTCTACAAGAGCATCTGCCCCATGAGCTGGGTACGTTTAAAGCTTTAGTGCGTACGTTTTTTTAATAGTAATGAACGTCCTTTACATTCAAGCCATTGCCAAATGAGTTGATACCAAGCTAAGATGATCAGCTCCACACAACTCTCTCTGGATGTCTCAGTATGACTATGTTCAGAAGATCGTGGCGTCCGGCGACTTTAGAGTGAAGGTAATTACCTCTTCTGAAGAGTCCATCATGTTTTTTGAAATCCTCCGTGTCCTCCTTTGCTACAAGTAACAGTGTGGAGGAGGGGTGGGGGGTGGTGCGCGATCACGGAAGGCTTGTATCATGTGGATGCAACAACAGTGCTGCTGTCATTACTTGGAATTCCTCATGGGGGAGACCGAAACTACGCACTGTAGCTTTAACAACTGCTATAATCATCACCCATAACTACACAAATGTCTTTAATTTTATTTTATCAGCTGCATATTAGAAACTAGAAATGTTTGGTGCATTAAGATAATATTAAAAATGTCCAATTTTTTACCTTAAGCATAATATCTTTGTTCTTTTTTTTGAGTGTCTCTTTATTTCTCTTACTTTCTCTACTGCAGGTTCAGAAATGGGACGAGCAGTTGGAGGCGGGAACCTTTCCTGGAAAGATCTGAACGTCACATTCCTCTGTCTTTATCTTGGTATCCTAATGGGAAACTCTTTCTGTACAGAAGCAACTAAATAAATTATATAATGTTACTGTGAACCTTGCTGTGGTTGTGCTGTTTTGTATTTGATATTAATTCCCTATTCAAACTGGTGCGGAGACCCTTTACATCAGCCGTGAACATAACCAAAAATAATAAAATGAAAGAATAGAAGCCTAGTAGAATATGTGCATTAAATCTATTACAAACATGAGATGGGTCTTCAGAAGCTTTTCTTTTAAAACATGACAGCAGTGTAACACTTAATAGGTCCAAGAGTTTAAATATATTAAATATGAATGTCTTTATGACATGATATAAAACACCCTAATGAAGATGTAAATTTGTCGAAGAGTAAGAAAGTGGATAGAATTTGGCAGATTTTGCTTTTTAGGTACCAAAAATGTGAGATGGAAGATGGCAAGCGTGGACATTAGGGAGAAATTAAAAATGTAAATCGAGTGAATTTAATTCATGTAGCTTAAAAAAAAAATCATAAAGTTGCATCAGAGGTCTTCGCAATATGTGCAATACACAAAACGCTTTTCCCCTGGACTCTCAATTTGTTTGAGAACATTTTTTTTTTTTTTTTTAAAGTACAATTACAATTATGGTGAAACAGAATGGCAAAACTTGCATAACGTACAAAATGTACAGTGCCAGTCAAAGGTTTGGACACGCTTTCTCATTCACTTGAATGGAAAAGTGTCCAAACTTTTGACTGGGACTGTATGAAGGAAAATGTCCCATTTCAGACACATTTTGTGTCATGATTAATATTTAGTTAACATTGGGGCTGCACAATTAATCGCAATTTCATCGAAATCGCAATATGGACTAGTGCAATATCCAAATCGCACATGGGTAAAATATTCAGTCCCTCCAGAAAAACGCAGAGTTTTTTTGTGATTATTGCAAGCAAAAATCCTTGATTATGCGGCATGTTTTCTTAAAAAATGCGATGAAATATGCGGGATATTTATGCAATTTTATGCGATGAAATTGCGGGAACTTGCAAAAACTGGTTTGATGAAAAAGAAAAAAAAAGTGATTCCCGTACCGTGTTCTCGCTAGGTGAAATTACATCACTTCATAACGTTCCCATGGCAACGGGGAAATGGCTGCTCTTATGTGAAGTAAATGCAACATTTTTCAACTTTCTGCTGAGATATGTGTGAATTTTTTGCAACGAAAATGCGGGGATTATGAAATCATGCAAGCCCCGCATATTTCGCGTGGAAATCTGCAATTTATGCGGCGAAAGTGTGGCGTATTTTAAAAAATGCGGCCCGCATAAATATGCGGACTTTGGCTGATTATGCATTGGATTCTGCGATCGCATAATCGCGTTTTTCTGGAGGGACTGAATATTTGTCAAACCATTCTTAATTAAGTATTGTGGTGCTGCAGAGACGTCCTGGCCTAGAAGTTGTATCCTACAGACTAAAGAAAATATCATCTTTTGGTACAAAAATCCCCAAAATGATCATTCCCTTCAATATCGTGCATCATATCGCCATCGCAATATCAGTCAAAATAATCGCAATTAGATACTTTCTTCACATCGTGCAGCCCTAGTTAACATGTTTGTTTTTTTTCTACATAAAAAAAATCTGAAAATTAGCCTGAAGCATATATTCTTTCTCCCTCATTGAGATATTGTGGATCTGGCTTCGCCCCGCCCACCACCACATAATAGGTCGAGACATAATCAATGATTGCATTCTAGTATCTAGCTGAGGTTAAGGAGGTCGAAACCTCAACCCAAAACTAGGACACCACCTTTGTAACAAAAACATAAAATAAATTAAATTAAACTTTATTGTGCAGGTACTGAGACAATTAAATGCAGTTTAGCATCTAACCAGAAGTGTAAAAAGCAGAAGTTAAAAAAAAAATGGACGTTGGAAACAACTGTTTAGAAATCAAGCTAATGCACCAAAGGTGCTAAACAGTTACAGAGTTTTTCCAAACTCATTCCGTCAGAACTGAATTATGCTAAATTCATTGCATCATTTTACACAAACCTCCATGATGCACCATCAGCTGACTTGTTACTTGCCACGAGCAGGTAAGATAAGACGGGAGAACTGCAGTGTGTGCATCATTTGATATAGCTGGGTTCATTTCACATTCATATGGACAGTTGCGTCGTGTGCTGGCTGTTCGCAAACTATCAATGTCTGCAAATACAGAAAAAAAAGGTTTAAAAAAAGTAATCATTCCTACAACTGGAGCATCATCTGACACGTTGCCTCAGTAACGGACCGCGTTGCATCAGCATCCGCAGCATCAGCATCAGTCACCCAGCAGCTCCTGTCAAGGTCGCCCGCGAGAGGCATCATGGGAAGGCGAGTGGGACAGCAGAGCACGAGGGATGGGGGGTGGGGGGGGGGGTGCTCCCCTCGCGGCCCTCAGGAACCACTCTACCGCGCATGCGCACCACGCTTTGCGTCCTCTAAGCTGAAGTAACCGAATAAAAAAAAAAGCTGCGACCATAATAGGACAGTGACGCCTCGCCTCATGGGATGCGGTGATGATGCACATAAGTCACGGATTTCTGCACGTAGAAGCGAAGGGGCGTGGCTAACACGGCACCGCACCACGCCAGTTTTTCATAGGTCGATGGAGTAGACGAAAAGAAATAATAAAAACATCTGCGTGCGGCTACGTGCGGTTCTCCTCGCAGCTCCAAGAGACAAGTGGGAGGCTGAAAAAGGAAGAAAAAAAAAAGACTGCTGCAGCTCACCGAGGGTCATCTTTGTCCGCGCCGGTACACCCGACAGGTGAGTGACACTTTATTGTCCGGTTTGGGCTGCCTTTGCACGGATTTTGGTTTTATAAGGAGCTTTCTTTTGTGAAACATCTACTGCTAGCTCCAGTTTGACCGATATCACAGAGACAGGAAGAGGTTACCGGACAAATATTCATCTCCATTTTATGTCCTGTACTGTATATCTTCATGTGTGAATTAGTGAGTTATTGTGTCACACACTATTTCACTACTGTGTGTGGTTACTGATGGGGAAGGGACGGGGAAGCGGTCGTGTCCTGCCTACCAGAGCAGCCTAGTACCACGGACAGCGCCTAAAGAGGTGTGTTCCTTTTCCCGCAGCTCATAGCGCCGGCGGGCGGGTTCTGCAAAGCGTTTTACCACCACCTGAAGATCTCCTCTCTGCATCCTTCAGTTGGAGAAAAAGACATTTCATCCAGCTAGACATCAGAAGATGGAAGGCCAGGCAAGTGATTTTCTTTCTTCTTAGTTTCCGTTGAGACCCACCAAGGGCGCTTTTAGCCCTTTTTGTTTTTTTTATCCCGCCATCCCTAAACAACTAAACAAATTGTGTTAATCGGAGTTCTGCGCTATTAAACCCAGAATCCAGTGCCGAGATCAATCAGAAAAAAATTCTGACACATTTTCAGAAAATAGTGTTTGTCAGCCATTTAGTCCAAATCGCATAGCCTAAATCTCTAATTTCCAAAAGGCATTGATACTTGCGTTTTGGAAATGTCTGCTTTTCACACATCTGATTTTATTTGTGAAACCACCCCACCTTTGTAGTAATGGCCCTGTGGCTCTGCATTAAAGTACTGTAAGTTCTCAGACTCGTTTGTGTCTTTCTAGTTACATAATTCAGTGTTTCCTCTGTCGTGATAGTCCAAGATGATGTTAGAATGCACAGTTAGCACCGTAGAATAACGTTAGAAATTACGTTCAAAGGGTGCCAGTGGGGGGAGGGGGGGTCTTTACAACTGAGAGATCAGTGGAGTAGTGGTGCATGTGTAAGGAGAGTTTCTATATATGAAGTGCGTGTCTAAGCAGAGCTGTGAGCCTGTATGTGCCATCATAACTCTGAGTCATCCAGGAACACTGCAGATTAACACACCATGCATGGGCTGCAGCCTTTATGTTTGTCATGTTTTTTTTAGTATGCATGCTTGCTTTTTTGATATTGTGCGTAGGTCTGTGTTCTGTAGTATCGGTCGACCAACTGAGCGTGAGAAACAGAGGTGTGTGCAGCTTTTGTTTTGTATTTATGTATTTATGAGGAACAAGATTTATTTAATTTTTTTATTTTCTATTTGTTGAAAACAGGTCATCTGTGATGAAGACTTAGCTTTAGGATTAGGTTTGTTTTAAAATGGGGATCGAGGTTAGTAAAGTAATGTTGTAAGTTGGAAGAAAATATCGGCTCAAAACTAGCATTTCTTCTCCAAACATAGATTAAAATGACAACTTTTTCAGATATTTTGAACAGTGGCAATCGAGTTTGATGCAAAAAACATCACAGTAAACACTCAATTTCAACATAAACACATTATTCGGAAAGAGGCTTAGGCTGTCGTTTCTAAAATTGCAGTAGCAGAAAATAGACCAGAATGCAATGCAGCTACAAGACGCCTCTTCACTACTGACAACACACACTTATCTTTGTTGCATGTATAGCCACCAGATGAATGCAACATGTTCTCACTCTTCCTCTGGGGTTTGCTAAAAGGAACTGTAGAAAATCAAATTAGAAGTAGATAAGATATATCAAATCTATTTAGTGATGCCTGTGATTGGCTCTGATGCTGCACGTGGTGCTTTTGTGTAAGTAAGTAAGTACGTAAAATTTATTTATAAAGCGCTTTTCACAGATAAAATCACAAAGTGCTATACAACAGAATAGGTAGAACAAACAGTATAAAATGCATATACATATATCAAAAGAAAGGGACGCTAGTGAGAACCCATCAACATCAACAGGGTCTTTGTGTGTACATGTGCCTTTAGTTGTCTGGTTATGTTTGTTTTATGTATTCGTCCTTCTGTACACAGGTCTCTCTTTGCAAAAGATATCTTGATCTCAATATGATTAGCTGAAGAAAATGAAGATTATACATAAAGAGAAAGTAGATGAGGCCATATATGGAGACTGGGTATTTGATTGATTGATCAAAATCCGGACCAACATCTCTGGAGGTTTGCTTAAGAATTAGTGCTGTGTGTAAAATCTTTGGTCGTACAAAGAAGAACAATCTGTCATGAGATTAGCAAACATTTTAGCCCTTTTTTACTCAAAATGTGACTTAAAAGTGATGTTAGCGATGCTTTCAAAGTCCGGTTTAGCCTGTAAAACAATCAAGAGCATAGTGCACAGAAGCCAACTTTGTGTTAGGGCTGCTCCATTATGGAAATAATCACATTTAGTGGGGCGCCTGGGAAGCTCACCTGGTAGAGCATGCACCCCATGTACAGAGGCTTCGTCCTCACCGCAGCGGCCACAGGTTCAATTCCGACCTGCGGCCCTTTGCTGCATGTCATTCCCCCTCTCTCTCCCCTTTCAAGTCTAAGCTGTCCTGTCAAATAAAGGCCTAAAAATGGCAAAAAAATAATCACAATTACTTTGGTCAATATTGAAAACACGATTATTCAACATCATTACTCGTTGACTTTTGGAAAGATGTTGCATTTATTGAACTTTAAAAAAAAAAAGGTGAAACAGTGAAAACACCTTCAGCTGTGACATTTCCCTTCATACTTTTCCCGTTGAAGTTTTTAAAATTCCTCTTCAGAACACAAGACGAAATAAGAGTTTACTTGCAAAATGTAACGTGCAAAATAATTGTTTTTTTTCGATTACATTGTTTTTGTAATCATTAGAAGCCGAAATAGAAAAAGAAACCCATCAGAATTGGATTAATTGCACAGCCCTAGTTTGTGGTAAAATAAAAACTGTTCATAAGCCCAAATTCAATGGGAAGCAAAATCACAAACATGACTGCAGACTCCTCTGAATATAGTCTGGTGTTAAGTCTAGTTGCACAAATGTATATATATATATATATATATATATATATATATATATATATATATATGTGTGTGTGTGTGTGTGTGTGTCTTCAGGGTCGTCCTGCTGGGCTCTGACTCGGCATGCTGCTCTTATGGCTCGTGCCAAATATTGACAATCTCATCAATACACGACCCTCACGCTAAAATCCAGCCTGAAACGTTAATGAATTCGTCCCCATAAACAGCTCGATACGTTCGCCCTTCCTCCTGGTTTCACTCGAAAGTTAAGTATTTATTTATTTAGTTTATTTTGAATATGTCTTTTTAAAAAAAGAAGATAATTAAGAACATATACATTCGAGTGCAGGCAAGAAAACCAACACAAACAACCAACAGCGGTGGGGGGTTGCGTGTGTGTGTGTGTGTGTGTGTGTGTGTGTGTGTGTGTGTGTGTGTGTGTGTGTGTGTGTGTGTGTGTGTGTGTGTGTGTGTGTGTGGGGTTACTTTCAGCCTGTGTCAATAAAACTGTCATCTCCAGGCCGTTGTCATGGAGACGTAGAAAGGAGGGAGGGGGCGAGGGAGCAATTTGGCCACTCTCGGTTGGATGGAGGAAGAGAGTTAAAGCGACAGAGCTTAAATGAGGCCAAAAGAATGATGATAAGATCAGGTGTGAGTCATGTGACTCTTACGTCCAGTAGTTGTACTTGAAACAGGTTTGAGACTGTTTTCCTTTTTTGTGTGCAAACGGCAGGAAACAAATCCTATTTGTTTTTTCGTCAAATCTGACCTCACACACGACGTAACAGGTTGGATTTGTTTTGCACACGTTAATTGAGCAAATGGTTACCATAGTAACGCAGCATCTGTTCAGCATAATGTGTGTGCTGCATCAGGCTGCTAGCACAGAAGTTTGTCCGGAGCGTAATTACATCCCTTATGAAAACATTGGGTGCAGGGATGTGACCCATAATATCTACCGAGTCACTGTGACTTGACAAAAAAACCAGAGACAGACACAGTCGATGAGGGAGACAGAGAGAAAACACAAAGGTGAACATCAGGGCAAATATAGCAGCCTGTGCATGTGCGTGCGTGCGTGCGTGCGTGCGTGCGTGCGTGCGTGCGTGCGTGCGTGCGTGCGTGTGTGTGTGTGTGTGCGTGCGTGCGTGTGTGTGTGTGACAGATTCTGTTTGCAGTATTCTTAGACAATATAATGAGTTGCATTTAGCTGTCGTTACGCTCTCTGGGCTCTTTTCTTTCTGTCTCGTTTAATTAACTTTTAACTTTTAAATGATGTTGATGATTTCAGACGTATGATGAAGGATCAGTTTGTTGTGTGTAAAGTCAAAAATGTGAAATTCATTACATGTTGAAAAAAAATCTAAAAAAAACAATGTCTCAACGTTTAGCACATCTACAATCATTTTACTTTCCAAATACCAAAAGAAGAAGAAAAAAGCAAAATCTTTGATATTGACTTTAATGAATTCAGCCCGGCAGTTAAAGGTGCAGTCCACTGATTTTACTCATCATGAGAAGTCCTTCTCTGTGAAAGCATAATGTCTTCTGTGGCTCTGGTGGGAAGCCGAAGGAAATAATCCTGATGATGTCTTTTTATTTTGGGTTTAGAGACTACACATTTCTAACAGTGAGCCTGCGTTACAAAGACATGGGCATTTACCAGACAGGGGAAGTAACGAAAGATGCCATCGAGTTAAATTATGGAAATCATAGCACATAGCATCTTTGGACCCATACTGGGGATTAAAAATTGGAATCTACATAATCTGTTTTTTTCTGTTTGTCTTACAGTAACTGAATGTTATCCGGTCATTTATTAGAAAATATAATACTTTTAAAGACAAAAGTTTCTATTTGGTCTTCATTTTACATACTGAGATACTCAACAAGAGCAGAAAAACCAAAAAGTCCATCTGCAAACACCCAGATACATAAAGGCTTTTAGTCTGTGTGGGCTCACGGGATTATTGATTGCTGCTAAATTTCACCTAAATCCTCAGGGAACGTATGCACAGAAAGGGAGGCAGCACCACAGTGAAAAGCCTGTTTGGCCAAAGAGGGGGGATTTAATTAACCTTGAGAGCTGGAAAACATCTTGGTTTCAAAAAAGATTTTGCTGAGTAAAGAGCATGACTCAATGAATGCAAATAAATTGTTGTTCTTATTCTTTCTTTTTTTAAGATGACAGTGTACATTAGCCTAATCAAGATTCTTTAGGGGAAACAAATTGCAAATGCATCAGAGTAACCCCTCAGTCATTAGCTACAGGAGACGGAGAAAAAGCGACAGGCTGCCATTCATTTTCAGTGGGAGTGGCCGTTTGCCAACGACAAGTGACGAGCTCGCCGCTGCCACGAGCAAGGCGGGGCCGAAATAGACAAGTAGAAGTCTATTTTATGCAAATGCTGAGTGATGCGACAAAGCGACTCGGAGCCATTCGGAGTGAAGGCAGCGTGAGGGCAGCGTGACGTATGTACGTTTGTTGCTCGAGTCGAAGAAAATCATTCAAGATGGCGGTAACGCTTCAGGACATCGTATTTCTGCATATATCTGATATGTTTGGCATTTTATCTCATGTATTTTGTTACTTCTATCGAGAAATAAATACTTTTAAATCAAAAAAACATCGTTCTTGTGACTTGACAATACTTCTGAAGTGACTTGTAAGATGTGCTTGAAGGTAGCACCGGAGAATTTCTGTTTACTGTTGCCAAGCAACCAGGAGTAGGCTAGGCACGCCCAGGAGCGCCCATCAAGCGAGTGCGTGTCGCTCTCTTTTGTAGCTAATGTGACTGTAGGGTTATCTTAACAGCTAGTTTTCATCGGCAGTCCGTTCGCCCGTTGTTAATAGGCATCCTAAGGTGAAAACAAGGTTCAAAGAAGAAGACGGCGGATATCGTTGGCTGCAGCCAGGGAAAGGACTGGGTGGATGTTTGTTTGACGGAAAACCTTCAAGGTTTTGTGGGCAGACTTCTTAATAATAAGAAATTGTTTTACACAAGTTTGTCGATGTAAAAGTACTTCTGCTAAACTACAACTATTTCAAAGCAACAAGAATTGGTATTTGTTTGCGATTTGGTGCCTCTACAGTTTCAGAGTGTAATACTAGAGCTGGGCAATATTATCAATATATCGAGATATGAGACTAGATATTGTCTTAGATTTTGGCTATCGTAATTACGGGATACAGCATAAGTGTTGTCTTTTCCTGGTTTTACAGGCCGCATTACTGAAAATTGATGTTATTTTCTTAACTTACCAGACTGTTCTAGGTGTTCTATTATTTGCCTTTACCCACTTTGTCATTTTATGCACATTGTTGATGATTATTTATCTAAAATCTAGTTGTGAAAATATTTTGTTAAAGCACCAATTGTCAGGCCCACAATATCACCGCAATATCAACATCGATGTATTTGGTCAAAAATATTGTATCTGATTTCCCCCATATCGCCCAGCCCTATGTAATACACTTACACATGTCGCTGTCGTAAATATGGACAGCTGTGCACGTGCATTAGTTATGACTGCCAAACATCAAGCAAGTGCAAGAACACAAGACATAGAAAGCTAATATTGTTTAATAGTCCAATAGCAAGAAGGCCAGCCGGGCGTCTGTCTTGCAGCCTTTCATTTTTGCGAAATAAACTAACTTGTCAGAGGTGAAAAATGCTGTTTCTTCCTCCTCGTCATCTGTTACTGTTATACATTAGGACGCCTCCTCGTGTATTGTCACTTACTCAAAGGCGGCATGATTCATCTCATGGCTCGTTGGTTCATTTCAAGGCTTAAGCGGCGGTTTTCTGAGACGTTTGTAGAGAAATTAAATGGGCCATTGTCACAACCAGAGTCACTGGAAAAAAAATAGTGTTTCCATATTACCTCTATCTTCTTGCTTACATAGTTTTATTTCCTTATTCAAAATATATATATGTAGCTGCTGATCCAGGGCCTGAACTGAGCTTTATTCATAGACTGAAAAATGTTAGATAAATCATTCTCAGCTGTTTCAAATTGCTCTTTTTGAATAATTCCACTTTGACCTTCAGATCATTTCGCATACATATTTCTCTCTCTCTTCGTCTGATTGGTCCTGTCTGACTACAATGAACCCTGAGAAGTGCAATCTATGCCAATATTACCTGACCTCGCTCGGATGTTTTTGTACCAAGGGCGGTGGATCACCTGAGGCCTCTCCAGGTCTGTACCGTCTCATATAACAGCCGCACATTCTGCCCCGTCAGCAGTGGGTCTCTTTATTGCTGACTGCTGTTACAGACATCAGCAGAAACAAAGACACAGTGGCCTAATTTCTACTGCTGGGATCCAGCATGACCTGCCAGGAATGTAATATGTGGGATCAATCGTGAAGCGTTTAATAATCTTTGACGTTTATTTGCTCGGACCACACCCATCTTTTAAACTCTGCCTTTATTTTTATCTCAACTACACACCTGTAAAGTTTCATGACTGCATCTTGGACAGTTGCGATACTATTGCGGTGACAAAACAGACAGACAAGACATAAACAAACAGACAGACAGACAGACAGACAAACACACAGACAGATAGACAGACAAGACAAACACAAACACACAGACAGACAGACAGACAGACAGACAGACACATAGACAGACAGACAGACACAAAACAGACACACAGACCAAACAGACATATAACCCACTAGCAAAATACTCAAAACTGACTCTGTGGTAGTTCCCGCTAAAGTAGGTGTGTCCAGGACCATATTTTGCCATGATGACACACACACACACACACACATACACATACACAGACTCACAAGGTGAAAACAATACCAGCGTCACTGTCGTGGCTGGTAACAAATGAATAGAGAAATAATAAACTGATTAATAATGAAAATAGCCAGCTCCCAAATCTTAGTCACAGTGTATCTGGTGACAAAATCAAAACAAAAACTCCAGCAGGTAAGATATTCATCGATAAGTGATCTTCTTGTTCAACGAGGGCAAAAAACAAATGTGTTTCAGCTAGAAGACATCATCATTTTAAATGCCACGAACTTATCATTATTTCCTTAATGAGTGTATCTTATGGAGGCTCGATGAGGGTCAGACCAGACCTTATTACATCTGATGGTCATGACGCCAGTGACGGCTCCTTTAATGCTCCCTCTGATTTCATTACCGAGATGAATCTATGGCATTATGGGGGCCGTCCGGCTCAGACGCAGGAACAGGTGGACAGCTTGAGTTTTGAATTTCATCTGCATTTAGCTGATTATGTTTGAGAAAGAAAATCACATAAAAACATAAAAACAATTGATCACAGAGAGAGTTGATTTAACTTGGTGTGTAGGGCCTCCGAGAGGTCATACAAATATGGTACATTATATAGTACATTTCAGGTTTTATTTGTAGGTTTTAAAGTTGTTTTTTTTCTGAATATTCTCATGTTTACATGAATTACATGAAGTCGTATTGATTTCAGTATAAATATGATGAGTGACCTTGTGTGGCTGCATGTGTGGTGTGTTTATGTGTACTCTGAGCATGATTTCACTGTTTGTTACCTGATATTGTTATTATTATATTTATGCGTCACTGACCTGTCTGCCATCAACATCGCACTTTTATTGCATCAGTATACCCGCTGCAATTACTGGAAATCTCATTATGGGCTCAGATTTCATGTTTATTATGTCTCTCTCTCTCTCTCTCTCTCTCTCTCTCTCTCTCTCTCTCTCTCTGTTTCCTTCCTCCACCCTCACTGCAGCAAAAGCAGGTGACAGGTTATCTCCTGTTCTCTCTCGGCACCGCCGTCATCGGCTCTCTGCAGTTTGGTTACAACACAGGAGTCATCAATGCTCCTGAGCAGGTTGGTGATTAGCTGGTAACCACAGAGTGGGTTTGTTGCTAAGATCTGAGACTCCATAGTCTATATCAGGGGTGTCAAACTCAACTTCCCAGAGGGCCACACTGGAAAATGAGAATCACATCACGGGCCGGACATGTTGAGTTTATTGATATGCTTTTATTTAATCAAAAAAGTCAAATATCTTTGACTGTATTATTGTCTCATGTAGTCTTCTCTCTGACAGTTTGGTCGACATGAAGTCGTAAAGAAGTCAGGAAAACGTTCCTCAGCCATCATAGAAAAAAAGCAGCAAAAAACTAAGGCAAAAGTGCCAAAAACATCCTAAAAAGTTACAAATTGTCCAAAAAATTACAAAAACTAGGCGGGCCAAAATGTATTGTGAACCTAAATTGATATGCGGGCCGGATCATGATCTGAGAGGGGCCTGATTTGGCCCGCGGGCCTCGAGTTTGACACGTGTGATCTATATCCACGACGTTCCACTTCCGGGATTGCTCCGTTGCTGACGGAAATTCTGCCAGATGAAACTCTTTTCGGCCGGATGTCCGTTACCTTCCGCTTTCTTTGTGTTGTAATTCTAGACTATCTGTCCAATCTGAGTTTTCTGTTGCACGACTAAAACTACTTTTGATCATACACACGTTCCACCAAAACAAGTTCCTTCCCGAGACTATCTTGCAGAGGCACCGTTACGCCATCTGGCACTTAGCACCGCCGAAGACGATTGTGTTTGGTTTAAAGAAATGCCAATAAACCAGAGCATGTTTTTCTCCCATCCCGGAATGCTGTGTGGACTAGCCAGACCCTCCTCCGCAGCACTGTGGAGGAAGGTCTGGCAATGCGAGACTACCCATTTTTAATCTCTTGACAGAGCCGAGCTAGCTGTTTCCCCCCTGCTTTCAGTCTGTATGCTAAGCTACGCTAATCAACCTCTGGCTTTAGCTCTGTACTGGAGAGTTGTATCAATCTTCCCAAAATATTCCTTTAGCTGACCATTACTGAAACTATTCCAATTATAGCAGTGTATTTCTATCTTTAAATACAGGCAAGATGTATTGTAGTCAATGTTTAAATTATTTATCTCTTCCCTGCCATCAGAAACTACGATCTTTCTTCAACAATACCTGGGTTGAGCGATATGGCAAGCCCATCGACGCGGGGGTGTGTACCATCGTCTGGAGCATCTCCGTCGCCATCTTCAGTGTCGGCGGCATGGTGGGCTCCTTCAGCGTAGGCGTCATGGCCAACCGATTTGGCAGGTAGGAATTAAATGTACCTTTGGAACTGGAGCTGGGATTGACGTCACAGCTGAGTTGAATGCTTTCCATTTACAAGTCGGATTTTAATTGTTTTCATTAGCTCTAGCGAGGTTAGCCATTGTTAGCAAATGCCAGTTTATAACAACACAATACGCTGTTTTTTGTGCATACAAACAGCGTAACAACATGTCCACAGATAGAAGACAGACAGGACTGTGCATACGACTGATTTAGTGAGACACAAATAAAACAGTGTCTCACTAACAAGTGCTAATAACTGTATGTTACTACATCTTTCACTACTGTCGATGCACGGGGCAGCCATGTTGGATTTTGAGCTCGGGGTATTCAGTGGCTGTCCGATTTCTGAGCTTGGAAATCCGAGGTCAGGGGGCGTGTTTCTGACTTTGACCTTGGAATATCTGACTTCTGATTTAGTCTTATTTAGTTCTCTATAACCAGCTGGAGTGTAAACTTGTGTAATGAGAAACTAAACCTCATTTTGTCTGTATAAGGCACAGGTCGAAATGTATATTTTGCATCTTAATTATCAGTTTTTTTCAGACATATTTAATGTCAATATCAAGTATTTCTTTGCTTTGGTTGGAGTGTTGTTTTTTCTTTAGTGTATTTCCTGTGTGATTCAGCTGGACTGTCACAAACCATTGCTCCTAATGGAGCTTATGAAGCGTGTCTGTCTTGAGCCCACTGCTCGGCTCTAATGTTCCCCGGAGTTGTTCTTTCATTCCTACATTTGCCTCTGTTGTTTTACCCTGAGCATCAATCTGCAATCCTTTTTTTCTTTCTGTTGTCTTAACCACTGCCATAAATGTGTATTTTCACATACAGTTTGGGTTCACACTGGATGTAACATTTTGCTTTTTTTTACACCATTCTTTTCATACTTAAAATGGTATGAACGTGTCAATGAATTAAGATTTAAAAATATATTTGAAAGTGAAATCAAAAGAACAAGGCATTTGGGGGAAATACTGTTCTCTGCAGTTAGCTTAGCTTAGCATAAAGACTGAAAGCAGGGGGAAACGACTAGCCTGGCTTCGTCCAAAGTTCATTTCTGTTTGTGTCAGATTAAACAAATGCGATGCAGCCTGTTAAAGTCAGCTTTAGATGAATTGGTAGGCTTATTTTGTTTACCTTGGAGAGTCAGGCTAGCTGTTTCCCTGTGCTTCCAGCCTTTATGCTAAGCTAAGCTAATTGCCTCCTACTCCAGCGGCATACTTAACACACAGACTTGAGATTTGTATTGGTGGTCTCATCTAATTCTGTAAAACAGAGCAAATAAACAGAGTTCCCAAAATGTTAAAGTATCCTTATAACAGACGAAGCTAATATTACCTAACCTGCGACGTACAAAAGACAAAAATACATTTGACAGAAAACAAAGGAAAAAATGAGAGTTCCTGATATCTTTTATCTTGTCACACAAGGTCAAGCACTCACACAGGAACACATGAACACACACATGTTTGCCCTGTAACACCTATCTGTCAATAATCTAATTAGACAGACAACTGACCTTTACATTTGCACAGGCAGGTCAATCAGTCCTGACACACTTATGGTAATCCCTCAGTTAATCGATGGACTTGTCAATCTTCCTAAATCACAAACCTCTCAGCTGCTCTCCCCACCACCAACCCAACCCCAGCGGTGGAAGAAGTATTCAGATTCAAATAATGTAAATGATTACAAGTAAAAGCCTTGGAAACTGGAAACGACAGTTGTGTGTTTAATGGTCTAATCATTTCAGCTGGACTTGTAGGCCATCATATTGTTGGGTAGTTTAATTTATAATAAAACATCAGCTTTTATAAACTGCATGTGTTTTGTGCAAAAATCTTAATTTGTAAAGTAACTAGTAACTAAAGCTGTCAGATTAATGAAGTGGAGTAAAAAGTACAATGTTTCTCTCTGAGATGTAACAGAGTAGAAATAGAAAGTGGCATGAAAAGAAAAGACTCAAGTAAAGTACAAGTACCACAAAAAAATGAGTTAGTTACATTCCACCACTGCTAATCACTAATCTACCAAACTATATTAAAATGAACATGTTGCATGTTTAACACAAGCTGATAATAGTTTTGAATTTCAATTGGTTTTATTTAGTTCATTTTAGTTTTAGTTAGTTTTCTGAGTGTGAGTTTTTCAGAAGGATTTAGTTTTAGTTTGTTTTTGTCAGGCTTGGTATAATG
This sequence comes from Gymnocephalus cernua, assembly GCA_023631565.1. Classification (NCBI taxonomy): domain Eukaryota; kingdom Metazoa; phylum Chordata; class Actinopteri; order Perciformes; family Percidae; genus Gymnocephalus; species Gymnocephalus cernua. The sequence continues at coordinate 5,392,636 of CM042438.1, read as the reverse complement.
TCTCCGACGTGTGTAGCTACACATACAAACAAAATCCATGGTTGAAGAATGTGGTGGAATTTCCAGAAACACCATGTAGTGGTATGATGAGACTAAAGGGAAAGCTTAGACATCACAGGACAGTCTCTGATATCCTAACCTAACAGCTGCATGATGAAGGGAATGTCTGTCTCACAGCTGTCTCCTTTTAGAGGTCTTTGTTCAAGGTTCAGCTAAACATAACATCTCCTTCATGAGTTTAAATACACCTTCAGGAAGACAGGAACTGCAGAGAGTTGGGACGGCATTGCACAATAACACACTGTGGTTGTACTGTACTGCCTGCTTAACTGTCTCCTGAATGGAGTGTTCATTACATGCTCCTGTGTAATTCATCAAGGTCTACTGAACGTTCTTCACGTATGTGAAATATTAGTTAGTTTAGTTTAGTTTTTCCTGAACATAGAATAGCCATGAAGTTTAATGTTAAATCATGGCGGTAATGGCAAACGGCACAGCGCCATCTCATGTCAAATCCGTTTTCAGTTCCAGTTTCTGTGGTTCAATGTCTAGAGTTGACGGTAATTCATGCCTTTTTTTAGTAATGATATATTAAAGCTAAATGAACAAAATGCTCATTTGTATTTTACCTGCCAATATTTCAGCCTAGTTTTAGTTTTCCTTGAAGGTTTTGGTTTTAGTTTACTGAAAATATTTCCCCTTCTAACTCTAATAATCTGGTTTAGAAACACAGACAATTAATTCTCTCTTCCCCCCACTCCCCCCTCCTCCCCCTCAGGCGCCGCTCCATGTTCCTGGTGAACTCTCTGGCGGTGATCGGCGGTCTCCTCATGGGCTTCTCCACCATCTGCTCCTCCTATGAGATGGTGATCGCCGGTCGCCTGGTCATCGGCCTGTTCTGCGGCCTCTTTACCGGCCTGACTCCCATGTATGTGGGCGAGGTGTCGCCCACTCCCCTCCGAGGCGCCTTCGGCACTCTTCACCAGCTCGGTGTGGTGGTGGGCATCTTGATCGCTCAGGTCAGCAGGAAGCTTCCTAACAAACCTCAAATTATGTGACCTTTATGTTGATTTATACCAGAAATCTTAAGGTCAGCAATTTTAATTTCTCAGGGAAGTTAAAGGGAAACGTTTGTATTTTTCAAGCTGGACCCTATTTTCCCATGTTTCTGTGTCTAAGTGACTGATGGGAACAACATTTTTTGAATTTTTTTTTCAAAGTTCAGTCCAGTATAGAGCAAGACCGCTGCAGTAGGCAGGCGCTATACAGACAGAAATGTAACCTCTCAGGGGATTTGTGCATTGTCAATTTCCGTCCTCTAAAAGTTTTTGCCTCTAATCAAACCAAACCAAACCGCAAACAAAATCAAACCGCAGTTTTTGCAAGTTCCCGCAAGTTCCCGCATTTTTTGCAAGTTCATTGCATAAAATGGCATAAATATCCCGCATATTCCATCGCATTTTTTAAGAAAACGTGTCGCATAATCAAGGATTTTTGTCCGCAACAATCACAAAAAAACTCTGCGTTTTTCTGGAGGGACTGACTAGCAACCACCTCCCTACAGACTGAGCTACCAAAACCAGATTGGGGATTGTTGGAACAGTAGGATGGCTTTTGATTTTTTGGAAGATTTTGTTCCTGTTGACTTTGAATGAAGTGTATTTACCGATATAGGTGTGTCGATAAAATGACTCTTTATTCAAATGGAGTCTGGTGGGTTTGGCGATAGCGTTGTTTCATGTTAAACAAAAAGGATCTCACTCTTTGTTCCCATCAGTCACTTCGACACATAAACATGGGAAAATAGGGTCAGTTACTCTATAATAAAGTTTAGAGCTGCAAAGATGAATCGATTAATTAAATTATTAAATCTATTAGCTATTAAATGAATCGCCAACTATATTTATAATCGATAAATTGGTTTGAGTAATCTTTTATGGAAAAAGTCAATTTCTCAATATTGTCAATATTTTCTAGTTTCTCCTTTGAGTTGTGGACAGCACAACACATTTGAGGACGTCATCTTGGGTTTTGGGAAACACTGATGGACCATTTTCTGACATTTTATAAACAGAACAAATCGGTGACAATAATGGACAGACAATGGACAATGCTGATAATCGTTAGTTGCAGCCCTAATATTGTTAGCTACAGTAATTTGTCCACTGGGGGATTATTTAACTTTGCAGTAACTCTGACCAAGCTGTTGTGTTGTGGCCTTGGTGTTTAGATCTTTGGTCTGGAGGCTCTGCTGGGCTCAGCCAAGATGTGGCCCCTGCTGCTGGCCCTCACCGTGGTCCCTGCTGTGCTGCAGTGCATCCTGCTTCCCTTCTGTCCCGAGAGCCCTCGCTTCCTGCTCATCAACCTGCAAAAGGAGGAGCAGGCACGCAAAGGTACGCAGTACTACTGCTACAATACCTCTGCCTCTACTCAAAATAACACCATCTGGTAGAGTGTGTAACCCTCTCTCTTCCCTTTCCTGTCTTCAAGCTGGCCTGTCCATAAAGGCCATAAAAGCCCAAAAAAATAATCTTACAAAAAATACTTCTGGCAATACTTTTACTGCTATACCACTGACATTGCCTGCTGCTTCTACTGACAACAACAATACTACTGTTACTGCTATCAGTGTGGTAGTCACGACCACCTAAACCGAGTACCAATATTACCGCAACTGCTCCCATTACTGCTGCAGTTATACAGAAACTGTAACATGAAGGAACTACATGTGAGTCAGAGGAAAAGGAAGGAAAGAAGGAAGGGAAGGAGAGAAATTGAGAAGAAGAAAGTGTGGGAAAGAGAAAAAGAGCTGATGAAAGTGAGGAAAAAAAGGAGAGAAAGATCAAGGAGAAAGAAAGAAAACAGAGAGACGGGGAGATATCAGTAGTTACAGGTACGCAGGAGTGAGATGAGGTGAGTCAGGGTGATGCTTTAGCCTGGAGAGAAGAGTCCTTGAACAGGCAGAAGGTTCTGGCATCTGTTCAACACGCAGCCTGTCGGGGGCGACTCCGAGCCACTGACCTACTTCTCCTTCACACCTCTCCACAGTTAAGAGTTGCATCATCGTTTCTGGGACTGCGTGGCGTTTGTGGTGTTCACAGCAAAAAGCTCTTTTTGGAAGATAAAGAATCAGCTCTGCCTCTCATGTTTTACAGCTGAACATAAAAAAGTAGCCAGCAGGTCACCCTGAGCTGTTTGTGTCACTGCAGACATTTTACATAATAATGTAATAGTTATTGTATCAACAGAGAGAGCAACTTTAAAGCCACTGTGTGTAGGATTTTTATGTTTTATTCATAATTATAGTGTCTTTAGCTCTAATGGCATAAGTGTTTGTAGGAAAATGAGACAATCCTGCTGAAAACTGGTATAGTCTGTGTGCTTTCAGCCAATTCATGTCAGTGTCCCAGGTCAGAGTCAGTTTTTTTTCACCTTTATTGGATCATATACAGTGGAGAGCGACAAAGAAATGAGGAGAGAGAGAGTTAAAGGGTGATATATTCCCACCTGAACTCAAAACAGGGGAAATGCAATTACATGGTCAGTGTTTTCAACCACTAGGCCACAAGGATGCCCCCATATAATGGCTTTAAGGGTACCACTAAATATTTAAAATGCAATATTTGGATCTGCAGATTCCCTTTGGGTCGGCCAATCTCGCCTGAAAACAGCCATTCAATGGAGACATTCGAAATGGGTGGAAAGCCCTACTCTCTTGTTGCTATGTTAAAGCCAAAATGGCCGTAGAAGTACCACAGCATAGTCTTAACACAAGGTTAAGCTTCTACCCGCTTTTTCCAGAGCTTTTAACCAAATTTCATGGCCTTCATCAGTGAATGGAATTTGCTTAGCAGTCATGGAGACGGCTACCGGAGTTACAATGAAAAACGGAACAAGTGGACCTTGTGTTAATTTGTTTTCAAACTATTTCCAACATTAGTACTTATAATCCAATCCTCATAAATGGTTTTGGTCTCCCACTGTTTACTGTCGCTGCTTGTTTATTTACACCAGTGTGTTAGCACAACGTAGCATTTCTTCTATTCTGAAGTAAAGGCACTCCACCTCTGTCAAAGACAAAGACAACATTGTGCGTATGTTCCGTTGACAGTACTGGTGCGTCTGCGTGGCAGTGAGGATGTGAGTAAGGACATGCAGGAGATGAAGGAGGAGAGCGCTAAGATGGCCATGGAGAAGAAGGTGACCATCCCCGAGCTTTTCCGCGTTGCGGCGTATCGTCAGCCCCTCCTCATCGCCGTCATGCTGCAGCTCTCCCAGCAGCTGTCAGGGATCAACGCTGTGAGTACGCAACAGGCAGACACACACACACACACACACACACACACACACACACAACACAACAACAACAGGCTGATGTTTTTATAGAAGGAGAAAAAATCATGGTAGTGTCCGATTTTAAATACCTTGGTATTATTCTAGACTCTAATTTGACTTTTAAAAAGCATGTTAAAAAAGTGGCT